>CANSZD010003709.1:0-340037 GCA_947648045.1 Beta corolliflora
ATAATATATATTTCTATTTTAATTTTTCTAGAAATACTAAATATGATTAAAATTACATATTAAATGTGTATAATAACACCTTAGATCCCGATATAGCTAGTTGCATTCAACACTCCAGAATGAATACATATATATGATTAAGAGGCCGCCTCTTTTAATTTAAAATTATTAGCCTTGGTCCAAACACAATATTAAGAAGTGAAAGGACCCGTCTTTTTTAATGTAGTGGCCCAGTTTAATCTGTTTAGTAACTAGTTTAGCGCATTTAGTGACATGTTTGATCCATTCTGTGATTACATTATTTAATCTATTTATTGACTAGTTTAATCAATTCGGTAAGGCCCGTCGGGTTATTTTTTAAAATTTGTCCATTATAGTTTCGAGGTTCAAAGGGGAAAGAGAAGGGACAACTAGGTTGGAATTCGGGATGTGCAGAGACAGTGTTGAGTTTTTTTTTTTTTGAGGAAAATGAATAGTATTTAGTTAGATAGAATGAGCTTGTTAGGAGAATGTAAGTTTGAGTTTGTCTATTTTTATGTTACAATTAGGAGATCATTCAATAATTTGTACTAAATTTAATACTTATAGTATTTTTTTATACGTATTCTGGCTTTATCCCTTAAATGGAGTGTTGCAAAATACATATTACACTTTTTTTTCTTCCCAAAATGGAAAGTTTTATCTTCGTGTCTGAGATTACCAATTTACCCTTACTTATAACAATTACCAAAAATTAAACCTACTTAATTTAACCTCATTATATACTAATCTAAATTAATAAACCCAATAAATAATCCCTTAATCTCTCTCTTCCGTCCATCACTACCATTAACCACCACATCCACCCAGGCTTCCCGCTCTCCTCTCTCTCTCTTCCACCACTTCTCCCCCCCCCGTGCATCATTGACCCATTTCCTTTATGGCCCCACTCCCGGCGTATGATAACCATCTTCCCGCCTCGCCCACGCCAAACCCCCCGCCCCACCCCCTCAAACCCCCTCCCGCCCACCCCCGGGAATCCCCTGCCCCCCTCCCCCCCCCGCGAATCCCAGCCCCTCCTCCCCCCACCCCCTTCGATCCGGCCCCTCCCCCCCCCCTTGAAATGCCCCAAAGAATACGGGCAAGATGTACATAAAACCAGGGAGAGATTGCGAGATTTTTGAGTGTGGCTTTTCGCAAGATGTGAGGAACAATGGCGATATGAATTTTTTACGAGGTGGGGGGGGTTGCGCCAATTGCGAGGGGAAGGGGAGGGGTTGCGCGTTGCGAGGAAGGGGAGGGGAGGGTTGCCGCGTTCAACGAGGGGAAGGGGAGGAGGCTGCGAGGAGTGTGGGTGTGTTTGTGCGGTGGTAGAACTATGTTTTTGGGTGGTCGAATTGGTGTTGTGCGGTGTCGGATTAGTGGTGTTAATTGGTGGTGGTGTTTGGTGGTCACGGTGGTGGCTCATTGGTGATCCATTTGGCGGTGGTGGCTCAGGCAGGCAGGTCCCCACTCCCTTTAATCCCCATCCTTTTGCTTAATCTTCAATTAATGTTTTCTTAAGTATATCGTGTTTTTCAAAAGGTGTAACATGTAAAAAAACGGAGCGGAGTACTTGTATAAGCACGCTATACTTTAGGTAAGAAAAGGCGGCAGTCGACATAGCTTAATTCCGGAAGAAAGAGATCATTTCAAGCTTTACATGTCTTAATCCTCGTATGAGTATGATCAAAATTGAGAAATGAAAATCTAATTTTGAACAGGTGGGAACAGTAGAGGTGGGACCCAGCTAGCAGCACAGGCAGCATGTTTAAACCTACTAGGAGTTGAAGGAGAAAGCAAGAAGAAAGGAGGAGAAAATTCAAGGGTTTGGCCACAATTGTAGCTGCATCTGTTCTTGCTGGAGAGCTTTCCCTTGTGTCAGCTATTGCAGCTGGCCAACTTGTTAATAGCCACTTAAAATATAACAGATCAACCAAGCATATTATTACTACATTGCCTACTACTCCTAATCCCAGTTTAGGTAGAATTAATTAGTGTTCCCTGATTATTTGATTAGGTTGGTCTCGTTATATGACAGTAGAAATTTAATTAGGAAGTACATACTAGCATAAAAAGTCATGTAATAAGTTTTGCTGGCTTTGCTTCACTTATATAGGAAGCCTACAAAATATACACACCAAAACTTCAAATGATGAAGTATATAATTTAGAGAGGTTTTATTTTTAATATGGGGCATCACATCATTTACCTAATTTTTCATCTCTACTTTTTACTTTCCTTCGTGCCAAAACGAAGATATTCTATACTTATTTTTTTCACGGTTTTTCACAAAGTGCCACAGGGTTTTACAATATTAACCCTGCACTAGCGTTTTTAATAATTCATCTTGCTGCTCGAGTTTTTGAAAAAAATTTACGACGTTGGCCCTCTGGTTAACTAAGTTAATGCTGCAAAAAAACTTAATTAATCTAATTTAACCCTACCCTAACCTAACCCCTAACCCTAACCCTCCCACCACCCCCTCCCCACCCTCACCTTCTGCCCTCCCCCCACCCCCCAGCCCGGCCCCCTCCTCCACCCCCCCTGCAAGCCCCCCCCTACCCTCCCACCACCCCTGGCCCCGGCCCCACCCCCATCCAACCCCTCCGCCCCCCCCCTAAACCCCAACGCGCCCCCCTCCACCCGCCTCGTAGTCGTAACCCCACCCCCCACCCCCGCAGCGGCCCGAGTCGATTTCCTCCCTCCCCTCCCTCCCCCATCGATATTTCGCTCGCCTCCCCCTACCTCGAGTTTCGCTCCCTCCAGGAAATCGAAAATCGACGGGGGTAGGGAGGGGGGTCGATGGGGGGTGGGGGAGGGGCTGGCAGGGAAAGGGTGGGGGAGGAGTCAGGAAGGGGCCGGCTGGTGGGAGGTGGGGGACACGGGGGTGGTGGGGTTAGGGGGTAGGGAGAAAGATGGGTTAATTAGGGTGTAAAAGTATTAATTAGGTTTAATTATAGTTAATTAGTATTAATTAGGTTAGTTAGGGGTTAATATCGTTGATTTAGCCCTAATGACTAACGGAGTTGACGTCGGTTAGTCATTAAGAGTGTATTTTGGTAAATTTTCAAAACCTCGGGGCACCGGGTGAATTATTGAAAATGCGAGGTACGGGTCATTATTGTGAAGCTTCGAGATGCGCAGTAAAACCGCTAGTTTTTATAAAAAGAGCAATATAATTAAGTGCTAGTTTTTTTTCTACTATATAAAAAATATGAAGATTTTCAGATATTTATTTATTAGAAAAAAGCTAGTCAAAATATCTGATGTCTCTTTGTAAATTTTTGCAATATTATTTTGTTTTTGTTTTCACATTTGAAGGCAGTTTAAGAAGATGTAAGATAACACTTCTTAGGCAAGGTCGTCCATGAGAATGGGTAAGCTCACGAAATATTCATTACATTGAAAGTAACTACAAACATCAAGAAACCCTAATGATTAATTGAAAGTAATCGCTTAAAAAAATACATTCCTTTTAGTGATATATATTTTGTGTAAATTTGAATATATTTTAAACAGTAAGACCATACACAATTTGTTCTAGCTAAACATTGTTGTCAGCAAAATATTTCAATTCACAACATTCAAATCAAATCACCCCCATTCAATTTTCATTCTTCACTAACTACAAACATCAAGAAACCCTAATGATTAATTGAAAGTAATCGCTTAAAAAAATACATTCCTTTTAGTGATATATATACATCAAGCCAATCCGAGAAAGATGAGCCCGGTCGACTATTTCTTTCCTAGATAGCAACTAATTATTCTTTCCTAATGAAAAAATGACAGTGAAATTTACGGGGTACTCTTATTACCTTTGGAATATTTATGCCTTATGAAAGAAAGAAACAAATAAAAACCCTCAAAGTGATTCCATTATATAAACATTCTTTTCATAATATCTTGGTCCATATTGAAAGAATATAATCCCTTGATTATTTCTATTTGTTAGAATTAAAGCCTCAAAGTTAGTCAAAGTTATGGAGTATTTCTTTGTTTGCTTTTGTTCATGAAATACCCAAGTCCCACATGGAAAGAATATAAAGGTCCTACCTTGTTTATATACTATTATGTTCCTTTTAGCTTTGTTGAGTAATGGGCTAGAAGAATGGCAAACCACACGCGCACGCTGCCACTGGGCCGGGCTCTTGGCAGGCGGCGTTGGACGTGGGTCCTGGCGGTCCGTTTTTATGATCGCCTTTATTTTTGGGACCTGGTTTGTTCCGGGATATTTCTTTTAAGTAGATTCACGTAATCATATTGTAACGGCATATCAATTCTTGCCGTTTTCGTCGCTAACTATTACTCCTTAATTTTCTCCCATAATATTTCATTCACGGTTTTCTTTGCTTCTCTATTCTATTTAAACCCTCTTTTCTCCCAGTTAAGAAAATATACATTATAGTTTCCGTATTTCCTCTCTACACAAAAATGTTCTCCAAAAATTTCGGGCTAAGTTTTGTCACGCCATCACGTCTCGCTTGTGAGTGCACACAAACGAGGCTAACGCCTTGTTAATCCCGGAGGGTGGTCGTCGGGAGGAAGTTTGCACCCGTGCTTCGCGGCGAAATCACCTTTAAGGACAAGTGGATCTCTCCACGTCATGAGATTCTCATCTTCTTGTTTCTCATATTCAAGTAAGATCGTTCTAATCGTTCTCCTGCGTGGCAGTCTTCTTGCGTGTTAGTTGCAACAATCTTAAAGGTGATTTGTATTATTCTGTTGCTATCGGATCTCGTCTTGCCCATTCCCGATATGTCTAAGATCGAGTCTCTTGAGGGGAAAAAACTATAAACGTCGTCGTCGGGGTTAGGTTTACTGTGAACAATTGATGTGGCTAAGCAGTGCTTGATGATCCCGTTATTCCTTCGACGAGACCGAGCGGCATATCGTATCAAATTTGCTAAGGATGACGAGAACCCGTGGGGGGATGTTATTACACTATATGTCCAATGCCTTTGCTTGATATTTACATGACTTATAACCATGCTAAGGACATCCTGGGATACCTTAGAAAGGAAATATGGTGTCGATGATGTCGGGACCAAACACTACCGTATTAGTAAGTGGCTTAATTTTATGATAGATGATACTGAAACCCATTATTGACCGTGTTCATGACAATGAAACTATTTGCACCCAATATCTGCTGTCAGGGTCTTATTATTTGTGAATACACCTGTGCTATCGTTCTTATTGAGAAACGCGCCTTCTTGGAAGGACTATAGGAACCAACTTATGCACAAAAAAAGAGAGACCTTACCCTTGAAGAACTTGTTAGTCATCCGAAAATCGAGGAAGAAAACCCGTCTTAAGGATAAACCCTCCATTCATGCCGTTTTTCCTAAAGCTAATCTTGTGGAGTCCAAACACTTCCACTTATGATAAGAACAAACATAAGGCAAAAGGTTCTCACAAGGGAGACAATAGTCTCAAACCTCATGGAAGTGTGCAGAAATACAGTTCAAAGGCACCTGTCATGAGTGCGGTAAACTGGACACAAAGCCGCAAATTGCTTGGAACAAAATAAGAACCAAGCAAACTTGGTGGAATCGATTGATAACTTTGTCTCCGTTGTATCCGAGATCAACCTTACTGGAGATACTTCGAATGGATCGTTGACACAGAGCAACGAGGCACATCCGCACCAACCGAGCCATGTTCGATCAATATGAAAAAGTTTGGAAGGTGAGAACGTGTTCATGGGCAACTCCGCCATATAAAAGTCGGCCGAAAATGGAAGATTACTCTCAAACTCACTGGAAAATTACTTACTCTTACAAATGTACTTCATGTTCCTGAAATGCGGAAATCGATTTCGGAAGTTTGTTAATTAGAGTGCGGGCTCGAGGTTTGTCTTTTGATTCGATGGACTTGTTATCACCCATAATGGGAATTTGTAGGGAAGGGATATCAGAATGGGGGGCTCTTTGCTATCGATGCTCTTTGTTGAACTCCATGAATAAATCTACTTCTACTTCTTCCGCTTATATTCTTAGTCTATTGATTTATGGCATTCTAGGTTAGGTCATGTGAATACGGCCTCCATAAAAAGGGCTAAAACATTTGAATTTGATACTTAGCTTCTCCATCCGGACTTGCCTAAATGTGAAATTTGTGTTTGAAGCCAAATTTGCTAGGAAACCTTTTAAATCGATTGATAGGCAATCCGAACTTCTTGAACTCATTCACTCGGACTTAGGAGACTTCAAGAACCATGAAAGTCGGGGAGGGAAGAAGTATTACATAACCTTTGTAGATGACTTTTCCGATTAGCACAGAGTACCACCTCTGAAATCTAAGGATGAGGCAGAGGGAATGTTTTTAAAGTACAAAGTCGAGGTCAAAACCAATTGGATAGGAAAATTAAGAGACTTAGAAGTGATAGGGGAGGAGAATATGATCCTACTTCCCTTAAGACCTTCTCGTGAACAAAATGGGATTATTCATGAGTGGTCGCCCCCCTTATACCCTCGAACAAAAACGGAAGATAGGTGAAAGGAAGAATAGAACCCTTAAGAACATGATGAACGCTATGTCGATTAGTTCTCGACTTCCGATAATATGTGGGGAGAGACTATTTTATCTTGCTTGTCATGTCTTGAACTCACGTGCCACATAAAGGTTAGGACAAAACCCCACATGAGATGTGGAGAGTGTCATATCCTTAACCTCAAATACCCGAAAGTGTGGGGGTGTCTTGCTAAAGTTGCCATACCTTCTTTTAAGAGGGACAAGATAGGACCAAAGACTTGTGATTCCATTTTCATCGGGTTATGCTTTTCATAGTGCTGCCTTATCGCTTCTTATTAAGGATGCTAGAGGTTCTTATGCTTGTGGTTCTATTGTTGAATCGAGAGATGCCGAATTCTTTGAACATGTGTTTCCTTTGGAATGTTCTTCTACTTGCCTTCAAGTTTTTCTTCTCTTCGATCATGCTTTTCTCGTGCCTAGTCCTCAAGTGACTTTACCCGTAATAGAAGTAGAACCTAGGAGGAGTAAAAGACCTAGGAAAGAGAAACGTTTTGGTTCTGATTTTGTCACCTCCTTCCTTACCGAAAGTCATGTCCTAAATGAGAGTCTAGTGTCCGTTTCTTTATCTTGGAAGAAGACCCTAAGACCCTATGTCGAGCTATGAAATCTTTGTTGATGTTGTTTTTTTTTGGAAAGAGGCCATAGATAGTGAGCTGTAGTCCATCATGAGTAACAACACTTGGGAATTAGCGGAAATTCCCAGGGGTTGTAAGCTCTATCTATAGCAAATGGATCTTTAAAAAGAAGTTAAAGTCCGATGGTTCAATCGACAAGTATAAGGCAAGATTAGTTGTGAGGGGTTTCACTCAAAAGGAGGGAATTGACTATTTTTGACACTTATTCCCAGTTGACTAAGATTGCTACCATTAGGACTCTTATTGCCTTAGTTGTTTTACATGGCCTTGGAGTGCATCAAATGCATGTTAAGATTTGCTTTCCTAAATGGTGACCTTGAGGAAGAATTTATATGGAACAACTGAGGGATGTGTAGTTTTGGGGTCAAGAACACAAGGTGTGTAAACTAGTAAAAGCCCTTTATGGTTTAAAGCAAGCCCCTAAACAATAGTACCAAAAGTTTGATAATACCATAACCAATTTTGGGTTTCTTGTAAATGAGAGCGATACTTGTGTCTATTCTAAAACCCGACTCTCGAGGTTGTGTGATCATCTGCTTATATGTTGATGATATGTTGATTCTTGGGACTAGGGATGGCAATGAGTAGGGTCCGGGTAGGGTAAGGCTAGACCCTTACCCATACCCTAACTTTTGGATGTAGACCCGTACCCTACCCATACCCATAGGGTAAAATTTTTAGGACCTTACCCGTACCCGTAGGGTCCGATAGTGGTCCGGGTAGGGTCCAGGGTCTAAAATCGGTCCAACACAAAAATAAATCCGCTTACATTTTCACATGTATATATAACTTATGAATTTCATATATTAATTTTGCAATTAGCACACATAATATCACGTACATTCCATACCAATAAATAATTTTTGCACATCCCAAAGTCTCATACATCAAAATATAAATAAATATATTTTTACGTGATTGCGATTTGCGGCTAGGATTTCTAACTTAGGAGGGTTTTAGTTTTATTGGAAGAGTCTTGGAAGGATATGTTTATATATATATATATACTTCCTCCGTTTCTTTTACATGTTACACTTTTTAAAAATTGCGGTTACCTAGGGCAAAAATTCAATTGGGATTAAGTAAAAGTAAAGATGGGGGGATTAAAGCGGAGTGGGGACCACCCTCCCCCCACCCACCCACCCATCAGCCCCACCCCACCCCTTTGACCCCCACCCCCCCTCCCTCTCCCCCCCTCCACTCCACCGCCCCTTCCCCGTCGATTTCCCCATCCCCCCCCTCGTCGACTTCCCTTCGAAGCCCCCTCCTCTCCCCCGTCGGCCCCCCTCCCTTCCCTTCTCCCCTCCACTACCGGCGATGACATACCCGCCATTAAAGAGATGTGTGCAACGACTTGAAGCTCGCATTAAGCTCGCCACAAAGACATCGTCTCCAAACCCTAGTTCCCGGACCTCGTCTCTTCCCCTCGATCGCTATCTTCAAGTTATCTCCACCTTCAACGGCCGCCCTTTTCCCCTCGCTCCCTCCTCCCAACCCTAACCCTCGCCGATCAACAACCTCCTTAATGGTTCGCTTTTGTTGTGCGATATGACGACACTCGGGCTCCCCTCAACATTAACCAACAAAAACCCATGTTGATGTCGGTGGTTTGCTCAATGGTTGCGCGCTTCTTATACGACAGGGATCACGGTGCTTCCGGTTGGAAAGAGATTGGGCCGCCGGGGTGGGTGGGGGGAGGTGGTGGAAGGGGTCAGGCTTCGTCGGGATGGGTGGGGAGGGGTGGTGGAATAGAGAGAGAGGGAGGTTTAATTAATTTAGATTATTATATAATAAGGTTAAATTAAGTAGGTTTAATTTGCCGTTAATTTAGTAAGTAAGGGTAAGTTGGTAATTTATTTGTGGCAAAACTTACCAATTTGGGAAAGAAAAAAAGTGTAACATGTATTTTTAAACATTCCGTTTTTGGAAAGTGTAACATGTAAAAGAAACGGAGGAAGATTTAGTTTAATTTTTAAAAATAAAATATATATTTTAGTTTAGATGGGTTTATGGGTAGGGTTTTGGGTAGGGTCCGGTATTTGAGGAGCGAACCCTTACCCTACCCTTACCCGATAGGACCAAGACCCATACCCTACCCTACCCTTACCCATAGGGTCCAAAATTAAGACCCATACCCTCATTTTGGGGTAGGGTCCGGGGGTCTGGGTAGGGTCCTGGACCCATTGCCATCCCTACTGGGACTAGCTTAGATCTTGTGAATGAAGTAAAAGAATTCTTAAGTACTAAGTTTGAAATGAAAGATATGGGTGAGGCCGACCTTATTTTGGGGGAGTTAAAATTTCTAGATCTCCTCATGGTTTCGGTTTGAGTCGGGCCCATTATGTTGAAAAAGTACTTAGGAAGTTCAATTCCCTTTGAGGCCGATCCATCCCGGACTCCTTATGACTCTAGTATCCACTTGGTGAAAAATAAGGGTGACCCCTGTGAGCCAATCCCGAGTATGCTAAAGTAATTGGTAGCATTATGTATTTGATGAATTGCACTAGACTTGATGTTGCATATGCTATTAGTAGACTTAGTAGATACACTCATAATCCTAGCAAGGATCATTGGGGTGCTTTAAGGTCGTTTGCTTAGATACCTTAAAGGAACCATGGATCGGGGCATTCACTCTTTCTTCTTCTCTTTGCCGTTTTTTAGAAGGATATTGTGATGCTAATTGGGTATCGGAAATGATGAGATTAACTCTACTAGCGGTTTTGTTTTTACCTTGGGTGGTGGTGCTATTTCATGGAAATCTTGTAAACAATATTGTATTGCAATGTCAACTATGGAATCTGAGTTTGTTGCACTTGGTTGCAGGTGAAATGAGGAAGAATGGCTTAGAAACTTGCCGAATGATGTTCCATTATGGGGGAAACCCGCTTCCTTCGGTTGCACCGCATTGTGACTCTTAGGCGGCTATTGCAGTGGCAAAGAACAATGTCTACAATGGAAAGAAAGACACATTCGTCTCGGACACAAGGTTGCTAAAGATTTGATAAGTGAGGGGAGTGATATCATCGGACTATGTTAAGTCCGAAAAGAACTTAGCGGATCCGTTTACTAAAGGCCTTTCTAGAAATGTAATTGTGGATGCATCCAGATTGATGGGATTGAGACCCATTTGAAATGTAATAATGAAACCCTACTCTATGCAAATAGAGTTCAAGGGGCAACATTAGTAATAAAGACACTTGTTTGTTTCTATCCCTCTTGTGAAATATTGTGTTGGAAAGTGCTTACCACTAGTGATTGAGGATGAGCAAATGGCTCTTAATGAACCCATATCCACAGTTGTGTGGTGGTGTGTGGTGGTACACACTTGATGGGATTCACCTACTTAGATGTGGAAGTGGGGGCCGCTTCCTATGAGAAAATGTGGGTCATTTCTCTAGAGCATCTACGAGCATCCAGGTAGGCGTATGGCCGCATAGGCGCCACATTGATCGCGGAGTGACTACTTCTCTTAAAGATAGATGTGTGTTTTTGGATAAAGGTTTTAAGTTCTCTTAAGTTCAAGATGAACATCACTTAATTGAACAAGATTCCCAAATCTGTTTCACTAAGTGTTAATTCAAGTCGTAAGACATTAACACCGATGCATCACTTCTTTTCAAGCCCGAAATTGTTTATTCTTCTTTTCTTCTTCTAACTTTGATTCTTGTGGGGATTGTTGGAATTAAAGCCTCAAAGTTAGTCAAAGTTATGGAGTATTTCTTTGTTTGCTTTTGTTCATGAAATACCCAAGTCCCACATGGAAAGAATATAAAGGTCCTACCTTGTTTATATACTATTATGTTCCTTTTAGCTTTGTTGAGCAATGGGCTAGGAAGAATGGCAAACCACACACGCGCGCACGCCGGTCGGGCCGGGCTCGGGCTCGTGGCGGCGCAGCGCGGGCGGCGGTCGTGGGTTTGCGGTCCGTTTTATGATCGGCCCGTTTTTTTTGGGACTGGTTTGTTCCGATATTTCTTTCGAGATTCACGCAATCATATTGTAACGGCATATCAATTCTTGCCGTTTTGTCGCAGCCTATTACTCCTTAATTTTCTCCCATAATATTTCATTGTCGGTTTTCTTTGCTTCTCTATTCTATTTAAACCCCTCTTTCTCTGGTTAAGAAAATATACATTACAATTTTGTCTTCCTCTCTACACAAAAATGTTTTCCAAAAAATTTCGGGCTAAGTTTTGTCACTCCATCCGTCTGCTTGTGAGTGCACACAAACGGGCAGCGCTGTGTTAATCCTGGAGGGTGGTCGTCGGGAGGAAGTTTGCACCCGTGCTGCGGCGAAATCACCTTTAAGGACAGTGGATCTCTCCACGTCACAGCATTCTCATCTTCTTGTTTTTCATATTCAAGTAAGATAGTTCTAACTTTTCTCGTGTCATCGTCTCTTTGCGTGTTAGTTGCAACACAATTATCATAATTATCTTTATATAGATAAAACTATAAATCAATCTAGGCTACAATTATGGGAGCTAATGTAGAATTAGCTAAAAATAAGATAAGCATAAGCCTAACAAAACATACTATAATATCTATTGAATGTTGACATATATTCTAAACACATCCCCACGGTCGAGCGGGAGGTTTGCGAACTTTGAGACCTGTCTCGAAAATCTTCAAACAAAACCAAGGGAAGACCCTTAGTAATGAAATCTGCAATCGATAACGTGAGGGTACGTACATGTAGCACTCGAACTTGTCCACGAAAGCAACCTTTTCGCGAACGTAATTCCCGAAAAGGTATATCGCACTAACATTATCACAATAAACCACTATAGCTGTCATATTAGGACAATGAAGTTCTAAAAGAAGGTGGTGTAGCCAACAAGACTCGAAACAACAGTAGCAACACCACGGTACTCGGCCTCGATCGGATCGACATTGGACCGTGATAGAGTAGATTGGCGTTCAACGTACCATGATATCAAATTATCACCAAGAAAAACACGGTAGCCGCACGTAGAACGTCATGTATTTGGACATTCACCCCCAATAAGCATTAGTATAAGAAGTGAGTGTGGAAGTCGACGAGGGGTAGAGTTGTAAACCGTGATCCAAAGTACCCCCGTATGTAACACACAATGCACTTAAGAGCGTGCATATGCTCATCCCATGGATCATGCATATTGATACACCCAAGTTATACGATGTTTTTGTGGTATTTTAGGTACACTTTGCTAAGGGATTTATTCGTAATTGTTAATGTTTGCATATAAATCGACCTTAGCGGAAGTTCGAATTTTGTATATTAATTATTGTTAAAGTTGTAAGTTCCGAGCTCTTGGAAGCATGAATGGTTGGAACAACTCCACAACATCGTCTCACCAACCAAGCTCCACCAACCGCACGTAGCATGCCCAAAGATCGCAAGCCCAAGCACCGCATGCCACAGAAGCTCAAGAAGATCGCCCCAGCGGCACGGCCATCGCACAACAATGAGCTCGCCAAGAAGGACGCGACTCGCGACCCCCGCTTTCGCGACTCGCAAGGTACTCCGCGACTCGCGACCACCTGTGCCTAGCTAATTCTTGTGGATGTCGGTCGGCTCATCACGACTCGCGATCGTATCGCGACTCGCGACGCTTTAGTCGGCTTACCGCCACGTTTTGTGCGGGGTTTAAAAGCATCCCAAAAACCTATTTTTCGAGAGAAGACGAAGAGGGACGAAGAGGAGAGCCGAATGTAGGGGTTGGAGCAAGCAAGTTTGAGGAGAGAGGGAGGATACTCCTCTCTTCATCTTTCCTTCTTCATGCTCCTCTTTCCATCTTTCCTTCTTCATTCCTCTTTTGTTTTTCATTTCTTTGTTCTTCATTTCCTAGTTTTAGTTTTCATTTCCTAGTTTAGTTTTTTAGAGATTTCAATGTTGGATTTGGTTTTTGCTATCTGGATTGTAGCTTGAACTGTTCTTGAAGAAAATTAACATGAAGCTTCAACCGTTATTGTGAGATCTTTCCTCTCTATCTATTTTCCTTGATTATGGTTTAATTTCTATGATTATACTTTATGATTATTGCATAATTATGCTAGGAACGTTACTAGTTTGATTGTGTAATTAATCTAATGTTAGATTTAAGAATAGAATCGGATTGTTTTATTCTTTTATCTATTTGTAGCAAACTAGGGAGTAACTTAGATGCAAATCGTCTTGGTTATTTCTTAGGGAAATTGAATCAATTGTTGAATGTTTATCGCGTGTATGACATTAGCGTGTCTATTGGTTCTCCGTGTTTATTCTTTGTTATTGGATTGAACTTAGACGCCGATCGGACTAGGTTATCCTTTAGTTAGGGTTTTATAGTCACGCTGATCGTGCTATTCAACCAACTAAGAATAAGGAGAATGCGAGATTAATTCTCAACAATAGATAATTATGGAAATAATTAGAGTCGAGGTTCAATGATCGATAATGAATTGAAGTGGATGTTAATCGGATTCAAGATCTTTCCATATTGATTTCTCATTTTATTTAATTATGCTAGTTAATTTTAGTTTGTTTATAATCTACTTGAAACCCCCCTTGTTATTAGGTTTCTCGGCCCCTTAGCTTAATCTAGGTATTGGATCCCGCTAAATATAAAACTCGTCCTGTTTCCCTGTGGATACGACCCCTACTTCCATTATACTTGCTTAATGTGCATGAGAGTAGGAGAAATTTATCTTTGGTTAGGTGTACACGACAAATCCACGCATACCACATATATAAACAAACCCGCTCGCACAACATAGAAAATATCGTGCCCGGTGAAGGTGAGATATTGAAGAGTCCCCGCGAGACTGTCAGGCCTCCATCATACCTGTCGCTAAATATTCTACTTAGCTAGAAAGGATGGGTGGATGAGATTTGAATCCGTGACCCTTATGTCACGCAGGCTCTGACACCATGTCAAAAGACCAACTCAACCAAAAGTCTAAACTGATGGTTGAAGCTTTAATAACTTATCACACTAACTTCTTAAAAAAATGGATACTATGCACAAATTAAGTCGTTATCAAAAGAATAGCAACAACCCATGAAGTCATGATAGATTGCCAAAATAGCTACTTGTAAACAATTTAGATTCGGATTGGGTAATGTTCAATTCAACTAGGCTTATTTGTAATAAGCCAAGTGCAAACTCAACATTATAATTCGAGTTGTATTTGAAGGTAATTGCGTTCAGCTTAGAGACTCGATGAGCTTGCTAGTTTAAGAAATTATTATACATAGTTTTAAAACTTTTTTGAGATTGTGGATTTGTTGTATGTATCCTTTGCCCTAAGATCTAAACTTCTTATTCAGTGACAAAATATAGTATATATCTTGTGATGTTTTGCTAAAGTCAAATACTGCTACAAATTAAAGTCTAGTAGTAGCAACTTTTGTAATTAATTGTGATTAGTATTGTTTAAACATTCATTAACTTGAACATTTTTTTATATATTAAACCAAATTCGAACAAAAGCTGGAGTTTGAGTTTGAGTTTGAGTTCGAACTCTGTACAAATCAAATCAAACAAAGCCAAATCATTTGAGGGTTTGGCTTGGCAATCGGCTCAACTCATGCCCAACCTTAGGGTAAAGGAGTAAGCATAAAATCATCATCCAAAAAAAGAATTTAGGCTTTGTTAACATCTCTACCCACATTAAGGTTTCAATATGTGCTTCAAAATTAGGGAAATAGTCTAATAGATCAAGAGGCAGGAATTCAAAGTGGCAAGCTAGGTTCGTATAGCATAGGAGTACACAACCTTGTGTAATAAGTATATGTACACTCGAGTACCTACACCACACGTTACGTCGTCCTTTCTCTTCTCCTTCAGAGCTTCTTTCATACTGACACTCATCACATGTCCTCAAGCACACTTACGTGTTGGATAGTTATGAGTTCGCAAATCCAACAAGAAAACATAAGTAAATTGAAGCATAGAGGAGAAAGCGAAGATTTGGGGGCATGGGTGAGAAGAATTATAGGAAGATCAATACGTATTTAGGATGAACAACATAAAATCACATAAATTTTATACTTATATGACAATTCACATACTTCCTCCGTCTGTTTAAATAAAACATGGGTGAAATGACACTATTCATCGATCAATTTTGACTCCAATTTATCGCCATTATATGAATAAAAACATAGTCAAGTGGGATCTTCTTAGATTCGTCTCGACGCATACTATCAAATTATAACTTTTTATATTTTTTACGTGTGCACAACTAAAGATATTAACGACGTGTTACGAAGCGCAGTGAAAAAACAAATGTTTCATTCAAAAATGTAACGGAGGAAGTATAAGATTATCATCATTGCATCACAACCTACAATTTTTAACCACTACTACCTACGCTTTTTTTTTTTACATTTTGTTGCATGCTTTTCAAAGATTATTTAACTCTTAATATCTCTTATTTCGCTTAAGTAAAATTATAAAAATTTGATATTGAATCTACACGTCGGCGAACTAACAAGGTGACTATATTTTTCTTATAAAATAATCAAATAATAGATTGTCATCCTTGCGTAACAAACGTAGGAAATAAAAAAGGGAGTATATTATTAGAACCGCCATTGTTCCTTGTGTGGTGTGAGTATTACTACTCATCTCCCTCTGACAAAAAGCTAAGGCTAGGCATCATCAAACGGCTCAAACAACCTTATCTAATCATGAGCTCCAATGATCAGGATTTATCATACATACCATCTGGAGCTATCCAAGTATCCCTATCACCATAACTCTCCATGAAACTCGCCACATCGGATTCGAGCCCCGTGAGCTGTTGAACTATCTCCTTAAACTTTGAACTACAAAATGGTAACTTTCATTGGGGTAGATATGTAAACAACCTTAGTATTAAATGCTTCTTTTTTGAATGAACTCCCTCATCATCCCTCCATTATTTCCTGATCTTCTGATTGCTCTTTTGCCCTTCATTTCTTGTTGCCTTTTTTCTTGAATGTGAGCTAATCTATGCATATCCATGCCTTTTCAGTTTTGGGAGGAATAGGTGGATTTTGGGTTAATTTGTGACAAATTCTATTAAGGGGCTATGTTCTTAACTATTTATAAGTAATAACAGTTAGAAACTTTGAGTTTTTCGAATTAAATAATGATTGGTTTAGAGGGTACGTTTAAACGATCTTTCTGTTTTAGGTTAGGTTTTAGGCACTTGATGAAGTTGGCTGTTTTATAGAAGGATATATATGGAGTATATGAAAAATGAAATAAGAGGGAGATTAATTTTCCAAGATATGGGAATCGATCCTGCACCTCCTTTAACCTGGAGTATGTTTCAACCACTGCAGCTATCCCTCACTCTCCCTTTTAATCTTCTATTGGTAGTCATAGGAATATAAACAAAGTCACATGTTCTAGATATAGTAGTCTTAAGTACATCTGTTAAAGTTTTACTAGCAGAGAGGTTGGTACGTAGTAATACATCATGCAAAAAATTAAATTAGTGATCTACTTAAATTAGATAATTGATGTGGTTTTGGTTACTAACCAGTGGCGGAACTTCATGGGGCCGGTGGGGCCGCCCGACACCAACTTCTGAATTTTCCTGAAAATTGAGGTTGAAAATGTAAAATTTTAAAATAAAATAGGTTAATTTTTATATATGGCTCCCTTTAAAAATACAAATTATATTTTTGGTCCCCTCTAAAATATATTTTTGGTTCCGCCCTTGTTACTAACTATCCCTCATCTTAAAAGAATGTTCCATATAGGAAGTTTTCGCACATTTCAATATAAGAATGAAAAAGTAAAGAGAAAACTTTGGTAGGTAAGAGAAAAAAAAAAGTTACCACAAATGAATAGAGCAAATCATATGAGAATTTCAAAAATAAATAATAAAGCACATGATAAATTTAAAAAAAAACGGATGTAGTTACGTAAAGGGTAAAAATGAAACTAATAATACCACATTTGCCACTTCGCCTCAAAACAATCCCTTTTGAAAATTCCGGGAACAATCCCATCTTTGACCCCCATCTTCTCAAAACAAGCCTTTTAACCGGATGATTAAGTTGATAACCTATTTATGAAGGTTACTTGCCATATGTCAATTTGTAATTGGTTATTTTAAAAATTAAAAAAAAAAAAACTCAGCCTTCACCTTCCCTTCATTTTCCTCCCACCGGAGCTTACCTCCCACATGAAAACCACACCTTTTCCGTCAAAGTCCACCACCCAATCTCACCAAAACTCACCGGAAACCCACAAAACAGCCCCACTCAGAAAAACCGGCACCCATCCAAAACACATCATCGGTCGAAACCCCACAAACTGTTTCCTCCACCGTCTTGGGTTTCGTTTTCGGGTTCGTGATTTGCTAGAGCAACAATGTTCAGAGATGGGATTAAGAGAAGGTGGCCGTGGATTCGTAGATGTGAGATGGAGTGAGAGGTGGTTAGGGTGGGGGGTTTAGCGCGGGTGGGAGTGGGGTTACGGAGAGGGTTTTCGGGCTAGGGGGTAGGGGTTTCGAGGTGGAGGATTCCGGGTAGAGGGTTTTCGGGGTGGATGGGGGTTCAGTTGAGGAGGTGGAGAGCGGTGGCAGTGTTTACATACTTCGGGTTGGGTTTAATAATGTTGTTTTTGAATCGGGTAAGCATGCGGTGAGGGGGAGGGGGTGGAGGGGTGGGGGCTGTTGTGGGAGGTAGCAAGAGGAGGATTAGGAGAGGGAGGAGGGGCAGCAGGAGGTGAGGTAGGGGGTGGAAGGAGGTGAGTTAGGGGTGGGGTAGAGGGTGGTGATGGTGCATGGGGGCTGCCATGAAAGAAGGATGTAAGGTGGGAAGAGAGAGTGGGAAGAGAGAGATTAAATGACAAAAAATAAAAAAAAAAATAAAAATATAACCCGTTAAACAAGTTGGGAGTAAAAAAGACTTGTTTTGTAAGACGTCAAAGGTGGGATTGTTTCCGAGATTTTCAAAAGCGTAGGATTGTTTTGGGCGAAGTGGCAAAGGTGAGATTATTGGGCTTCCATTTTTCCTACATAAAGCATATTTCTTATCACGATATTCATATTATAATATTATCTAAATGGAAAGAATCACCTTATATTTGAATAGCATAATACTACCTTCGTTTCATATTAATCTACACACTTACACTTTCGACACTATTTACAAATTTCCATTCGACTATCATTTGTGAATTATGGTTAAGAAAAAATATACAACGCGTGCTTGTTTGATCTGCTCCCCGATATGTAGTTTTTGAATATCGACTTTTTTATATTTTTTACATATACAAAATTGTAGATATAAAGCCAAGTACAGTAGTGACACGCGCGTGCGTGAAAAGTGTAAGTGTGTAGATTAATACTGAAACTGAGGTAAGACTCATTTGTTTAAAATAGTTGCTTCAACTGATTATACATATAGTCAAATGTCATCAACTTTGATTGTAATTATCTCGCTAATATTATATGATAAAAATTATCATGGAAAAATGAATGGAAACGGTAGGAAAAACTAAGAGAAAAACAAAATACAAATTAACACTTGTAATTTTGGTTGATTGAACAATATCTTATGGGTGTAGCTTTTCACTTTTAAAATATCAAAGAAAAATTATTTTTAACAAGTTTGTCTTCGATAAGTTAGTCTCTGAGAAAAGAAAAGAAAAAAATCTTTTTTCCTCACAAAAATTTCAGAAAATACAACAATACTCCAAAAGACTAGGTTTCCTGGATACTACCTCAAGATAAGCTCTTTCTATGTATTTCAAAGATGTGAAATGTCCTTGATATGGAATTGGAAGGTGCTGTTTTGCTCTAGGATATCACACCATACTGAATATTACTTAAACAAATAAATTATAACAAAAATAAAAACCAATTCAACAATGGTGGCTTCCACCTTAATTCCTAATCCTAAAGCTTTGAGAGAAAGCGATAGAGAATATCAATTATCAAGGGCGTGCCTATTGCTTAGGTTTCAGCCTTCATTCAAGTAACGAAGTCATAGAATCAGTCAATACATGTGGTTTCCTGAGGTCCCAAACAAATTTGAAGTTTTGTGGTGCATGATTACGTAACATGTATGACATATTAATTAGCAGTGACACGTCAACAGTTACAAAAAAATCCCCAATATATGTGGCTGCCATATGACAGGAAAAAAAAATCCACAAAACGCTAATTGGTTTTTGCATGCCATACATTGATGAGTTACCTATTTCATTCGTGAACATACAAGAGAGAGGAAAGCATATAAGGGCATCTAGCATGAATGCATGATTGCATGAACCAAGAATTGTTATGCCAACGTCGGGTGCAAATGAAACTCCTTAAAATGAAGTTATACAAGAAGGGGTAGATACAAAAATGACAAGTCCCTTAAAGCATTTATGCTTTGGCGGAAATTGACTTATTATAATAATGACTGAGCCTATTCCTTTTTAAAAAAAAAAACAAATCACAAGTAAACCAATGCAAAAGTTTAAATTGAGCCAGTATAATGATTAAAAAAAACTCGCCAACGAGAAGTTATACACGAAGAGGTAGATATTCAAATCACAAGCGTAAACGAGACGATGGTTAAATATAATTTCGCCAACAACTCAATCAAGGGCGATGATCAAAATGAGGAAAAATATCGTTGAATACAACGATAAATTTATCGACTTATTATGTTAGATAATACTTCCTCCGTTCCATAATAAGTGAAACACTTACTATTTTAACGTTTCAAAATAAGTGAAACATACCTTAAATAGAAAAAGAAAGTGATAAAAATAGCAGAATCACCCATCACAAACTTGTGTCGTTTGCTTTCTCTCTCCTCCTTTTTATAATGAAAGTGTATTTTATGACTTTTTGGCTTTTGAAAGTGATGCTTATTAAATCTCACATTCAATCCCTATGCTTTACTTATTATGGAACGAAGGAAGATAAAAAGTGTAGATTGCATACAAAAATTAAAGTTTAATTATGGATTAATTTTTTTTTTGAGCGTAAGTTGAAGTCCCTTGCAGTAGAGGGGAGATTGGGTATCCCCTACGCAGGGGATGCACGAGACTCAATCCCGCGACCTCTATGATCGAGGTGAAGACTGATACCAATACCACTAGGCTATATATCACTTGTTGCTCGAATTATTAATTGACTTGTTGAACACATACAAACCATAAATCTACAATGTATTATTGCCAACCATTGAGAGAGTGTATTTTGGAAGCAATGTTGTTTGAAAAACTGGTGTGGATCAAAGTCAAGCTACAAAAAGTGGCTCACCTAAGCTTGAAGTTCATCAATCATCATGATATTCAACATATATATTTCATAGGGTGAATTATGACTATATCTGGGACACATCTGCCTTCTTTAGGGTATTTCATATTACTTCTATTGAAGGGATACACATGATCTCGACATTTTCTAGGCGTGGATAATGGATCTCATAGGAGGTCATTAAAAAGTATAGTCATGCCTTAAAACGGGCACATGGTGATCTTCGGAGCAATCTCATGGTGGAACTTGTAAGATACAAAACAAGCCGTGGAAGACACTTTAAAGCAATTAATATAGAGGGTCCCAACCATTGATTAATCATCTCGAGTTCCGTTTAAAAACATCGTCCGACTCAGAGAAGTCCAAAAATGGCCTCAAAATAGTCAAATTTGAAGGCTATACATGCTTTTGAACTTTTATAGAATACATCCTGAGACCATGGGAGACTATTTGAAAGCATAATACATGCTTGCCTTAGAATGGGAATATCGTGGCATTCGAAGCCATTATGTGGTGGAACTTGATAGAAGCAAATCAAGTCGTGGAATGCCTTTTTAAGGCAATGTAGAGTCCCAACCACCAAGAGTCATAGCAACTAGCAAGACCCTCGAGAAGGTCGTAAATAAAAATTATCACCGGGCTCGAAAAAGGCTAAAATTTTCCCAAAAATAGCCAAATTTGAAGGTTATTGTGCATACTTTCGGACATTCTTGGGGTCGGACAACGAATCTCATAGGTAGCATCATGAGATCATGAAAGGTTATTTGAAAGCATATTCATCCCTTTCAACGGGCATATGATGGCCTTTGAAACCATTTCATGTTAGAACTTGAAAGATGCAAAATAAGTCGTGGAGGGCATTTTAAGACAATGTAAAATGTCCCAACTTCCGAGATTAATCCAAGATCGTACCTTCTGAAAAGTCTCAAATAACAAAGACCTTGTACTCGAATCATTCCAAGATTGCCCCAAAATAAAACAAGAGGTAAGCCCTAAGCAAATCAACATTACCTTATGCTATCAAGCCAAAGTGCCAAACTTGCCATTCTCCCTTACAAACTTTACTAAGTCGGTGGCTCGCAGCTCGCCTCATCAAGATTCAAGCCCACTTGAGAGGGGTTGCATAATAAGTAATCAGCTTTTTCATTATTTCAATAATCTATACTAATATATTAAAAGCGCGTTCTAAACAATGAACTCGCTACGCAGGCTATTCCTAGAATGTTTACTTGATGTACCAAGAATGCTTGGTGTTAAAATTTAAAAGTAGAATAAGTAATAAATTAAAATTACCCTCAAGCATAACTCCTGACCTAAAAACTAGTGAAAAATAAAAATTAGGTAACCGGTAACCCTTCTAACTAAAGTACCGAATTTGTCTTTCTCGATGATAGTAAGAAGATGAGAGGTTTGTCCATGGTGCAATGCATCATTGAAATTTGCGTATTTAGAATTCAGAATTTAAAATCAACTTAGAAAATGAAGGTACTAATACCGCATTAGGATCCTCTCCCTTTTTGTTTCATATCTTTCCTATCTTCATATTATGCAGTTGATATAGCAACAATCCATCCTAAGAAAGACTGCATAGGTTAGTTAACTTTTTGCATTGGCCTTAGAGTTTTTTTCTTTCTCTCCTCCTCTTCCTCCTTCTTATTCATCTTTTTTTCTCACAATGGCTTTGGTTGGTCTTTACTTGCTTTTTCTATTTCTCTCCTTAAATATGGGCCGCACCCATCACAATGGGAGAAAGTCCACTTCACAAGACAAATGAGGCTCCACCTTAAAATCATATCGCAATAAGGAGAGTAGACCTTTCAGCATTATGGAAATAACCCATCTCTCTTATTTTATCAATGCGACACTCACGTGGTGCGCTATACATCATAGCTTCAACACTCCCCTCACATGTGATGTGATCGATGTCCCTTTTTCAATTGACCCAGCAGTAAATTAACTGACCCATCTTCTGGCCCCCGCTCCGATACCATGTTAAATATGCCGCCCGCCGCACCCATCACAAGCGAGAGAAAGTCCACTTCACAAGACAAAACGGTGCTCCACCTTAAAACCATACGACAATAAGGAGAGTAGCCTTTGCATTATAGAGAGTGAACCCATCTCTCTTATTTTATCAATGTGGACACTCACACGTGTGGTGCACTATACATCATAGCTCTTCAACACTTTCCTACTTTTACCATACCCCACCATATACTCTCTCTCCTATCCAATGTTTATTTTTATATGAAATATATTATTTAAATTAATAAAAGCTAATTAGATTACGTTAAGTACGTTAAATTGAATTAGAACTTAAAAGCTAATTAGCTAATTAATTAACTATGTGCTAATAAGCTTACGTTAAATTAAATTACGTTAAAAGCTAATTAACAATGAATGAGTCTCCTCCGAATTGGTTAGATGACCCCTCGCTATTTTGGGAGTAATTAGGATTATTTGAATCCATAATATTGGCTTAGTATAATTAATATTAGGTATGAGAGAGTAATTAAAAAAAATAGGTTGGGAAGAAGTGTGGTAAAATATATGAAATTTATAGATATAAAAATCAATTTAAAAATTATAAACCGATTTTTTTTAAACGTTACAATATTTTGTAACGTTAGAAATATATCGGTTTGGAACAAAGAACATAAATTGATGTGCAAGTGAGCAAGCAGTAAACAACTAAACATCAATGCCATGTGGTGGGCTTGCATTTGCTGGTCAGTGGGCCTCTGACGCGCGTCAGGGCCACTGACAGCAGCCGTAGCCTTGGGCCCGGGCCAGCTTTGTTAAGTGATGCGTTGTGGCGTTGTCCGTCTCTCTTTCCCCCTTTTTCTTCCAAGCGACGCGTTTCACAAGGGCCCAGCTTGCATTTCTCGCCGCTGCTTTGCCACGCCAATGCTTCTCATTTGTCTCGTGCACTCCATCCGAGGTGAATATGGTATGGAAATCCGCACCAACCAACCCCAAGGGTCAAGTGCCCCAATAACAAAACTAAAAGAGTTTGGTTTTACTATTTCTTGCACCAACCCAAGACCATCCCATCGCATACATGCTCTAATAGCATCGTTCTTCATTTTTGACAATTAGTGGCACTTTGATGAGGTTGCATAACAGATTATTATCTTTCACTTAGGTAATAACCAAGAACTGGTTTCAGGCGCTGCACGGGCGTTCTCCAGCTCACCGTAAAAAAAAAAGGAACGTAAAATTTAGAAACTAATCCAATTGAATTGCAGCAAGAATTGAATTGTAGCATTGAAGAGCCCATCAAATCATACAAGGAGTTTGTAAAACGCAAATAAATAGAATTCAACATATAATGAAGAACAGGGGCGAAAACATCAGGGGACCCAGCTATATCTTAGAAACAATTTCACTTGGAGAGAATTTCGTGCCCTTCACTAGTCAATCACTCTTGCCTTCTTGAGCACCAATTTCTTGCAAGTAGTGTTCTGCTTCCAAGGCAGCCATACAACCTGCATCATTTTACTTGAATATCTAAGTTTTATTCTCATAAATCAGAACCACTCATATTGATCATAGGAATTAGGAAATCTCCCACTATTTCTACCCCCTGAAAATTGAAATATTGCCCAACTGAGAATTTACCAGCCACATAGATATCATTAACTACAGGGAGCCAATAATGACGCCAGCTATTATCACAAAGAAAACTATCAAAGAGATGAAACAGCAGAAAATGGGGAAATTATACACGGAAAGCAAATGTGATGTGAAGGAAACGGAGAGGAATGAATAATATATGTCCCATTTCTCTCATTTGGGTAAAACCAGATAAAAAGAAAAAGATTGAAATGCAAGGAACTAAAAACAGTAATCTTTCCACTGATTTTCCCACACCTTATCGTAGTTCTGATCTCCAATGGAGAAAATAATTTTTAGTATTGGTAATGACTCATTGCATAAGACTAACAGACGCCACAAGGAGCTAGAGTTGAGCCACACGGTTAGTAAAGAAATTTTGTGGTTTATGTTGAGGATTTTGGTTTGAGAGGAGGGGACAATTGAGCCGTCAGGAAATAAAGGAGATGCTACAATTGGCTGCTAACGGGCTAACTTCTGTGAACCTCCATATTGTGAAGAAGGTGAGTGAGAGCTCGTGGATTTAAGGGCACTTGGTTATTGCAAGTGATTCAGGTACTCCACTGGCTTTGAATACACATTACCTCTGTCCCACCCTCCAAATAAAATTAAAAAATGCTATATTGAATCTCAGGCATCAATATCTGGACATGACAAGAAGGAAACGCCTTATCATTTTTCTTCTTTATCAACCCCAACTGGGCCAACGCCATCAAAATTATGAATGAGAAGTTAAAAGAACGCTGGTGGCTTCTCACTTACGGCATACCAACAATCGAGAAGGCACAGGCATCACAATAGGGGAATGAAAATAGAAGAAAAGAAATTAAAGTGGAGAAACCATGTCACACTCTATCATTCTAGTGTCTGTCCTTCCATACCATAAAAAGTCTCACCCATTTATGATATTTAGTCACTAGTCACTAACCAAGTGTCCACACGGCAGTTAGAAGTTTCAATAGGAATTATAACTTCAATAATGAGGGTTTAAGATCATATTGGGGTATAAAAATTACAAAAAAGAAGGGCAAGCTGGTTGTCACTGGAACACCATACAAATACCATAATTCTTCTCACCTTTGTCTGTTTAATATAATCCCTTTATCTAAGAGAAAGATGACTACCAGTTTATGTTATTTAGAATCTTCATTTTACCTACAAGTATCCGTGTCAAGTCCTTGACACTCCTATATGGGTATGGAAACTTTGACACTTCATTTTCAGTCAAAATCACAGAAATGGTATCTTAAATTCGCTGGTATGCTCTCTTTCCTCCATAATAAAATGATATATATGTTGCTTATCATGTTAGTAATTTATGGCATGGGCATGATACAAGCAAGCATGGGAGAGTTGGAGTTACAAAGTTGTTTGACAAAAAAAAAGGGGGTTTGGCATGATTTTGATCTTGGCCATCCATGCTCAACATGAAAAAATTACAGCATGAAGCAAAGATTCCCATTTTCCAATATAAATTTACTCCTTCAAGACAATATGGCTTGGTTTTATTGGTGACTGACCACTTGACCAGGTTGTTCAGAGTAGTAACAAGTACTAGCACTAATGTCCACTGAATTTGAGTCCAAATATAGATAGAAAAAACAGTTCATCATCATCCAAAATTTGACAGTGCAGAAGTCATTGAACGAAAGAGTTGTATAAGCATCAACCATACTGACTATTACACCTCCAATACATTGCAATTTCAATTTCATAAGCTTAAACTTCGATGCACACTCTCTTTCTAGCTGCTTCACATCCTTCCTTTTCCCAAATGCACAACTAAGACTAAGACTATCACTTCAACCTATAAACTGACACAATCTCTAAGTAAAAAAAAAATCCCATGCCAAAAAGAAAGGCATTAATATGTCCTAGCATATCCTCAAGTAACAAAGATAAACCCTAATTATTATCTAAACACGAGTCCCAAATATTGTATTGTGATAACAATTATAGATCTCCAAGCTAGGCTCAATTACACGCCACCTCCAAAGAGCATCATAGACCTCTACAGAAATTGTAATTTCAGTTTCACAGGCATTAACATCGAAACATAACAATGCAGCACAAACAAATCAAACAAGACAACGTAACATGTCTTAGCAAATCTAAGCTCAACCAAACCTACCCTCCAAAGTGCATTTTACCTAGATACATTGCAATCTAAGTTTTATAAGCTGAAACTTTAAACAGCACTCCACCATTTCTAGCTTCTTCCCATCCTCCCCATTCACATGACTATAACACGACAAACACCTGAGCCCTTCAACCATAACCAAACAAACCTCAAACCAACACAAGTGATCCCCCCCAAACAATTCAAAGAATCTTCAAAGCCAACTAGTTACTTAGCCATCAAAAGTCTCAACAAAAACCACCAGCAATGCAATACCAAAACATCAATGCAACGATACATAGCCAACCTTGACTCAACTAAACCAACATTTACACAAGCATTAACACCAAAACCCATCAATGCAATAACACAAAACAAATCAATCACCATAAACAAAAAAACTTAAATAACCAGGGGAAGTAAAAACAAAAAAAAAAGAGCACACTAACCAGTCCCAGCAGCTGTAACAGCCTGCCTATACTTCTTATCCTGAACATCACCGGCCGCGAAAACCCCTTTAACACTAGTCTTGGTCGTCCCCGGCGTTGTAACCACATACCCATCACCATCCAACTCCAATTGGCCACTCAAAAAACTTGGTAGCCGGTTCATGTCCGATAGCGAAATACAAACCGGAAACCGGCACATTCTTAACCTCCCCACTAACCACATCCTTAACCTTCAACCCTCCTAAAACCCTATTTTCCTTCTCCACATCCCCAAACGCCTCCAACACAACCGAATTCCACAATACCTCAATCTTAGGGTTTTCAATTGCCCTCTTTTGCATAATCTTAGAAGCCCTAAATTCTCCCCTCCTATGAATTATATACACTTTCGACCCATACTTTGTCAAGAAATTCGCCTCTTCCATCGCTGAATCACCTCCTCCAATCACAGCCAACGGCTTATTCCTAAATATCGGCGCCGCGCCGTCACATACGGCGCAAGCCGATATCCCTTTGTTCCAGAACCCTCCAGAAGCTTCTTCTCCAGAACCTGGAAACTCAAGCTTCTTGGCGACTGCGCCAGTCGCAATAATAACCGAGTCAGCAAGGACAGTTTTAGACTCCGCTGAAAAGATCTTAAACGGCGTCGTTGAGAAATCAACAGACGAAACCGTTTCGGTGAGAATCTCCGTACCGAAACGCAAAGACTGTTGACGAAACTTGTCGGTGAGATCAAGGCCGGAGATTCCTTCAGGAAAACCAGGGAAATTCTCAACGTCGGTAGTTGTTGTAAGCTGTCCACCTGGCGCAATTCCATTGGCCATCCAACCTTCGAAAAGAATGGGCTTGAGTTCGGCCCGTGAAGCGTAAATGGCCGCGGTGTGGGCCGCTGGCCCACTACCGATTATACAGAGACGGGTTCGGATAGCCTGTTTAAGATCTTCCATTGCTGCTGCGGTTGTTGTGGTTGTTGTTGTGGAGGAGAGAGAATTTACAGGGGAGGAGAGAGAGAGAGAAAGAGGAGGGAAGAGGTTTAGGGATTTTTTAAGGAGGGCACGAAGTTTAAAGCAGCGCGACATATGGGAATTAGGGGAAGATGATGAAGAAGACATATTTTGAAAAGATCAGCGTTTTTTCATTGGGCGCGAAACGGGTTTCTAAGTTTAGTGTAATCGTGTTGTTGTGTCATTGTGTTGTGTGTTTCTTATTTTTGGAGGGGAAATGTTTACGTTTGGAAAGACATATAGGGAGTTGCGAGAGGAGAAAGAAAGGAATTGGAATTGGATTCGGGTCCTACTTTTTTTTTTGTTTTTTGGTAGTGGAGGAAGAAAGGATTACTTGGGTGATATACGAAATGGGTTTGATTAGATGATTGGGTTAACTAAGCTAGTAGGAATAACGAATCTAATTAATGTAACTTTGGGCTTTTTTTAATGGATGAGAAAGTGATTTACTTTTTTTTTTTTTTTTTTTTTGGGAGAAAGTGATTTACTTTACCCCTCATCTTTGTTTTTTAAGGATATGATGATATCATGTTTTAGTTGAAATTCACAACTTTTTTATATATATTTTTTTTGAAAAGGGAAGAACAAACTTAAAATCAACCCTCAATCAGGGGAACAACCTAAAACATCCTTTTGGATGAGAAGAGAAAAATCAATAGAGAAAGGGGGGAACCAATAAGTAAGATTGCTGAAGGAATGACCCCCTACGAGCCATAAAGTCTGCCGCACGATTAGCCTCTCTGAAGCAGTGGTTCGCAGAGAACCTCCCGAAGCTCCTAGTCAAATTACCTGCATCAACAATAATATTTTTAATTTCCCAAGGAATCTGCCAATTAGCCTTAAAGGCATTAATAACCGCTAAATTGTCACCCTCAATGACAATATTCTGGATGTCCAAAGAGACAGCTCCTCTAAGGCCCTCTAAGAGGCCCAAAGCTTCTGCTTGCACAATAGACATATTATTCTCAAGCACTTTGGCACCCGCAAGAAGGACATTACCATTAGGATCTCGAATAACAAAACCACAGGCATAACTTCCATTAACTAGTTTGGAACCATCAAAGTTGACTTTATGGAAACTAATAAGAGGAGGAGACCAAATAACCTCCTTGCCTTGTCTAATACGGTGAGGGCCGCATTAACTCGGAGGGGTTGTAACACTAAAGTTTTCCAAGTTAGCAACGACTTATACCAATCTTTAGCAAAATTGTAGATACACCCACTAGCTTTTCTAGAGGAAATCCGCTCATCATTAAAAATAAGGTTGTTACGAAAGAACCAGACAAACCACCAGATAAACGCAAATGAGACAATGTCTTTTGAGGACGAAATACAATGGATCTGGCAAAGGCTATCACAAAAGGGACTTTGATCATTTATAGTAGGAAGAGGGGGGAAAAGAGGCCAATCATGGATTGCATTCAGATGTACAAAAATATATATAGTAAAAGGACAAGAGAAAAACAGATGTGAGGGAGTTTCATATTGAGCATTACGTAAAACACATTGTTGAGGGAGGAAAACATGGCTTTTCTCTAGTCTATCCCTTGGTAGGGAGACCATCATTGGTGCTTTCCAAAGAAAGTTTTTGATTTTAGGGGGTGTATACACAAATTTCGAGTCAAAATATATATAAGACAAGAAACAAAGTAACAAAGAAATTATATTTCAATAAATGTATTGAATACAATCTCTGTAAACAATTTATAATGAAAATAAACTAAGTCCTCTGATTCTGTTCCGAAGCTGGAGAGTGACACGTGTTGATGTCAATGTGGAGTTGAGTGTAGAGTGACGTTTTGTCAACGTCAACCTGAGTTTGAATGTGGGATGATGTTTTGTCAACGTCAACCTGAGTTTGAATTTTGTTTGAGTGTATTCGAATGAGGGCTGTCAAAAGCTTGAATCTTAATCGAATGTGTTTGAGTGTATCTGAACAGTCGGCACGGATTTAATGTGCTTGTTGACTATTTACGAGAGAGAATTCCAAGAGAATTTTACGAAGTTCTTGAGAATAACGATTTTCCCTGGCCCCTCAACCGAGGAAGCGAGGTCTATTTATAGGAATCGAGCTTCCTTCATGGACTTGGTAGTTTATGGGCTTGGGTCCGTTTATGACTTGGAAGTCTTATTTACCTTTTCCATTTGACCATCTTATTTGGACTAGTAATATGGACTGGCCCAAATATTTACAATCCAAATTATATTTGTTTAATTTGGATATCTAATTTGAGTGGGCTAAATTATTTAAATTGGGCTAATTATATTTATTTTAGCTCAATAATAATTAATTTATTTTAATGTAAAACACTAATAAATTTTTAGTGTCTACAGGGGGGACTGGCATATTCCAAATCCATTTATAGCTCACCATCTCTGGAGGGGAGGGGAGAAGCCCCTGAGCCAAAAGGGCACCAAACTTGACAGAATATTGGCCGTCAGCAGTAAGGCCCCAATAGATGGTGTCAGATTGGACACAGGACGGAATGAAAGTTGAGCAGATAGCATTAGCTATGTGGGAGGGGACAAGCGAGTTGACTAACTGATAATCCCAAGAAGAATTAGGGAGGATACAGTCACTAGCTCTTAAATTTGAAGGGTAAGTACTTTGGTGAATAATGCTTTTTAACGGATATTGGAAGATCCAATTGTCGTGCCAAAAGCTAATTTTAGTACCATCGCCAATTTGCCATCTCAATCCTTTTTTAAACAAGTCTCTGAGGCTCAACAGGTTTTTCCATTGCCAAGAGGCAGACTCCGAGACCTTGTGGTTCAAAAACTCTTTATGCTTGAAGTATTTGTTTTTGACAAGAAGAACCCAAATATTATTATCACTTTTAATAATTTTCCACAACAATTTCATCTGTAGAGCAATATTGTTAGGTTCCCGTTTACGAAATCCTAGCCCCCCAAATTTTTTTGGACGACGGATTCTATCCCAACCTATCAAGTTTGAGGTTTTATTTGTGTGATCCTTATTCCAAAAGAAATTTAATTTCTATAAATTTTGTCAAGATCTTTTTTGGAGGGAGAAGGAAACTTTGCATTTGGAAATTAGCCTTGGTGGCTAAGTTGGCTTGGATTAGAACCGACCTGACTCAACTTGGGAAAGCGAGTTGGCTTTCCACTTAGGAAGTTGGTTCTTAGCTTTCACTATTACTCTAGAGAAAGTTTCTTTTTAACTCTACTAGTAATGATAGGACAACCTAAATATTGACCAAGGTCATCAATCTCTCGTCATCCGTAAAATTTCAGAAAACTTGCCCTTTTCTATGACAGAGACATTATCTCGTGACTTGGAAAGCGATTTATGAAAATTAACCAATTGGCCTGACATTGCACAATATTTGTCTAAAATGTTCTTTACTAAGTAACAACTTTGGTCATTTGCTTTAGCAAAAATCATAGTGTCATCTCGCAAAAGTTAGAAAGGGGATGCAAATGCCTCGATTTTCCAACAGAGACACCAATTAATTTACCGGGTCAATACTAGCCTCGAGAGATCTCTAGCCGTAAGCTCAAAGACAAGAGGATAAAAAGATAAGGGGAGAGGGGATCACCCCGTCCGATTCCCCTAGAGGGAAATAATCTTTCTCCCTAATTCCATTACCAATGACAGAAAAAGAGGTTGACTGTACTCTACACAACTCTGGATCCAACTTCTCCATTTAGAAGAAAAGCCCAATTTTTCTAAAGTAGTCTGGATATAGTTCCACTAAAGTTTATCATAGGCTTTTTCCATATCCAGCTTTTATTGCTATCCCACCTTCCTTTCCTTGTTTTTTCTAAAGGAGTGGAAAACTTCATGAGCTATTAAGATATTATCCCGGATTAACCTCTGAGGAACAAAGGCACCCTGAAGAGGGTGGACAATTTTACCTAAAATAATTTTTAATCTATTAGTAAGAACTTTATAGATTATCTTATAAATAGTAGAGCATAAGCTAATTGGTCTCGAAATGGTTGGTTGTGGATGGGTTTTCTATTTTAGGGATCAAGGCTAGGAACGTATGATTGATTTCCTTAAGCATTTTCCCGCAGTGGAAAAAGGCTTGAACCGCTCTGATGATCGAATTTCCAACAAGCGTCCAAAGATTTTTGAAAGAAAAACGAGGGATACCCATCTAGACCCCTGGGATTTATCCTGGCAAGGTCAAAGGTAGCATTTTTAATTTGTGAAATTCTATATAATGCGCTTTCTACTGTGTTTTTCCACTCACAGAGGCCAAAAAAAAATTATACCAAGTGACCTCCTACTTTGACTAATTATACTTAGTGACCTTAATTCACTTAAAACCTAGCTAATTCATCATTTGAAGTAAATTTACTAACCTAACCCTCCTAGTTAATTACTCTAATTCAAAAAAACCCCATCTCTCTTCCCTCAAAAGGAAAAAATCCCACACTGACTACTGGACAAATTCGATTCAAAATGTTACTTCTTTTCTACTTACCCAAATCAAGTTTATGAGCACTCATCTTTTGAACTATATTCATCAATCACAAATGGAAAATAATTTCCCGGGCAGGAATCCTTTACTCATCTAACCATTGAAACTCACTTGCAATAATCCTAATCATATTTCTCAAAGACATTTTTTGAAGACTTCTCCCATTCCCTCGTGAGCTAGGATCATCTTCTTTGTGAGGAGAGAGAAAATAGTTAATCATTCTATATCTTCATCTTCTCTGTGTGTGTGATTTGTGAATGTCGTCTCATTTAGATCATCAATCATCATTCTTCCTAACAAATTGTAGGTTTTTAATTTCCAAAAAAAACAATAATTGCCCAATTCTGCCAAATTTAGGAGTATATTACTATTTAGTATTTACTGTCTCAATTTCTCCTAGTTTTTTCTTCTTTAAGATAACCTTCGTTTTTCATTAATTTTGACGAAATCTAAGACCAACCCAATTTGATTCATCCTCAAATCTCCCCTGTTTTTCTTTGATTGTTGTTTATCCAATCCAAAATATGCCATGGCAGCTGCAACTCTAAGATCGAAATCAACTAAAAAAACAACAATCTAAACAGCTTACCAATTCAGATACTTTGTGATGAACCACATGCATATGCATATGCATATGCATATGCATATGGGTCGTATGGCAAGTTATCATGCTGCCAACAAAGCTAAACAAGAAGATTTTTTTATAAACACACCTTATCATTTCATGTCCTTCAAACCTGTTTCACTTCGTGGAGAATTAGTGAAAAGGAACGGGATGCGTGAGTTTAATTGGAGAATGGGAGGGTTTTATCCCTTAAAATTGTAATTAACTAGGGGGTAGTTTAGTAAATTTAATTTAAATGATGGGTTAGCTAGGTTTTAAGTTGGATTAAGGTCACTAAGATAATTAGTTAAAGAGGGAGGTCATTTGGCATAAAACTTTTTTACTTCGCCACCAAAGATAGAAAAACTCAAAAAATAGGCCACACCATATGAATTTCCCTTTTAATTTCTTCCCTGGAGACAGGAGCACAGAGGAAATTATTATCATCTTGAGTAATCATTGGAGTCAAAAGCTTAAAATCCTCACTTATATTAAACCCGGTATTTGGATTACTAGCAAATCTTTTACAAAACTCTCTAGAAAGAGTTTCCATGACTAAAGAAGGATTTGAATTAGAAGTTCCATCATCTAATGAAATTTCCTTAATAAGATTTTTATTGCGGCGAATAGAAGCATGAGCATGGTAGAATTTTGAGTTCGAATCACCTTTAAGAAGATAATTAGTCCTACTACATTGTTTCCAATATTGGACATTAAAAGCCATTAATTTGGCACGTTTCATTAAAAACAATTCTTGTTGTTGTTGGAGACTAACGTTGTTATCTTGTTGCATTAGTTGGTTTTGGATGTCCTGAAGTCTAGCATCAATTAGACGAAGCTGGCGAAAAATGTTGCCAAAAGAAGTTTAGTTCCATTCCTTCGATTTTTGTGTAAGAAGTTTGCACTTTTGCACAAGGCAAAACATAAAAGAGCCTGAAAATTTCGAGCACCACGTTTTCTTTACTAGAGTGTCATAGTATTTCCTTGAGCACCACATTTTTTCAAATCTAAAAGGAGGAGCTTTATTATGAAAGGAGGGGAGGAATTCTAATGAGAGTTGGCAATGGTCTGATGATGTAAAGATATGATGTTTGAGCTTAGCTTGAGGAAAAGATGCTAACCAAGACACACTAGCAATACCTTTGTCCAACCTTTCAAATACATTATTGGGGCCACATTTTTTTTTACGCCAAGTGAACCCGGGCCCTATAAAGGGGATTTCTAAAGTGGCGCTCTATCAAGGATACTTTGCATAATTTTGTTTCTATTTGAGTGATAAGCAACACCTCCCATCTTATCTTGGGCATTGCTAATTTCATTGAAATCACCTAATATAATAAAAGGGGATAATAAACTTTGAGTGTACGGAATTAGATCATTCCAAAATTCCTCTTTATGATTATTACTAGTAGGCGTATATACAAATATAGCTATAAATGGCACATTCACACGCAAAAAGTTAATAGAGCAAGCTATAAATCTTGCTGATTTATATATTACAGAGAGATTAAAAGGATTGACATTACAATCTTTCCAAAATAGGCACACACCTCCTGAGAAACCATTGGTGGGTACATAATCTAAGTATTGGAATCCACATTTTCTAGCACAATCTAAAGAGGGGGGTTGTGGCTTGACTTCACATAACATCAAGATTTTTATTCTACCGTAATTACTAAAGTCCCCACATTCTCGCCAAGGCATCCTTTCTACAAGCACCTCTAATATTCCGTAATCCAATAGTCATAAATTGTCCTTACAAAAACAAAAACCATTTTTCTTACCAAAAAGTTCCACATCTGCATCACTATAACTCAGGAGGGGGGGTTCTTACTCAGTTTATCTTCCTCTTCAGGGCTGAGGAAGCATCATCTTCCTCCATGTCTTCCATCCTTCTTTTGGCTGATCCAGTCTGGGAGGAGAGTTCCACTGGAAGTGTTGGGTCCATACCCAAATTCTGAATCTGCCTTACCATAGAGTTGTCTAAGTGAATGGAGTGCAAGGAGTTTTCAGCAAAGAAGTTTAACTCCTCTAACATTCCATCCACCTGATTATCAAGCAGGAGAGTTTCATTCTCCACAAACTGATCATCAAACCTCATAATAGGGCTATCTTCATAGGCAGAAACAATGTACTTACTAGCATCAATGAGCTGAGAAGAGACAATGACTCTAGTAGGAGCAGGCTTATCAACTGGGGGCACCAACACTTCAGCACCTTCAACCCTCTTAGAAGAGGGGACATCACTAGAAGGAGAGACTAGAGGGATATGATCATAAGCCTCATCATCAGAGTCATCAGAGATAGAAGGGATAACATACAACATCTCACCTTTTCCTTTTGCCAGAAGCAATTGGTTGAACTTTAGTTGGGACTGTGTTAGAATCATTTTCACCAGCATTATCTTTTATAATAATACCTTTTAGAACTAGGCTTAGGAAGCAGACCAACATCATTCTTAAACAACCTTTTCTTAACTGGGGAGGGGACTGGTAGGTTTTTTTGCAATGTGTTTCGATTCGACATGCACCACATCACTTGCTCGTCACTGTGGTTGCATAGTTTTCTTGGCCGAAGCCTTAGCAATAGCATTGTACGGGTTTTTTCCGTTTGGGACTCTTAACAAGTTTGATAGTGATTTCTTTCTGGGGAGGTAAGAAGAGGACAAGACTCAATAGGATGAATAGACTCACCACAAAATCAACAACCAATGGAGAAATCTTCATACCAGATTATGTAGCCTTGGATGAAATCACCCATCCCGCTTCACCTCAAAGAAATTCTATGAGAGGACCCCGAATATCCACTCGATACATGCCCTTGCAAACCCGATCTTGTTTCTCAATAAAGACCTTTGATCAAGCCTGATCAAGGTCCCAATTTCATTAGAAGACGTAAGATTAGCAATAGAGTCATAGTTAAGTAACTCAACAAGTAGCTAGTGGATTCGACCCGGAGGTCTACTCACTTAATCTCTTCAAGATACCGGATCAAAAGAAGGCCTCCAAGGTTGGATGACAAAGAGGTCTCCTTCGATGTGCCGTGGCCTTTCGGACCACACCAACCGCAAATCCTAGGGGTTAGCAAACTTAACCATAATCCAACTATTTCCCATCTCAAGGTAGTCTACATCCCCCTTGACAAACTTCCAATCCGCCTTAGTTCGGTAATGATCGGACGTAAGTCAATAGGCAAGACAATATTTTCCCAATTAGGCAAGATTTTGTAAGCTCAACTATATCTTTTGAAACCTGGGAAGTTCATCTAAGATAATAGAGGTTATTGCCCAGCTAGGGGGAGGGGTTCATTTGCATTCAATGCGAGAAGCACAACACATTCGGATTACTAGCAAGCATTTTTAGTAGTGGGAAGACCGACTCTCAACTACTGGGACAGGAGTAGTAGAGTAAGAACTACCAGCTTCACCATTAATAGGGCGAGGGTTGGAAAGTAGAGCATTCTTAAAGTTGTTTGGCTTTTCCATCTTAATGGAAAACGAATTCCTGTAAGGAATGAACAGTAAGAAATGAAAGGACTTTACAATCGCAATTTTTAGCCGAAAGAACTTTGGGAACATCGAAACTCGAGCGGAAGAAAGATACCTTGAGCTATATGAATTAGAGTAATAAAGAGAATAATTACTACTCTAGAAATTTATTTTTGGCCGAGATTTGGGGCGAAATCTTTTAATATCAGCAGGAGATTTTGTGGAATAGGGAAATTGGGGGTTAGGGCTTGATGAATTTTTGCTTTTGGCAACCCGCGAGAGCCCTCTCTCTTTTTTTTTTTCTCTCTTCATTATGTACTTTTTTATAGTATTTGTTTTTTCGCATGTTGTTCGAGGATAACTAGTTTTTCGGCCTAAGGCGATGCTCCCGGTGTTTTTGGTTCAATTTTTTATTAATCTGCTTGTCCTTTTGTTAGAAACCGACAATTGCAATGGCAAGGAAGAAAGCGATTTCAAGGCGTGCCGTGGTAGGAGACCACGACTTGAAAGCAATTACGGCCCGACAACGGTGGTAGTCGATCGGGCGGAAAGCTCCCCCAAGGTTAACACATCAACCTAAACTGTCACCACTAACAGGTGTAAGCTATGGAGATTAGCACGTACCCGGGAAGAAAAGAGAAGAGAAAAGAGAGAATGATTTTGTGTGTATCACAACCGAAGAATAATGTACGATCTTATAGGAAAATATCGCACCAAAAACGGAAAGCGGTAAATCCGTGGAGGATATCAGGGATTGCCATAAATCGTAACGCTCAAACGTGACCCACAACAGGATACACGCACTCGGCCCGGGTCTAAAAAGATAATTAAGTTTATTCCCCATGGCCCATGGCCCGTCCGCGGGGTGGCGCGCGTGGGTGTTAGCAAGCCTAAACCCATGATTTCCAACCACAAAAGCATCTCAAGTACCAACTCAATAAGAATAAGAAAGAAGGGAATATATAAACAAAGGAGTATTCCCTCCCACAAGCAATGTGGGACTTTTAAAGAAAAGAAGGCTAAGGCTTTTAAAAGTCCCACATTGCTTGTGGGAGGGAATACTCCCTTGTTTATATATTCACTTCTTTCTTATTCTTATTGAGTTGGTACTTGAGATGCTTTTGTGGTTGGATATCATGCTTGGGTTTGGGCTTGCTAACACACACACACGCGCGTCGCACGCCTGGACCGGGCCAGGGCCATGGGCCATGGGCTTTGGGGAATAAACTTAACTATCTTTTTGGACCCAGGCTGAGTGCGTGTGTAACTGTTGTGGGTAACGTTTTGAACGTTACAATATTTATGGCAATCCCTTGATATCCTCCCCGGATTTACTGCCTTTCGTTTTTTGGTTTGATCTCTTCCTATAAGATCAGTACATTATTCTTCAGTTGTGATACACACAAAAATCATTCTCTCTTTTCTCTTCTCTTTTCTTCCTGGGTACGTGCTAATCTCCATAGCCTACTATGTTAGTGGTGACAGTTTAGGTTGTTGTGTTAACCTTGGGGAGCTTTCCGGCCAGATCGATTACCACTGTTGTCGGGCCGTAATTGCTTTCAAATCAGTGGTCTCCTACCATGGCACAGCCTTGAAATCAGTTTCTTCCTTGCCATTGCAATTGTCGGTTTCTAACACTTTTGTTTATGTTGGCCCTTTTGTTTTAGGCCTGACTTTGGCTTTTAGAGCAAGTTTTCCAAGGTCATTGCATAATTGTGGACTTTCAAGCAGGATAAAGTCATTCAAAATGGGTTCTTAGTACATTACTTTAGCGCAAATTAAAAATCATATTCTAACTAGAAAACAATATAATTGTCTCTTATCGTAAACTACTCGCCGTTCTTTTATTTCCATCATGCTTCGGTTTCATGTGACCATGTTGAGGTTTGATTTGAGACAATAAATAGATATGACAATATTACTTACTTTTATTGCGTTCAATTATTTTAAGTTGAATTAGAAGAATTCATCATATATATAGGCCCTGTTCTTTTGGACTTATTTTCAGCAAAAATAAGTAAAAATAAGTTCAGGTCCAAAGAAAAATAAGTTCAATTCAAAGAAAAATAAGTAAAAATAAGTTCAAAGCTTAAGAAAAATAAGTTCAGCTCAAAGAAAAATAAGTTCGGCTCAAAGAACAATAAGTTTAGTATACTATAATGTTGTAATTATTATATTTGTTTTCAATATTACTATTAATATTGTTATTATTATTAATATTATAATAACGATGAATTTGTAATTATTTTTAATTATTTAATTTTTTTATATTTTTTTATTCTTTTATATTTTTTTATTTTATTTTTTATATTTTAATATTTTATTTATTTATTATTATTTATTATTATTATTATTATTATTATTATTATTTATTATTTACTATTTATTATTTATTATTTATTATTTATTATTTATTATTTATTATTTATTATTTATTATTTATTATTATTATTATTATTTATTATTATTATTATTATTATTATTATTATTATTATTATTTGTTATTATTATTATTTATTATTTATTATTTATTATTTATTATTTATTATTTATTATTAATTATTTATTATTTATTATTTATTATTTATTATTTATTATTTATCATTTATTATTTATTATTTATTATTGATTATTTATTATTTATTATTTATTATTTATTTATTATTATTATTATTAATATTATTTATTATTTATTATTATTTATTATTATTATTTGTTATTATTATTATTTATTATTTATTATTTATTATTTATTATTTATTATTTATTATTTATTATTTATTATTTATTATTTATTATTTATTATTTATTATTTATTATTTATTATTTATCATTTATCATTTATTATTTATTATTTATTATTGATTATTTATTATTTATTATTTATTATTTATTTATTATTATTATTATTATTATTATTAATATTATTTATTATTTATTATTATTTATTATTATTATTATTTGTTATTATTATTATTTATTATTTATTATTTATTATTTATTATTTATTATTTATTATTTATTATTTATTATTTATTATTTATTATTTATTATTTATTATTTGTTATTTATTATTATTATTATTATTTATTATTATTTATTATTATTATTATTATTTATTATTATAATTATTTATTATTTATTATTTATTATTTATTATTTATTATTTATTATTTATTATTTATTATTTATTATTTATTATTTATTATTTATTATTTATTATTTATTATTTATTATTTATTATTTATTATTTATTATTTATTATTTATTATTTATTATTTATTATTTATTATTTATTATTTATTTTTATTATTAATATTATTTATTATTAATAATAATTATTATTTATTATTAATTATTATTTATTATTAATTATTAATTATTTATTATTTATTATTAATTATTAATTATTTATTATTATTATTTATTATTTATTATTTATTATTTATTTATTATTTATATTTATTATTATTATTATTATTTAGCAAAAATAAGTTCGGTTCCAAGAAAAATAAGTAAAAATAAGTTCGGTTAAGAAATATAAGTAAAAATAAGTTCGGTCAAAGAAAAATAAGTTCGGTTCAAAGAAAAATAAAATAAGTTCGGGCCGGTTCACCAAAATAAGTTCAAAAGAACAGGGCCTAAAAATAAGTTCGGCCCAAAGATAAATAAGTAAAAATAAGTTCAGTTCAAAGAAAAATAAAATAAGTTCATTTCACCAAAATAAGTTCAAAAGAAAGTGGCCTAAAAATAAGTTCGGCTCAAAGATAAATAAGTAAAAATAAGTCTCAAGCAAAAATAAAATAAGTTCGGCTCGGTTCAACCAAAATAAGTTCAAAAGAAAAGGCCTAAGTTATGTACAACTTCCATTCTCATTAATCACATGAAGCACATAACTAAAAGGATGAATTGGGGTTGGTTAAAGTACATTAAAAGGAAATGTTGATGATGATGAAGACATTTTTTAAAAGATCAGCGTTTTATTGGGCGCGAAACGGGTTTCTAATTTTAGATTTTGTCATGTTGTGTCATAATTAGAGATGGCAATGGGTAGGGTAAGACTAGATCCTTACCCATACCCTAATTTTTGGATATAGACTCATACCCTATCCATACCCTACTCATACCCATAGGGTAAAAAATTTAGGACCCTTACCCATACCCGTAGGGTCCGACAGGGGTATGGGTAGGGTCTAGGGTCCGGAATGGGCCCAATACAAAAAAAAATCGCTTATATTTTCACGTGTATATATACTTGCTAAGCACAATTCAACATATAAAGTTGTCAATTAGCATACAAAATATCATATTACATAGGAATACATAGTTCTTCCACATCCTAAAAGTCTCATACATCCAAATATGAATAAAGAAAATAGTTTTGAGTGAGATACTGGTAAGATGAGACTGCGAGAGTACGGCTAGGGTAAGGGATTGAGGGTTTTATTTTGACTGGAGGGTTTTTTTTATATCTGTTATATATTAAATATATAAATTTATTTTAAATTAAAAAAATATATATTTTAGTTTGGGCGGGTCTATAGGTAGGGTCTGGTAGGGTCTGAGTATTTGAGAAGTGGACCCTTACCCTACCCTTACCCGATAGTATCAAGACCCATACCCTTACCCATAGGGTCCAAAAATTAAGACCCATACCCTTTAATTAGGGTAGGGTCCGGACGGGCTCGATTAGGGTCATGTACCCATTGCCATCTCTAGTCATAATCATTGTGCGTTTCTTATCATTGGAGTGGAAATGTTTACATTGGAAATTTAAGGAAAGTTGGAGAGGAGAAACAAAGGAATGAGAATAGGATTCCCGGTCCTCGTAGTGGAGGAAGGAAAAGGAAGTTGGTTTCTTTTGAGGTCGGGTTTATTACTTGAGTGATACACAAAGTGGGTTTAATTAAGTGATTGGGTTAACAGCTAACTAGTAGGAATAACGAATCTAGTGGATGTACGTTTGGGCTTCTTTAATGAAAGAGAAAGTGATTTACTTTATCATTTATGTTTTTCGAGGATATATTGTTTTAGTTGAAATTTACAGCTATCTATACAAATATATTAAAAGGCGTGAATAAACAAGAAACTGTGCCACGTGGCGCTCTCCCTAGGGAGTTTTAGTTCATGTAATCCATGTACAATAAAAAAAATTAGAAATTGCGTAGTATAGGATTTGATCCCGAGACCTCAAGTACATATATTAAAGCCTTAACCACTAGACTAAGTTGTATTTAGTGTTATTATCATAAAGTATTATATTAATAAATGAAATATTTTTCTTACCAGGGCATAGCCCGGCCTAATAACTAGTTATAAATTATAATTGTCGACATTGATTGAGGATATTCTTAGCCTATCTCTATCAATATTTATCTAAAATTCGAGGCAATTTTTTTCTCTAAATATTGCAAAAGCAAGAAATATTTCCCAATTTACGTCAAAGTATGAAATAATTCCCAGCGTACCGTCCACGAAGGACTGGGTGCGAGAAATTATTTTTTTATTTGTTATAGACAAAACCGCTATTGTCGCTACTTGGAATAGCGATTTAGCTCACTGACAATATTTCCTTATAAGACACTAAATGAAATACCCTTACAACTAGCAAGTAAGAGCATAGATCGTGAGGACATTAATTGTCTTTGTATACAATGTGTGTTTGAATCTTGGGAAGAGCAATAAAGAACTATTATTTTCCCCTTTGAAATCAATTAATGCATAATGTCAAATTTAATTCAAAATTTGCTTGCTATGGGAGTTGAATCCTCAATCTAGCAACACAACATGTAATTACTATGTGTCTCCTTCCAACCTAGCAATTTCCCTCTTTAAGTTAACCGCTATTCCACTTAGTGGTTTTGTTTTCAGACAATAATTTCTTTTTTGCACAGTACCGTCCTACGTATACGGTATGTTGGGAATTATTTTACACATTGATGTAAAGCGGGAAATTTTTTTTACTTTGGCAATATGTAGGGAAAAAAATCCCTCTAGGCAAAGAATTGTCATCCCGCGTACACCCCCTCCAAAATAAACAACAAAAATATGTGTGGAAAGACTCAAACCTATAACCTCTCATTTGAAATACAAAGACACTAACCAACTAATCTACAATCTCATATTGGTTTTTGTATGAGAAAAAAGTATTTAAAGACAAGATAACATACACGCACCCCACAATTATTGAATTAAGTTGCTTGCAAACAAATAGAAAACTCACAAATACATCCCATTATCCCAAAATGACAATTTAATATCTTAAAACACAAACCCAAATTATGATGAATCTTTTTTTTTTTTAAGTATGATGATTCCTTTAATCTCTTGCATGAGCACTGTTCTTTTCAAATGACTATCAATCGTATGTTTAGCTTTCATCATCATGTTTAATTAAAATTTTGACTGTATTTGCTAGATTGATAACCAAAATGGATATAGTCTAGCTAAGCTACATGTGTTTTTTAACTACTATTCCACGAGTGTGTATCAAATTGACTTATCATCCTTTCTTTGTTGCTGAAAGGTTTTAGTTTGACTTTAACCAAAAATAAATAAATAAGGGTTTTATAAGTTTGGTGATTGTCCCATGAAATTAGGATATCCTTTTTCTTAGTAATGGAAAGTGACTAATTGGTTCAAGTTAATCTATTACACTACCGCAACTATCGCAAAGTGTGATGTTTTAGGATTATTTTATAATGATATATAATCTAATCTCACACATTAGTAAATAAAATGATCTGAGGTAGTTGCCGGCCAACAACGAATTATTAGATAAAACTAGTTGTTGGCCCGCGATGACATAGGTAATTTAATATGACAAAAATGATGTATAGTTTGGGGTTGACATTTTGTTACAAGCAAAGCCATAATAATCTAGTGGTAAGATCATGACATTACAAAGTAAGAGGTTACGGGTTCGAGACCTCTTATGCAAATAATTTGATCATTTTCCAAGGGAATGTCATGTTAGTGTATGAATGCCATGTCGGAAACAAAGCAGCACCATATCAACGTATGAAGTGGTGTGATACGTGGCGGCATATAATGATTGTCCACGCGTTTTAATAATATACTAGTTGTTGGGCCCAAACCGATGCCCCGTGATAATTTAATAATATAAAATGATGTATAGTTTGTGGTCGACATATAGCCACAACTCCAAGTAATAGTTTAATTTAGTAGTAAAATCATGACATTACAAAGTAAGAGATTTCGGGTTCAATACAAAATAATGTGAACAGGGTGAAAGGTAGGAGAGTGGGTGAGAGGTGTAGATGAGGGGTATTAAATTAAAGGAAGTTCATTGAGAATCAAGGGAAAAATGTAGTATACACAATGAATTATGTATTCGTAAAATTTAGGGAAATTCTCAATGGTACCCTCTTATATTACTGACTTTTCCTTATGGCACACCTTGTTAAGTTCTCATTCTCAACGTACCCTCTTAGTATTAACTTTTTCCAACGATACACCTTCTTAAGTTTTTGTTCTTAGCGACACCCTCCTAGTATTGACTTTTTACTAAATCTAGTATATGGTTAACTACTAATATAAGTTTATCATCAACAAAAACCAAGAAAAAACCATATTAACCTACATCCAAATTAATAAATCAACTACAAAACCCTAAAAACCTCATTATTACATTCATAAATTAATATAAAAAAAAAGAAAAAATTATCTAGGAGACAAAGATATGGATATGATCTATCCTCAAAATATTAAATGAAAATAATATGGTGGCTGATTAACTGTGAAGAAGACATAAATCATCATATAATTATTACATATAACCTCGACGATTTATGTCTTCTTCATCACGTTAATCGGCCCCCTAGATTTTTTTTTGGGAAAGTCGATACTAATAGCCTAATAGGGTATCATTGAAAATGAAAATTTAAAAAGGCGTATCATTGGTAAAAGTCAATACTAGGAGGGTACCATTGAAAACTTCCCTTATATTTATGATAGGTTGTTGTTTTTGGATAATTATGTTAATCTCATACTCCCTCTCGTTTCAAAATATAAGTCGTTTAAGGTTTTTGCATACGATTAAGAATTTACTTGATTTTAGTTAGATTTGCATGGGTAACAAGAATTGACATTAAATATTATATTGGTAATACAGAATAACCTATAAGCTTATCTTGATAGTATAAAGTTGCATTTGATCTTACATTGGTATTGTAGAATGCCTTATTTTTTTTGAAATAATTTTTTTTAGCTAAAATGCCATATAATTTGAAATAGAGGGAGTACCATAGTATTCTCTTATCATTTGTGTTGTATTCCATGTTTTGATGATGCCAAAGAATTAGGTCCTTGCATAGTTTTTATTTTGAAAAATATAAAATTCCAAAAATAATGTAATGTTAATTTTTATATATATCTTGTGGAGAAAGATTATTTATTTAATCTAGTCAAGATATTATTTATGCACATTGATTTTATATGGTATGTCTGATATATCTATTAACTTAGAATCTTTTAGTAAAAGGTTCTTAGTTATTAGATTGCTGTTTTGGATTGAAAATAGGTTGAAATTCGTGGCTATATTTGTGGAACAACTTGCATGAAGATAGCCAACTGTTTCAACTTACTCGCTGGAAATACTCCCACTAACGGATAGTGGAGTTGATTTATTTCCGTTGCAATAAACGTGGAGCAAGTGCAGCGCCTTTTGGGCCATGATCTCCTTAACTCTACAAGCGCATAACTTGGTGAACGTGGAGCTTTACATTTCCAAAAGAAGAAAAATTGCAAAAGCCTATATAAAGAGAAAATTACCCTAAGAAGACTTATGACTTTCTTGAGCGAAAATTTTATATTAACTTAGAAAGTTTTCTGTAATTTTCCTCTCATATTGAACAACATATTCTTGTAATATTCATAGTGTTTGGGTAAGAGAAAAATCTGAGAATATCCTTGTAATCAAGAGAGAGAAAGAAAGAGAGAAAAGAGAAGACTTCGAGTGAAGTCAAGTGAGTGTCATCAGTTCAGGGGGAACTGAGTGACTGGGAACAAGATCCTAGAGGAACAGAGACATGTCCAGTACTAGGTTGTAAAGAGAGTCTTTTGGCCTATTATATTAAAGAGAGTATTGAGTCAAAATCCCACGGGGTCAAGGTTTTTCTTCCTATTGAGCCTAGGAAGTTTTCCTTGTAAAAATCTTGTGTGTTTTTTCTCTTTTATCTTTAAGTTATTTCACTTCTGCAATTTAAATTCGAAAATTTCCCATCAACTACAATTCACCCCCCTCCTGTAGTTGGACTAGTGTTCATACTAGAATAACAATTGGTATCAGAGCCTAGTACCTCCAGAATCAGCTAACACTGAGGAGATTGTACCTGGCACAATGAACACTACGGGAGAAAAACTTGATGAAGGGTACTCAACCCAACGCCCACCTATGTTCAATGTCAATCATTATCCATACCCGGAAGAATCGTATGGAGATCTTTATAAAAGCGTAAAATTATCAAGTATGTAGTGGTAATTGAAATTGGTGACTTCAAGTCGCAAAGAAGAACGAGAAAGGGGAGCCGATTCCTAAATCCCTTGTAGAGTTTGACAAAGACGACTTTGACAAAATGGAAATGAACAACATGGCCAAGAAGCTACTTCATTGTAGTCTTGGTCCCCATGAGCACAATCGAGTCATGGGATGCAAGACTGCTAAGCAAATGTGGGAACTCCTTCAAGTTACTCATGAAGGAACAAGCGAAGTGAAGCGATCGAAGATTGATATGCTCATGCATAAATATGAATTGTTTCATATGAAACAAAAAGAGCCTGTTCAAGACATGTTCACTGGCTTCTCAAACATTATAAACGAACTTGAATCTCTTGGAAAAATTATCTCTCGAGAGGAACAGGTTCGTAAAGTACTAAGGAGTCTTCCACAAGATGAAAAATGAATTGCCAAGACTACAACATTGTTGGAAACAAAGGACTTCACAACTTTCAACATTGAACAGCTTGTTGGTTCCTTAATAACCCATGAGTTGCATCTAGAAACTCATGAGACTGAAACATCGAAGCCTAAGGCTCTGACTCTCAAGTTAGAGGAACAAGAAGATTCGGAAACTGATGATGAAGAAGCAGCTATGATCGTGAGAAGGTTCAAGAAATTCTTCAACAAGAATTACAAAGGAAAGGTCACAAAGAAACCAACGAAGTTGAGTTGTCATAAGTGTGGAGGCCTTGATCATTTCATCAAGGAGTGTCCTCAATGGGATAACAAGAAAGCAAAAGGGAAGTTCAAAGAGAAGGGCAAAGAACAACAAAAACCCTTCTCGAGAACCGATATGAAGAGAGCCATGGTTGCAGCATGGGGAGAGTCCGACTCGAAGAGAGGAGAGAACGGATCCAAGAAGAAACTACCCATCTATGTCTCATGGCAAATGTTGAGGACAAAGTGGAATCATCAAACCCTAAGGTAAGTTTTAATGCCATTGAAGAGGAACTTACATGACTTAATAAGAGCCAATTACTTAAAATTTTATTAGAAACCTTAGATGATTACAAGGAAGTTTGTGCAAAAAGAGATCAAGTAACAAATGCCTTGAAAATCATTAAGGATCATTCAAATTGGCTTAGCACTTTAAAGTGTAATACTGAAAAAAGATTCTTTGAACTTTTTGACAAGAGTAAAGCTTTTCAAGAAGCCTTCAAAAAGGTCAAAATCGAGAATTATCTTTTGAATATGGAGATGGCAGAATTGAAACTATTTGTTCCTGAAGGAACATGGTCTTCATCAAATACCAGAACTAATGTTGAAATTTTGAGAATTGATTATGAAAATTTACAAGAAAATATGCTATTGAAGAAGAAACTGGAAACCTCAAGGAACAAACTTCCTGATCCAGTCACTTGGATACAAAAATATCAAAATAAAGGAAGAGATGGACTTGGTTTCAATCATAAGAAGAAGAATAAAAAGAAAAAATATGTTGATCTGCCAAGTAGCAAAATATGTTCTTACTATGGGGACAGTGGTCACATAGTGTCTGACTGTTCCATCAGAGAAGAACGTATTGAGAGGAACACATACTTAGTCAAACAAGTATGGAAAGTTAAGAAAGAATCAAGTCCAACAAAGGAACCCAAGCAAGACTGGGTTCCTACCACTAACTAGTTTGTTGTGGTACAGGCTGAAGTGAGGGGAACAACCTGTGCTATCTCGATAGCGGTTGTTCTAAGCACATAACAGGAGATAGATTGAAATTTCTCACTTTCAGTCTATAATGGAGGAACTGTGACCTTCAGAGACAATCTTACAGGTAACATTGTAGCAGTTGGTAAGATTGGAAAATCTCAGTCACATTCCATAGATAATGTATTTTTGGTCGAGGGTAGCATAGTTTACTTAGTATATCTCGGCTTTGCGATAAGGGAAATTCGTTAAGTTTACTAATTAGTCTTGTCTAGTCAAGAATGAAAGTACATGAACCAAGATCCTCGAGGGAACGAGGAAAGGGAACACCTACATGGTCGACTCGAACCTTGTTCCTAGGAATAATCTCACATGCTTAAGCGTGATCAAGAAGATCCTCTATTATGGCACAAGCGTTGCGGCCATGCCAACTTGTCCCTACTACACAAACTAAGTGGGAAAGACTTAGTAGTTGGGTTACCAACAATTAAGTTCTTGAACCACGGTGTTTGTGATCCATGTGTTAAAGGCAAGCAAGTGAGATCCTCTTTCAAATCCAAGAAAATGGTAAAAGCACACAAAGTCCATTGAAACTCATTCATATGGACTTACGTGGCCCCGTACGAATCCAAAGTAGGTCGTAAGAGATATGTGTTTGTCATTGTAGATGATTTTTCTAGATACACTTGGGTTATCTTTCTTCATAGTAAGGATGAAACTTTTGATGAATTTCTAACCTTTGCTAAAAAGATTCAACGTACTAGTGGTTATAAATTGAAACATCTAAGATTCGATCATGGTAAGGGGTTCGAAAACTCCAAGTTTGATGAATTTTGCAAAGAATGAAGGGTTAGATCATAATTTCTCGCCTCTAAGGACACCACAACGTAATCGGTGTGGTAGAAAGGAAGAACCGGACCCAAGAGGATATGGCAAGAACGATGATAATTGCAAGCGGTCTTCCGAAGAGCTTTTAGGTCAAGCAAAGCAAACACAAAGATGCTACATCATAAATCGAGTCATGCTACTACTAATTACCTTCAAGACGCCATAAGAACTCCTTAGAGGAAGAAAACCTAATATCTCTTATTTTCGCATCTTTGGATGTAGATGTTTTGTACACAATAATGGAAAGGACAACTTAGGAAAGTTTGATGCTAGAAGTGATGAAGCTATATTTCTAGGATATGCTTCAGTAGTAAAGCTTATCGTGTTTACAATAAGCGAACAATGTGTGTAGAGGAAAGTGTCCATGTTATCTTTGATGAAACTAACTCCTTGCAGGAACAAAGTCATAATGATAATTTTGAAATTGGTTTGACTCGACCTGAAGAGTCCAATCATTGTGATGAGGAACTAACTCCTGCATGAAAAGAGAAGAAGCATGTTCCTGATCCTGAGAACCCTGTGCCTGATCCTCGGGGGGAACAAGCAAAAGGAGGAACTCGTGGAGTTGAAGAAACTCCTGAACCTGAAGAAAATCAAATGAATCAACCACCTCAAGAAACTCAAGAAGCAAAGGAGATTTGATTCAAAGCCTTGAAACACCAAAATTCTCATCCCTTAAAATTAATTATAAGTGATATAGAAAAGGGAACTCAAAAGAGATCCCAAATGAAGAATTTTTGTGCTTTTCATGCTTTCTTATCTATGACAGAACCTAAGGATCATATGGAAGCACTCAAAAAGGCTGATTGGATAAATGTTATGCAAAAGGAACTGAATGAGTTCCAAAGGAACAAGGTCTGGCACCCGGAGCCCAAGCCAAAGAACCAGAAAGTTATTGGACTTAAATGGGTCTTCGGGAACAAGCTTAATGAGCATGGAACAAAGTGGTAAGGAACAAGGCGCGACTTGTAGCCAAAGGGTACAATCAACAGAAGGTATTGATTTCGATGAAACCTTTGCTCTTGTTGCTAGGATATAAGCAATTAGAATTTTGATTGCCTTTACCGCATATATAGGATCTAAGTTGTACCAAATGGACGTAAAATGTGCATTTTTAAATGGCTTTTACTAGAAGACGTCTATGTGGAACAACCTCCTTGATTTGAAAATCCCGATCTTCCAAATCGAGTCTATAAGCTTCGATAAAGCTCTTTATGGGCTGAACCAAGCTCCTAGATCTTCGTATGAAAGGTAATCAAAATTTTTGCTTTCACATGATTTCATAAGAGGTAAAGTTGATAGAACCCCTGTTCCTTCGCTCAAAAGGGACATACATATTAGTGGTCCGCATTTATATTGATGATATAATATTCGGTGCTACTAATGATCTTCTTTGTAAGGAGTTTGCCGATCTTATGAGTAAAGTGAGTTCGAAATGAGTATGATGGGAGAATTGAACTTCTTTTTGGGATTGCAAATCAAGCAACCGAGAGAGGAACAATGATCCATCAACAAAAATATGTCAAGGAACCGTTGAAGAAATATGGACTCGAACAATCTAAAACCAACCACACTCCCATAGGAACAAGGAACAAGGTTAGATGAAGATACAAATGGTAAGTGTGTAAACGAGAAGCAATATAGAGGTATGATTGGATCTTTACTCTACTTAACCGCAAGTAGACCCGATATTGCTTTTAGTGTTGGTTTATGTGCTCGATTCAAATCGAATCCCAAAGAATCTCACTTAACAATGCAGCTTAAGAGAATTCTTAGGTATTTGAAAGGAAGCGATGACTTATGTTTGTTCTATCCTCGAAGTGATGTTTTTGACCTAGTAAGTTACTCTGATGCGGATTAGGCTGGGGACTTGGTTAATCGCAAGAGCACATCGGTATTGTTCAGCACTCAAGGAACAAGCTTGGTCTCATGGAGCTCAAAGAAGCAAAACATTGTTGCCTTGTCCACCGCAGAGGCGAGTATGTGGGCCGCGCCGCATGCCGGGTCCTCGAGTCCTCCGGATCAAGCAACAATGTAAGAGACTTTGGTATTAAGTTTAAGTGTGTTCATTCCTATCTATTGTGATAATACTAGTGCAACTCGCATCTCCAAGGACCCAAGACATCATTCAAGGGTCAAGCATATTCACATTATGCATCATTTCCTTAAGGACAATGTAGAAAAAGGTCTTGTTAAAGTTGAATTTTGTCCAACAGAAAATCAAATAGCTGACATATTGACTAAACCACTTTCTAGAGAAAAGTTTGAGAAAATTCGCTTAGAGCTAGGGATGATTAGAATTCATTAAGTGTGCTACTTCTAATAAAACCCTTAGTTACAAGATTACACAAAGTAGCCAAAGAACAACTTGTGAATTTATTCATCCATTACACGTCTTTGTAAAGGACTCACTTTAGTTTTCATAATACTCCCCTTATTGTCCACCCATATACTTGAGCAAAATATAGTAAGGTCTATGTACATATAGCTTGAACGTGTAACATGCATGAGTTCATTCATTCTCTTTATTTTAAATTTTTCCATGTAAATATCCTCTCCATTTTATTTTATTTTTTTTCCATACATTTATTTCCTTAGCTTCTTCATTCATCCCCCACAAATAATTTTATTTGGCAACGCTTCACCAGCGTACAAGTACATACCCTAAAATAAATTCAATGGATTAAGGAAGGAAGGGAAAAGCCGCATTAAATTTTTTTTCACCATCCCCCATAAATCTACCCCAAATATAAACCTCCATCACATCAATCCAAATTTACACAGCAAATTCACCTTTTTACCTTAAAACCATGAACTCCACAAAACCGCTTACTCTCTCTCTCCAAAAACTCGAACTTCTTCTTCTTCTTCACCAAAACCCTCCGTGGCTCCCAAACGAAAAACCTCGGATGAAACAAAGAATTTTCCGGCAGAAAAATCTTCTCCTCTGGTGGATTACAACGAAAGTGAGAATGAATCTTCAAATTCTAATGAAGATTCCCTGGGTTCTCAAGACAATTCGACGGCAAATAAAGTAATTTCTCCAAAGAAAGAAGAAGAATTGGATGACGCGGGAACAGAACAAGAAAAAGATATCATGGTTCCAACTAAGCGTGGTAAGAAATCTAAGTCTTCTCAGTACATCATAGGGTTTTACGTAGATTTTTCTTGGTGCAAGAAAATCAAGTGGGGGTCGGTTTCTTGATATAGTGAAATTTCAAAAATGGACTAAGGTGTTGAGTTTTGATGAGGGTTTGTATGAAAGTGAGATGAGCGAATTTATTTCCGCTTTGAAAATAACGAGGGTTTATGCATTAGCGTTGTTAATGGTAAATTGGTTAAATTTAGTGAAAAGAAATTGGCTGAGTGGTTTGAGGTACTACATGAAGGGTACAAGGAGTATGTTAAGGGTAGGGCCAAGTTGAATGTGAATGGGGCTTCTAACGCCACAATTCTGGGTTACTTTGGGGGTGCTGCCACGCCCGTCCCTAGATCAAAAGGATCTCTCTCCTTTTCACAAGTTTCTCGTTTCATTTAGTTTGGCGATTCATTTGGCCAAGGACCTCCAAGAGGACTCAAGCGAGCCTCATGGATCTTTCTTTGATGTTTTGCCTTGCTAAAAACATAAAAATCAATTTTCCTGCTTTGATGATCTCTCATCTCTCCTACTGTACTTCCCACAATAATAAGGTTGGATATGGAAGCCTTATCTCTGTCATTCTCAAAAATAATCAAATCAAACTCCCTTCTAGTACCTCCTTTGATCTAGAGCCTGACAATTACTTGACTAGGGAAACACTCTCTAGGCTTAAGTTAAGGGTACAAGGTGGGAAGTTAGAGTATGAGGCAGAGGAACCCAAGGGGAAGGGAGAGACTGGGGTCAAGAGGAAGTTTGAGGAGGAGATCGACTGCCGGGAGGACCAAGGCCGGCTCGTAAAGTCAGAGAATTGCAGAGACCAAGTCTCCCTGGGAACAGGGTCATGGTGCTGTTACCAAAGATCTGGAGGAGGATTAGGTCTCTCCAAGATCAAATGTTGTTGATTTTCCTCTTCTCTCCACAACTGGTCTGCATGGGATTCTGCATTCTATTCAGGAGTCTCTGTCCCTCCTGCACACAAGGATCCAAGGTGTTGAAGCAAAGGTTGCAAGAGTGGACCTTCAACAGAGCGCATCCTAGCAAACCGTCAAGAGAGGAGAATCAGCTGAGGGAGAAGATCGACGATGTTGTCTCTTCTTTCTCTCGTTCGCCCCAAACCCTAATTCCATTTCCTTCAATTTAATCTGTTTAAACAATGTTACTATAATTTTTGGGTTGTACTAAAATAATGGTGGTTTGTTGTAATTTTTTATTTTATCATCTTTTGGATGTGGATCACACATCGGTTTTTGATGATAATTTTATTTTTCTATTTTCCTTTCTTTCATCTCTTATCATTTTTTGATTATCTTTTTTGCTTCTTTCCTTCATTTTTCATGAACTTAGTCTGTGCATTATTCATGTATTGGTGCATTTAACTTGCCTTATATGCTCATAAAACTGTCTGGATGGCTAGTATTATTAGACCCAATGTTTAAGCTACTTTGCCTTGATATTGTTGTCTTTGATGAACTCTTAGAGTCCTGCTGGTTCCTTAGATGTTTTTGATGATGACAAAAGGGGGAAGTAAAGTGGCACATAAAATACACATTCTAGTCTTCTTAGTTTATGTGTGATGCTTTTCGCTTTTTTCTTTCCTTGTTTTCAAAACTGATTAGTGTTAGTTTTAGTTTTTCATCTATTAGTCTTAGTTTTTGATTTTGTGTTTTGTAGTTGTATTTTAAACCTCTTAGCTCTTGATTCTTTTGCTATAGTTTATTTTATTTTTCTTTCTTTTGTTTCTTTTTGTTAATTTCATATTTTTATATGCCTTATATTTACCATCATAAAAAAGGGGGAATATTATTGTATTCCATGTTTTGATGATGCCAAATAATTTGGTCCTTGTATAGTTTTTATTTTGAAAAATATAAAATTCCAAAAATAATGTAATGTTAATTTTTTATATATATCTTGTGGAGAAAGATTATTTATTTAATCTAGTCAAGATATTATTTATGCACTTTGATTTTATATGGTATGTTTGATATATCTATTAACTTAGAATCTTTTCGTAAAATGTTCTTAGTTATTAGATTGTTGTTTTGGATTGAAAATAGGTTGAAATTCGTGGCTACATTTGTGGAACAACTTGCATGAAGATAGCCAACTGTTTCAACTTACTCGCTGGAAATACTCCCACTAACGGATAGCGAAGTTAGTTTATTTCCGTTGCAATAAATGTGGAGCAAGTGCAGCGCCTTTTGGGCCATGATCTCCTTAACTCTACAAGCGCATAACTTGGTGAACGTGGAGCTTTAGATTTCCAAAAGAAGAAAAATTGCAGCAGCTATATAAAGAGAAAATTACCCTAAGAAAACTTTTGACTTTCTTGAGCGAAAATTTTATACTAACTTAGAAAGTTTTATGTAATTTTCCTCTCATATTGAACAACATATTCTTGTAATATTCATAGTGTTTGGGTGAGAGAAAAATCTGAGAATATTCTTGTAATCAAGAGAGAGAAAGAAAGAGAGAAAAGAGAAGACTTCTAGTGAAGTCAAGTGAGTGTCAGTTCAGGGGGAACTGAGTGACTGGGAATAAGTTCCTAGAGGAACAGAGACAGATCCAGTAATATGTTGTAAAGAGAGTCTTTGGCCAATTATATTAAAGAGAGTATTGAGTCAAAATCCCACTGGGGTCAAGGTTTTTCTTCCTATTTGGCATAGGAAGTTTTCCTTGTAAAAATCTTGTGTGTTTTTTCTCTTTTATTTTTAAGTTATTTCACTTCCGCAATTTAAATTCGAAAATTTCCCCTCAACTACAATTCACCCCCTCTTGTAGTTGGACTATTGTTCATGCTAGAATAACAATTTGCTTACTGTTAAAATCATAACTAACCAACGTATAATCTCACTCACCAAGGAGGAAAGTCTATGGCATATTATGTTAAAATAGTCTTTAAAAGTAGTGGGTGGTTAGTTTTTGGTAGATTAGCAAGTGAATAATGTGGATTTAAATCCTTACACTTAGCAAAGATTTATTAAGTTAGGCTCGTTCTTTTGAACCGTATTAATGAAAATTCGCCCGGCTCGGACAAATTCAGCCTCGGCTCCGGAAAATTCGGCTCGGCTCGGCTAGTTTCCTCTCACGGCTTTCATTTATTTCGCTTTAGTTCGTGCGGACAAATTAAGTTCGGGCCGGACAAATTCGGCTCGCTTCTATTCAAATCCAAAAGAACAGAGCCTTAGTGAATTTTTTAAAGGGGGTAAGTGTAAGTCATGCTAGCTTAGTGGATTTATTACCTCTCAATTCTCCTATATTATAAGTTCAACATATTACAATGCATATTGCATAAATATAAGTTATGACAAAGGTGAAAAACACAAATAATCATTCTGATTATATATACTTTCAAACATGTGGAAGTAGGATGTCATATTGTCATCCCGGCCATAAACTCTTGCTCTAAATTCATATTTCCTTCTATCTCATATAATTTGAGAACTTAACTGACTTTTCTCATTATATACTTGAAAATCACTTAGATAATGAGTAATACATGAACATGACAATTATTTGTTAGTTCGAGGTAACAATTATTTCTTAGTTTAAATACAAAGCACATACCAATATATACATCAGTTGACTAAATACCCTATCTACTTAATTAATTAAAACCAACTTGTCCATAAACATATTTCAAGCAATATACTATTACTATAGAGTATGAATATGTTATTCCAACTAAACACAAATTGTTTTTGTGTCCACAACCCATATCCCCATAATGTTCCCAATGCGAAATCAAATACTGTGTAAGATATGGGAAAGTTGGAGGAATAGAAATATAGAATGAACTCAATTTCAAATGTCAAAGTAAGATGTACGTTATTTGAACAAACCCTATCATCTATAGTCAAAGTTGCCTATTCATCAAAATACATAGAAATATAATCCATATACCCAAATTTCTCAAGATTCAGAGGGAGCTAGTAAGTAGTAACGCTTAGGTATTGATGATCAAGGTTAGCTCAATGGTTGTAGAAGCCTTCGCTCCACCCCCTACGACAGTGTTCGGTTTTCACTCCTTGCAAGAAGGATCCCCAATTTCTCCTCTCTTTACAAGGGAATTCTCCTTAGTCCTTACCTTAAAAAAATATAGTAACACTTACTGTGATTATATTGTGTAAATACGTAGCTAAAAACTGCAAAGGCAATCATATGGCATAAATTTTATAATACTTCATATCTTGCTTTAAGATGATCCCTCTCTCCTTTATGATGAACATTCAAAAAGCAAAAGATAATTCCTTAGTTTAATTTTCTAACATCTTCATCAAATTTCAAAAAGCTGTTCCTCCACTTCCTCTATATCTTTCTACATAATGTCTCTAAAGTCGCACATACAACTTTTACTAGTAAATTAATGACATTCTTTATATAGGTTAGTCAAATAATTCAACAAAATTAGGTGGCTAAAACAGCTTTATTTGATTCCTCCATTCCCACCGACCCAGAACCTCCCTTAAACTCCGGAAGCTTTGCTTCCCCAGTTTGCTGCAATATAGTACAGACATCAAAACCTCCATCAGTCTTCTTCATAATTAACCACTAATGTCTAATCCTTTGACATATCTTAACCTACCACATCAATGAATTTTTTTGGCGTGGTATTATATCTGAATCACCAATAATTAAACATAAAATCAAGTGTAGTGTTACACTTAGAGTAGATATGCTATTAATGGAGTACTCAAGTTAAAAATGATCGATCATCTAGCTAGATGTTAGAGAATTATTTCCTTTAATTTGTTAGTTAATAATGAGTCATGTGAAATCTTGTTAAACTTATCTCGCTATATATTGTCAAATACCATCAACTTTTATATTTTATATTTATTAATAATTAATTAAAGATATTAATAGCTTAACTTTTGCGTTAGCGGATGTAAAAACCAAATAACATAGATTAATGGAGTATGCAACACATCTAATATAAACACCTTAAAACTACAAACTAAAAGGGATTATTGACTAATTTAAATAGTAAAGTTCCACTTACAAAAGTGGTCAAGTTTAAAATAGTGTTAGTTAAGTGACTATCTTTGCGACTAAAAAAACAAACATATATAGCATATGATATGATCTAAGAATTTTTTAATGTATAATTTAGACTTGTTAAAAATAGTATAAATTTACACTTTCTCTAGTTTCACTCAACAGAGTGAAAAATCTATAAACTTTGAGTAAAAAAGTACGTTTATATATGAATAATTTGATGGATAGACCGGATAAAACCATTTGTCACGCGCATCGGAACTTGACTTCTTAAGTCCCAAAACCCTAATCCTAAAACCTTTATAAAACACAAACCTAGAACAAGAGGGGAGTGAGACATTTAAAATTAAAAATCAAATCTTATACAATCTTATATGAGGTGGTCTAACAATAATTTATCGTAGGATGAAAAGGTTTGTTTTGTTTTCACAAGGTGGGCACTTACCATCAATACGTATAGATAACTTTTAACGTCTTACAATAAGTTATTATAAACCGGCCCGTCTTATCCTAATACTTGTTGATTGAAGAATAACTACTACAACAAAATGACAAAGTAAGAGGAAATTTGGTGGTAACAGGTAAGCAATAAGCTATTTCGACATAGTGATTCCATTATAATATATTTGTTTGTTAATTTACACGGCCACCAAAAATAAAATCTTAACTCATACCTTCGTAAGAAAAAATCGTAAAATTGATTTACAAATAACCTATGAGATTACCTCAAACTGTGTAAACTGATTTAGTACAGAAACAAATACTTCATTAGAGATAAACGACCAGACAAAAAGCATGCATTGGATACCTTAAAAACAATGTTTCGCAACCAAACACCGATGTCTTCACATCAAAATTTAAAATTTCTCAAACTGACATTCATCAAAAAGCATCATTTATCAAATTTACAACTTCATCAACCCAAAACTTATCTACAAAAATTGTTCATATCTAACCCAAATAAACAAAATATAAGATAAATAGAAAAATGAACACTTCTATAAACTCTAAAAAAGAATGAGTACTACTCCCTCCATTTTTTTTGTTGCTCATATTTCGAATCTTTTTGTGAGAGAATTCCACAAAAGCAGGAAGAAGTAGAACTTTCGGGACCGGAGGGAGTACTATCTAAGAGCAGCAGCAAGAGGAGCAGCTTGATCACGAGGATCGTCAACGGAGAGAGAATTACGCTTAATAAACTCCAAACAATCCGCAATTGCTTCAGTATAAAATGAGTTGGTCCGACCCAAAGACCTTAATCTACTATTATCAGGCTTTACCTTATTATCATGTGCTAATATTAATCGAGTTTGACTATGATTATGAGTACTTTTATTTCTTCCACCTGAAATTCCTTTCTTGAGAGATTTAACAGCACGTTCATATGATTTTCTCCACTTGAAAAATACCTTGAATAATTTCATGAATCTCACTCTTAACCTTTGAATTGATAACTTTCTTATGTTGACCCGAAATCCTCTTAACCCGTTACTGCATCTGGTTGCTCCGAGTACTACTCTCTTGTAGCCCGTTTGTTCATAATTGTTGCTCATTTTTTGTAGCTTCTTTAAAAACGGGTATGTTTTTGTTGGGTTTTTTGTGGGTTTTTCTAGAGAAAAAAGTAGGGTGTGTTTGTTTTTGGTAAGAGGGGAAAAGGTTTGAAGGGAGAGTTTAAATGGTGTAGGGAGAAGAGGGAAATGAGGAAAAGACTAGGAAGTTTGGTAGGATGTTTTTGGATGGTTTTGAAATTGGGGACTTTCTTGGGTTGTTCATTAAGCACATATAAACATTATATACTGTGATTATTCCGTGTTTAATATGCTTCTGTTTAGTTTATTGCTTTACTAATCATGCATAGATTAAATATAATGTAATTTTCTAGCTTTCATTATGTAAGCTCTTGACTTCATGTTTGTGATATTTGTATTTTGAATAGGTGAAAGAACACTTGTTGTAAGGAGTGAATGAGAATAACTAAATATCATTGTTCTGTTCACATGGTATTGGTTTAGCCTCTCTAATCCCAATCATATTTAAGTCACACCTTATGGAGTATAATTAAGTTTAAAGAACAGTTAGTTATAATATATTTCAAACATTAGCAAGCATTCTCTTCGCCTCAATAAATTGTTTCAGAGCTGAGCGAATCCAGTCGAGGGTGATTAGGTCAAATGAGGTATGCACATGTATAAGGTAGTTTCCATAGTTGATCAGATTCAATTAGGTGTAAACATAAAGATAGTTTTAAGGATGATTAAATTCGATCAAGTTTAATAGTTTGCTTTGATACATGAGATGATAGTCATTTAAATCGAGATAGAATGTTTACATGCAATTTGTAGAAAAAAAATTATTTTGGAGATTGATGCACAAAAAATTACTAAAAACGCGTGGCATATAATCAAGGATTGCTCAATTAATGGAGATGAAAGTTGAATCAAGGGCCCGGACATATGTTAAGATTTTATCAACCAAATATTATTTAAATGGGAAAAGATCAAACTCATTCAAAATCAATCGTGTTGTTAATTTCCCTTTTACTACGTATCCGGACTAGGGGTGTTAATAAGCCTAGTCGGCTCGCAAACTAAATTTTCTAGAACTGAGAATAGCAAAGTTTGATTCCAAAAGTTCGTGAGCAAGCTCGAAATATGTTTTAGCTATATTATTTTCCATATTATAGAAATTAAATGAAAAGTTATACTTAAAATGTGCACAATACTTGTGAAAAACTCAAAGTAAGCAATCTAAACCTATTATTTATAGAATATATGTAACATATTTTTTAACTCAAGTTGAGTTTTAAGGTAAATTGAACTAGAAAATTTAAACTCGTAAAAGCTCGAGACTTGGCTCGAGTTCGAGTAAAAGTAGCTGAGCCGAGCCGAGCAACCCAGTGCCTGGTCTCGGTTCAACTCGTTAATAACATCCCAAATCCCGACATTCGAGTATTGATGAGTTATTAATTAATAAAATAAAAATCAGTTTTCTAGACGCTTCAACTTGCAATAGGAGTTATATATAAGGCTATAGGGAATATAGTTATTAATGCTCTTTTCAATTTCAATTTTTTACGTTTTTCAAAACAAGGAAAGAGTTGAAAAATGTATGTATTTCCATAAACAAACATAAGAACAAAAGGAAATGGGGAAAAAATTGAAAGTTTATGTGAACAAACAAATGAATATATAAGATTAAACCCTAAAAGTCGAGTTTTACTAGTTTCTCCGTGTTTTGATCAATGAGAGATTCAGATGAGAAAGAGAATAAAATGTTAAAGCAAGTGGTCGTTTTCTTTTATAATAATTTAAAAAAGTAAATATTGTAGTATAGGTCTAGGTTCCAAGAGTACTATACATTATTAAAAAAAAAGCAAATATGAGATGTTTATAGGCATTCATACATCGCAATAAAATTAAACATTTGAAGTTGTACGTACAAATTACATGGGATAAAGCAAGTATACATTTTTTTAAAGGTAGGATGGGCGACTCACTGGGAAGGGGAAATCGTCAAACGAAGCTCCATGAGGTTTGATCCCAGGCCCCGCGATATGATGTGGCGACGCCACTACTTCACCACCTCAACCTCATAAAGTAAATATACATATGTTAAGGTTATCGTGAAACATAAATTTTCAGGATGTATCGGTTTGTTGCGAAACAAATACTAATTTATGTGTATTCTTAAATTTCTAGAATTAAATTTTCCCGAAAGTAACAATAAACAGATCATGGGGAAGTATGCTTACAAAAATCTGAAATACCCCACCCAAACAAATAAAAGAAACCAATAAAATGATGAATTAACCAATTTTGTCTGAGCATATTTGTCTGATAGAGTTAGGTTCGAATGAGACTGATTTCACGTGTAACTATGAACAAGATCTAATATTTCCTTATTTCTTTGTTAGTATTGGGTACTTTGCCATCCTATTTGAAACATATTTAAGATGAAATCTGACAAAAATCCTATAGAAATTCGAGAAAATTAAAGAAAAAGAGAATTGGAGAAGGGAGGGGGGACAGAACAAAAATGAAACAGGAAGAACGAAAGAAGAAGACAAACATAAATCAACTAACCGTTCTGCTTCTGCTGGTTGAACGATTTATTACGTATGTGTTCGTCAAACCAACATTAAACTTATTTGTCAGCTAGATGGATGTAGTTTATGCGCACTCGTGGCCTTAAAGGCACCATATATATTGAAAAGAAATGTCAATTATCATCTACTAGCTTTCATTTTCGAACTTGCTTGCAAGTTAAATCCTACCCGAAATGAAATTTGGTTTCATATTTTGGGTCTAAATATATGTGAATTATCAAAATTTGAAATTAATTTTGTATGATTAATGAAGATACTACAATATGCACTATGAGATTATGGGAATAATGTTTATACATACTTTCTTACATTTTCCACCTACTCGATGCAAAATGATGTGAGAAGGTGTCACTTTCTATCTCCAGGTACACCGAGTGTACGGTCGAATGTAATCTACTAATCTAGTTGTTTAGTCATTTAATTCCCCTTATTACTTTGGGAAAAATCGATTCTAACAATCCAACCTTTGCTGCTCCACTTTTTAACAATCCTACCTTTGACAAATCTAAAAATAACCCAACTTTTCCTTCATGCCTTCATTTAGTGGACCTGATTAACCTGGAACCTACTAAGTAAGTAAACCCACTCCCACATGTCACTATTTCTCTCTTTTAATTAATTCCTCTTTACCTTTATGCCCAAAAAAAAACCCTTTTAATTTTTTAATGTAATTAGGCGACTTTGCAGAGGAACCATTCCTCCATAGCCCAGCATCTTCGTCCCTTTACAATTCCTTTAATTTTTTTTTTTTTTTTTTTCTTTTTCATTGCAAAAAACACTCCAATTATTAGAAGTTGTACAATTGTTGGCTTTTCGGCTGGAAGACTTGTTTGGACTACATAGAGGTATTTGATTGTTTGAAAAAGTTTGATTTTTTATTGTTTTTAAAGTAATAATAGTGATTGTAAGTTGAATTCATTGAATTATTAGGTGAATTTACTAAATTATTTGCATACTAAAAGTTTGATTAATTGCAAAAAAACTGATTATTACTGGTTTGTACTTATGGTTATGTAATGTAACTAAATGGTTACGTAATGTAACTAGATGGTGATTTTTAAACCTCATTTTGTTTAACTTATGGTGATTTTTAAACCTCATTTTGTTTAACTTATGATTTTTAAAAAGTTACATGATAAACCTCATTTTGTTTAACTTATGGTTATGTAATGAAAGTCATTTTATTAACAATGGTTACGTAATGTAACTAAATGGTGATTTTTAATACAAGCACATTTTTGTTCATGTGTTTGACAAGCATTTCAGTTATCTAGTTCCATTGATTAGCCAAAATGATTACATTATACTGGAGACTAGCTTCAAATGCTAGTACATTGGCCAAACTGGCTTCAAAAGCTACTATACAACTAGTACAATGGCAAAGAAAACCATGATACAAGTATTGCAAAAGCAAAGTTTTTCTCCCTCTGTGCATATTTGAAGACTTCAAGTTTCAATTATTTTAAGTTCCTTTCCAGCGTAATTTTTTTGTGCTTTCTTCTCCTCAACCATATCTACTAAAGCCTTTTTGTTCTCCAACATTTTTTTGCATTTCCACACACATGTATGACATCTCTCTTTCAACAACTTAATTAATCCTCCCATCTAAAAAAACCACAATCTTTTTTCTTCATAATTTTTTTTTCATTCATGAACATAAAATAAAATAAAAAATAGAAGAGGAGAAATTTTTTTTGCCTGCCCTTGCAATTAGAGGATGAACTAGAAATCCTTGAACATGTCATTTGAGGAGGGAAAGAGAAGGTGGAGGGAGAGAGAAAGTGGTATCTGGTGAAGAAGACAAAGAATGAATTAAGAGTTGCAGAAGGTATTTGCAACGTTTTAAATTTTTAAGGAAAAGAATTTAATTAAAATATCATGTATTTGCCACATAAGACAATTCACCTGCTTTAGCAGGTAAAAATTAAATGAGGTTCATTAGATGAAGACATGAAGGAAAAGTTGGATTGTTTTTAGATTTGTCAAAGGTAGGATTGTTAAAAGTGGAACAGGCAAAGGTTGGATTATTAGAGTCAATTTTTCCTATTACTTGTTGTTTTTCAACTTTAAATTAGAATTGTTGTTCATTTATAATTTATTTATAACAAATTAGCGGTGAATGATTATATATTGATTATTGGGTATAATTCTATTGCGACATTGACCATGTTACATCTAAATATTATTCGTATTAAAAAAAATGAAGAGTATTATTAAAAAAATTACAAGAACAAAGTCAACATCGTATAAATAAAGAGAAAAATGGACGACGACTCATAAAACAGGGTGAAAAGAACACAACTCGATTGTTTTTCTCCGTTTTTGTTGCGTCTTTAACCTTTTTCTTCAAATCCTGTCATGTGTATATTTCATATTTTGTCCTCCCAAATTAAAACACCATATTATCATGATTATTTACTTTTAACCTAAAAATATGGGAAAAACTCATAAAACATAGTGAAAAGAACACAGCTCGAGCATTCTTACATACGTTTTGTCTTACATTGAGTATAAGAAAATTTATCAAAGAAATATCTTGTCACAGTGAAGTACTCCCTCAACTTTTTTTTATTTGCTACATTGTTGTTTTGAGAAATGAATCACTAACTTTGACCGATTATTTTAATTTTTTTTACAAGTAAAAGTATATAATCATGTGTGGTCTTGTTAGATTCGTCTCATTGGGTAGATTCATAATATAATTTTTTTATAATTTTACTTAAACGAAATAAGAGATATTAAGGGTTAAAAGCCTTGAAACCACGCAACAACAATGTAGCAAATAAAAAAAAAAAGCTGAGGGAGTAGTCAATAGATATGTCACAGCGTCAGCATAAAAAACAAATATACACGTAGCAGATAGCATTTCTTAGCTACATTTCTTAATATTAAGTATAAATTTATTTTACCTCAATCTACAAAATATACCTATAATCATTGATGTTTTTAACTAATGTCATATTTATTATATTATTTTTAAAAAATATACATTGAGATATATCTAACATATCCCAAATTAATGATATTATTTTGATCTTATATCAATTAAAGTTCTATGAGTAGCAAAATTGGAATCTTAAATTTGACCATAAAAAGAAGTTAAAACTGAAAAGTCTCGTATTAAGCAATAACTAAACATAGTAATATCAATCTACTAATTTGTCATGAATTTCTAGGTTAAGACTATTGACTATTCTAAAGAAATACTTCGATTAATATTTGTCCGTCCTTAAACTATATATACTAAAAGTAGCTAGGGGTGTAAGTGGATTGAACTGGATTGGACTTAATTGCCAAATCCAAATCCAGTCCAAAGTTTTTTGGACTCAAGAAATTGAGTCCAAATCCGATCCAAACTTTTTTTGAGTCCAGTCCAGCCCAGTTCGAAACTTTGATTCTTAAGTCTGAATCCAGTCCAATCCAGTCCGATTATTATATAATTTTTTTTTTCCGATTTAGATTCACAATGTTTACTCATGATTGAATCATTGAGATTTGAAAAATTGGACTCATTTTACATCCATTGCATAAAGTAAGTTCCATACATCCTTAAAGTCTTATAAAATGCAAATTGATTGCAAAATACAAAAGGTGCCAAAAGGGTTAAAGTGACTTTTGCAGTTCTCGTTTTGGAATTTTGATGGGTAAGCGAAAATTTTGGTGCCAAGTAAAAGAATTTAGAGCGGGATTGCTAAAAAGTCAAAAATTTCAACAAAAATATTAAAGAATTTTTTTTAAGTATACATTATATGTATATGTATTTATATATTATATGCTAAAATATTTTTTTGGACTGGATTGGACTTATTGGAATCCAAAGGGGTAGGGGTGAAAGTTCGGTGTACGGTTTGGATTAGGGCCTAATCCAATCCGATCCGAACAAAATTTGGATTTTAATTTTCCAATCCGAATCCAAACCAATTAGAGTTTGAATCCGATCCAATCCAATTCGAATTTACATACTCTAGTTGGATCCGATCCGAAAATCCAATTTTTTAAAACTTAGTTTTTCGATGAAATAAATTAAGCACAACAGCAGCTTAGTAGATTTAGGAAATGAGAAATTAAGTGTTGTTAGGGTTTTAGGGGAAGGGTTGAAGTGCTACGCCTACTGGGGTATGGACTAGGCTTATTATTTATAAAAAAATTCAGTTAAGCACTTAAGCCCAATCCAGATACATAATACAAGACATATTACTATTTGGTTATATTGGATTTTTGGATCCAATTACCCTCAATCCAATCCGATCCGAAAATCTAATTTTTCAAAAATTTTCAATCTGAATCCAATCCGAACACAGTTCGAATCCGATCCAAATTACTAATTCGGATTGGATTAGATTGGATTTTGGATTTTATCCGAATAACTTTCACCCCTACAAAGGGGTGAGTCCAACTCCAGTCCGAAAATATTTGGACTCGAAAATTTGAGTCCGAGTTCAATCCAAACATTTTTAAGTCCATCCAACCGTCCAGCCGAGTTTGGGTGGACTGGACGGGACTATAAACTTTTCGCAGTCCACTTACACCCCCTAACTAAAAGCGTAAAATAAAGTATTACAAAAAACGTACAATTTTATGAAAAAAATGCTGAGGGGTACAAAATAGTGACAACAAGACCAGATAAACTTTTTTATTTTCAACATTAGAAAAACGGATTAGGATAAGATCCGTCTCGTCCTTTACAAATCACAATCTTAATACGACTACATCAATGTATATACTATATAGTTATAGTAATTATATCTGTGCGATTGTGTTTATATTCAAAAAATTATTTTCTTAACTCCTGTCTTTTGTCATCCCAGTTCACAATTGTGCAGACCCCATTCATTCATAAATTATAATCTGTCGAATGTCGCGTTTTATAATTATAATTTAACTATTTTGTTTTAACGTACATTAGTGGAGTACATCTAACATTATAACGTATGGACAAATTGAGAATGTATAAACTAATTATAGCTTACAAGCCGCTAATACAAAAAAATTTAACCGACCTGGTTAATAGATTCAGGAGTACTTGATTAAATTAAGAGTAAGCATCACTGCATCACTTAGCTAGCAGTTATTACATAACATAATTTTGGACGGTAAGTCACCAATCAACAGAGACTTTTTTTATCAGTCAACCCAAATAAAAAAACATATACTCCCCAGTTTGTTTTAGTTGTTAGTGGATATGAGAAAGGGGGTATATATAGATTTTACTTTTCTTCCAAAAAAAGTTAGAATATAAACTAAAGTAATCATTAGATTTGATTGTCGCGTTGGATACATGTGGTGTTGGTCATGTTAATTAAGTGAAAAATCAGTAAAAAGTTACATTGAAAGGTACATAATGAAATTCTACTGAATTATCCGAATCCTAAAATGAAAATATTAGTTCATGGATTAGTCTTTTGATTTCCTTTCTTACGTACTAATGAGTGATCTAGGTAACATCCTATGTCCTTACATGCCTTGTATTTGGCATGTGATACACAACTATTGGGGTCCTTTATAAGTGATCATTTGGTATGAAATTATGTTTGTGGATAGGAGTGAATGGGTCATTTCATTCTTATGGTACATTTACACTTTAAATTAAGCATTTGATAAAGGGCGTCTACAAAAGCCATCCTGGGAATGCGTGAGGTTGCTTGGCACGACAAATATCTTGGTCTTCCGACTTTGCTTGGTACATCAAAGAAGGTGAGCTTTGCAAGCATTAAGGATAGGATTTGGAGAAAACTACAAGGGTGGAAGGAAAAGTTATAGTCTCGCGCTGGAAAGGAAGTTCTCATAAAGTCCGTGGCCCAAGCTATCCGATCCCAAACTATGCTATGAGCTGCTTTAGATTGCCGAGCACTTTTTGCAAAGAAATCGAAAGTATAATCAGCAAATTTTGGTGGGGTAATCCGGGAGACAAAAGGGGCATTCATTGGAAGAGGTGGGAATTCATGTGCAGGCCAAAAGAGGAAGGGGGATTGGGATTTCGAGACTTGGAGGCCTTTAATGTGGCTCTGCTAGCAAAGCAACTTTGGCGAATTCATTGTAACCCTCACTCGTTGCTTGCCCTCATTTACAAGGCTAAATATTTCCCCCATGCAAGTTTATGGGACGTGCGGTAGGAATGGTACCTAGTTATGCTTGGTGTAGCTTGTTAGGAGCACGTGAGCCGTCGAACAAGGGAGTGCGGTGGAGAATAGGTAATGGAAGGAGTGTTCACATTTGGAGGGATAAGTGGCTAGGAGGAGAGGAGTCTCGGGGAAACCGATTACACCCGTCCGTGGCCTTCATGTGGATGCGAAAGTCTCATGCCTCGATTGATGAGGAGCAAGGTTGTTGGAGAGATGATGTGATAAGAGAGGTGATGCTTCCTGTGGATGTAGAGCGCATAAAAAATATCCATATCGACAGGAGACTAGCTACCGGATGATGAATTGTGTTGGGTAGGTAGCATGGATGGAATCTTGAGTGAAAGATGCATATAGATCGGGCAATTGATTATGATAACATTGCCTCGAGCTCGAATGGTCATGACCCCTGTGGAAGCAAATATGGAGCCTTCGGATTCCCCCCAAAGTGAGTATCTTCCTTTGGCGAGCACTGGGATATTATCCCTCACAATACTAACTCGAAGACGAAGTGAGTTGTTGAAGAAAGCCACTTGCATTACCCGTGGAGAAGAAGAAACCGCCGTTCATGTACTAAAAGATTGTGAGTGGGCTAGTAAGGTGTGGAGCTTAGATGGGGTGGAGTGGGTAAATGCGAGAGATTTCTAGTTTCAAAGAATGGTTTGCTTGGATTGTGATGACTCACCCGAAAGAAATGCGAGAAACATTCGCTATGCGTGTATGGCAAATTTGGTCGTCTTGAAATGAGACGATTTTTCAACATAAAATATGTTCCCCGGAGCTGGCATGGAATAGAGCTCGGGATATCCTCCTCAATTTCGTAAAGTTCAATGCAAGAGAGCAAGTTTGTGGAATGCGTACTCGAGGCTCGATGGAAACCCCCTCCGTTGGGGTGATTAAAATCAACTCGATGCTTCGTTGTCAAGGCGGAGATTAGTAGAGTGGGGCTTGGTTTGGTGGCGAGAGATAAGCATGGAGTGGTTTTACGTGCGTGGGCAAGGATGGTGTTTCAAGAGTGGTCGTGGAACATGCCGAGGTGGCTGCCGTGTTGTGGGCTTTAGACAAGGCTAAGGAACGAGGGATGGAACAAGGTGATTGTGGAGAGTGATGCCCAAACAATTGTACGGGCAGTCAACAATGTTCATCAAAGAAGAGGAGACATTCAAACGATGGTAGATGATGTGCGCCACTCAATTAGTAATTTCTCTAGTATTAGCTTTGAATTTTGCTATCGTGAATGTAATGAGATTGCTCATAGGATGGCCAAGTGGGCTTCTTCTTGTTATTGTGATGAGGTGTGGCTTGAGGGAGGTCCTCCTTGGATCTCCGATTTGATTGTATCGGGATTCTCCGAACTCTTTATTATCTTAATAATATAGCATTCCTTTCACTTCAAAAAAAAAAAATTAAGCATTTGATAAGAGTGTTACGAGGAGTATTTAACTGGATTTCAAATGTCTAGATATATTTTAATTTATCTAGACTTATTGAGCTTATATCATGTACTTATTGTAACTTAGTACTTGTAGATTAAACTCATTGCAACTTATCATAACTTATATGGAACATTTGAGTTTCTTAATTAAATTAAAACATGAGTATTAAAATTTCCCCTAATAAGACATACTTCCTCCGTTTTTAATAAGTGCAACATGGAGAAAATAGGAGAATACCCGGAATGTAGGAGAAAGTTGGGACCACAATAAAGTAGAGTAATTAGTGATTTAAACAAAAAAGTTGTGGCTCCTCACTGCAAGGAGATATTTGTAATAATATTGTAACTTTTTTACCATTTTGAGCATTTTGGTTGCACTTATTGCGACTATTCCAAATAAGCGAAAATGTCGCACTTATTAAACGAGGTAGTATTTATTAAGTAAATATGTTGATATTTAAATATTTAATCACGTTTCTCCAAATTTTAAAAATATGTATGATATAAGAAAACATGTAGATAAAATGTGTGGACCATGTAATGCATAGAGATACGGAAAAGAGGCATATAAAGTTACTCTCTTTGTTTGGCAATAAATTTAACATTTGGAGTTGCACAACAAAAAAACCGCAGATAATGTAAATCTACGAATGTTTAAATTGTTGTGAAAAAAATAAAATTAGTGAGTATTCAGCTTATTGCGAAACAAATCATTATATGTATTATAGAAATAAAAAAATAAAAGAGAAAAAAAGACGCAGAAGTATGTTTACATAATTCGAAAATGCCTCTCTTAAACAAATAAAGATACCAATAACATTAATTGAACATTTTTATGTGAGGATATTTGTAAGATAGACTTAGGTTCGACACAATCCACATAGTGCGAAAGAACCCCCTAAGTTTCTATACGAGAAACCTGAGATTTACATGTCTGTCAAGGTAGATGAAATTCGATACCCAAAAGTCAAAGGGATGATTAACTGATTCTACGTGTCGGGATTTTTGAGTCCACCTTCCCATTGATGATTTATGAACTTGTAGAGGAGTATGATTTCCCTAATGAAGAACTCCTAATGACGGAATATGGCACCTGTGCCGCTGTGCGCTTTATTTTGAAGGCGCGTCTAACCAAAAGGTGTGTGGTATGGGAGCATTTTTGGTATCTTTGGAAGAAGAGCACATCACTGGCATATTTGTCAAACTCGGCTTTGATGTCACTAACAATGCTGGAAACAGGGCCGGGGATAGGATGTTAGGGGCCTTGTTCAAATTCTTAGTACAGAGGCACTCTAAAACTCATATTTCTCAAAAAAAATTGACTTTATTATCCTATGGTGAGAATTTGATCTATTGATGAGAGAAGGAATTGGCTTTGGTAAGTGCATTGAATAACATACAAAAGCTTCCTTTTCTCGTAAATGTAGTTAGACCAATTTTTTTAAAGGAGATATCTTTACAGCTGTAACACAGTAATAACCAATGGCATTTTCTACATTAGTTTCCCAGATGATAAATCAAAGGCTCGTTCACGGGTTCCTTGGTCTTGGGCCCAAAACTAAACCACTACTCCATTCCTTTCCTCCGTAATTTTATTGTAACAAAAATACTAAATAAGGTTGTTTGGGACCCTTAACATTCTAGGGCCCTGTTCCCTCGCGCCGGTCTAACCCCGCCCCTGGCTGGAAAGTATGAGGCAAGTATCATATGGCTAAAAGTTGCGACATCCTAATCAATAACACTAAAGGCCCGGTAGTCTTTATTCTTTAAGAAATCGCAGAATCGAATGAAATTTAAACGTAATGTTATAAGGGAAGCACCCTTAAAATCTCCATGGGTAGGCAATTCGACCCCCAAGTTTGTATTATTTTTTCTCCATGGGGAATCAATCTCACACCTTATCTTGTGTTTTAGTCTCTAAGGGGAAGCAACTTTCGTTACCACTCATTACCACTTACAAGGTGGTATTGGATGGGAATGAAATTTTAAGAAGAAAAATAGACACTTTAGAATAAATTAAGATTACTGTTGGAATGAACAATGATTTTCTTTACAAATTTACAAACAAATTCATTCTCATTACCACCATATATAACCAACTACCAAATGGGCGTGAGTATATGGCAATTCATCCCTCATAATTAAGCAAACATATATCCAAAAGAAAAAGTATGGAGCAAGAGTTTGGCCCATACCAATTTAGGTGAACAACTGGTGAAATAGAACACACCTACATATCTAAGGAAGAAAACCAATTCGCAGATGCCTCAACCCGACTGGCCTTTACTGTTAAAACTTAGGATGACGAAAATCCCCTTAAATTATAGAGAGGACAAGAACAAGCCTAAGTGAACACCATAGGTTATGACTCATACTTTAGACAAAAGATGCCAATCTAGTCAGGATCCGTAGGAAAACCGGATCCGACTCCGAAAAGAAATAATATGAATCCAACTCGCTTAAAAAGTCCTACTCCGAGCCGGAGGAGGGTCGAAGTCGCATCCCATAAAAAATCGACTCATCTTGATCCGATTCGACTTCGACATAATCCACCCCGTTCGACTTTGAGGCAATTAGTCTTATTTTTAATATTAATTTATTATGTTTGTATACTCCGGCTCGTTTTTGAGGCTATTGGTCTTATTATGTATTAATTTCATTGTAATAGTTGGATTATTTGTATTACATAAGATTTTTCTATAAAGAACATGGGGCGGAAAAGAAACTTGGAGCAAGATTAGGTCGGAGTGGGAAGTTAGGATTTTAAGTCAGGACGAATTCGAATAATTGGAGTTGGAGCCGAATTTAAAATCAGATTTCTTGTAGGATCAGAGTCAAATCATGCATAATCCGGTCCGAATCCTACTCATTGCCATTCTTACTTTAGACAAACACATGTTTAGTTAGATCATCTAATCAAGAAAGAATATTCAGCCAACTCCATGATAATATTCCGTCCGTTTTCCAAGAATTTATTCACTTTCCTATTTGGTAAGTTTCACAAAAAATACCCTAATTTTTTTTTATCTATTTTTGGACATGAGGCCCAAAGATATGAAGTATGCTTTTTTACTTTATTACTCACATTTTCTTACTTTATAGCATTTCCTTTTTCTCACCAATTTTTTTCTTTTGTTCTTGTGGAAAAGAATTTATAACTAATTTTCAGATTCGTAGTATGTTAGATCTTTTTAGGGAAATGTGAAATGTCCATGAGGTGAATGGTGAAATTTACCTATTGATCTCCCCGTAAAAGCTATTTATGGGCTGATACTTTTTGGTCTTAAATGGAATACTTTAATAGGGTTTGCCTAATAGGCCAATTCTCCGCTCTTTTATATCATCATTGGGCTTTATGTAATGGAAGGCCGAAAAAGGCAGCCTATTTAGGAACTCAACACAACTCCTATTAATAGTTTGACATGACATGTCTTGGTCTATGGATTATTTTGATCCGTAAAGCCATTGCAACGGAAAAAGGTAACATAACTGGAGTTGCACAAACCACACATGTTAGCATGAACGAACACTCCCAACTTCTTCTTATTGCTTACTCACTTTTTTTGGATATTTTGGGAGAAATAGGTATGACGTCCCAAAGGAGAAATAAAAAGTATTAATTTATTATGGCCAAGAAAGAAGGATAGTGACACATACAAATATGATGCTTTACATAATAAATAATAGGAAAAATGGATCAGAATACCCCCAACTTTGGGCGGTCCGCTTTAAATACCCCCAACTTTGGATTATTTTTAAATACCCCCAACTTTGGGGGTAGTCCGCCAAAATACTCCTTTTACCTCGCTTTCACCGAAGAACCGGTAAATACTCACATGCTTTACTTGTGATCCAATTTTTGCCTCCTTAATTCACTAACCCCCCCCCCCCCCCCACCTCCCCACCTCCTCTCGCTCATCTCTCTCCTCTCGCTCATCTCTCTCCCTCTGCTCATCCCCCCCACCCCCCTCCCCCCCACCACCCACTGCCACCTTCCTCACCCCCACTACCAACCTTCCCACACCAAGCTATTGATCGGTTGGTTGAAGATGATGCTTTGGTTGGTTGAAGACCGTTGATCAAGTACTATGTCTGGCTCTAATAACTCAATCCATGTCTCTCTCTCTCCATTGTAACAATCAAATTTTGAATGATGTTTTTGATGTTGATGAATTGATGATGATGATGATGATTGTTGTTGTGTGTGCTTTGTGTCTATCTCTCTCTCTCTTCATTGTAACAATCAATTTTTGAATGATGTTTTTGATGATGATGATGATGAATTGATGACGATGATGATTGTTGTGTGTGTTTTTTGTGTGAAATGATAAAAATAGGGAGCATGTGTTCGAGTGTACTTGGATTCGCCGATTCCGGCGTTACTCGATAAGAACAGAAATTTGTATATGTTGAGCAAGGCGAGTTTCAAATTCTCGGTATTTTTTGAAAGAGTTTGGGAAATGTGTGTTGTTTTTTGGAAGTAATTGGTGTTGTTTTTGTTGTTATGTAGGCGTTTTTCGAGCGTTGGTGGAGAGAGCGGAGCGAGGCTATGCGTAAGATTGTCAAGGAATTGGTTAAATCCGGTCGCCTAGAGTTCATGTATTTATGCTATACTTTTGCTTTTGATTGTTTCGTAGTTTTTTTGTCCACTATAATTATAAATTTAAGGTAAGTTTTGATTTAATGTGGTTTTTTTTTCTTAGATCTTGTGATATAATTGTGAACCGTGGGTCATGGGGGTGGGGGAATGGGGGGGGTGTTGGGGTGGTGGGAGTGGGGGGGGGCCGGGCTCGCTGGGGGTGGTGGGAGTGGGGGGGGGGGGCTTTGGGGTGGTGGGAGTGGGGAGGGGTGCCTGTTGGGGGTGGGGGGTGGGGCCTATCGGGGTGGTGGGAGTGGGGAGGGGTGGCTGCGGGGGCGGGGGAGTGGTGGGGGGCGCCGGGGGTGGGGGGAGTAGAAATTGAAAATAAAAATATAAGAGAAATAAAAAATAAAAAAAATTACCTTGTTAACAGGTTACAAGTCATCTGGGTGCATTTTTGGCGGACCACCCCCAAAGTTGGGGGTATTTAAAAATAATCCAAAGTTAGGGGTATTAAAAGCAGACCATCCAAAGTTGGGGGTATTCTGATCCATTTTTCCTAAATAATAATAATATAAAACTAATGGGTCCATTCCAAAAACAGAAGTGGGTAAACTAATAAGACACAACCCAAAAAGGAAAGTAGGTAAATTAATAAGAAACGTAGAGAGTATAACTTAAGGCGGTGGGATCATTATAATTTTACAAACAATTTTTTTTCATACACCTAGGTGTACCATGAACATGGTACACCCAATGCTACATTTCTACTCATTGCTCATTTAAAATCATTCAAATGAGCAAATGTACTACAATGGTACACCCGGATGTATGATGAATAAACTATCTATACAAATATATTAAAAGACGTTCTTGTCACAGGAACTGTGCCACGTGACACTCTTCTGAAGCTTCTAATACACATGTTTATAATCTCAATCAAAAATATTAACAATGTGTATTTACTAGGATTCGAACACATGACCTCTGATATGAAATGTGAGAGTTTAAACCACTAATCCATTACAATTCCAATGCTTAATGTTTCAAAGTAAAACATAATAAAGTCTTATAATTATATGTAAGTATAAGAACATGTAGACAAGCTTTTTGATTTCAACCTTTTTATTAAGTACTATAATAACATTCTCTTACGTACCCAAATTCCATTGAAAATGTTATTATTATCCCCAGTTCCTTAGATGTTTTTTTTAACAACTTATCATGCCATAACGTCTATTTTCCAATTTCGCACTAGACAGTATATTACGAAAAACTAATAGAATTAATTATGAAATTCATGAATAATAATATATTTGATATCAGAATCGACCCGTGAGACGCCCGGCCAAAATACTAGTTTTATAGATAATACCCCCTCTTTCTAATATAGCATTCGTTCATTGTTAAATTTCTCCTATTGCGTTATTATTTGAATTAAATGATGAGGCAATGACAGAAATGCTCCAAATAATATAACAGGGTATCTGTTTTGTGGGATAAGTTGATGAAAAAGGCATAACTAATCTCATTTCTCCGTTATCCAATGTCTTTTTAATGTTTAGTACTATAGGATATTAGGATATAATGATTGCAAATGAATAATAATAAGATAGGAACAAATATGGCCTATGGGGTTATCCCCATAAATCCTATATATAAGGGGGTAATTATAAGGATAATAAAGAGGGAATAAATTACTGTTATGCCCTTAATAAATTAGAGGACTAGAGGTGTGAAAGAGTTTACATGAAGATATTTCAATTAATTAATTATTTAATATTTATCCCAAACTTGTACCTAATACACAACACTGAATAAGGAATGCACGTAACTTTATTCTTATTCCTCCCCTCAAATATCTATCCTCTAATTATCATAATCTTTAATGTTCTGTAAAGTTAGAGGGAAACATGTTGAATTTGGAAGAATATGAAAATAGACCTAGGGCAACAATGACAAATGCAAGTGAGGTTCACCCAAACCCACTTCGTAGTGAAAAGAGTAGCTCTTAAGATACTTATCTTCCTTCTTAGCATGTGGTACGGGTACCACTAAAATATGCACACTTGCACAGCACAATAGAGCTTAATAAGATAAAGAGACAAATCCATATACTACAAGTCTACAACTACATTAGATAGCTAGTGAATATACAACTGGTTTTGCACCTTTTGTCTCTTCAGTATTCAGCCACTGGTTCGAAGTATTCAACCCCTCTGTATCATTTCATTTGCTGAAGTTGGTGTGAAATTTATACTAGATAGTAGATACCCTGATACCCACCAAGGATAATTTGCATCAATATTGGTTTTTGCTTTCTTTCTATTTTGGCAACGAAAAGTTGTATTAGTGGGAGAATCACACAATTTTGATGTGATTGGCCGGAACAATTATCTATGGTAAAGAAACTATTAAGAGTTATTGGTACATCTTAGATCATGAAGAGCAAGTCATGAAGCTAGGTTAAGAACACAAGCAATAATCTCATGGGCATGGAACTATATATAAACTTGATGTGAGATACGATAAGTATGGATGATGATATGGTTATACATGATATATGTTAAACTATATAAATGAGTGTTTATCTTGTTTAAGCTTCATCCAATAAGTACAGTAACCAAAGTTGATATAACTAATGTTATTGCAATTTGCAATGAAGGAATTAACTATATGGTGGATTAATAAGGAACAAGGGGTGGAACCAACTTTATTTGAGGGAACTAGTGGTTGTTCCATATGATCAGTTCCCTTTACAAGTTTTCGAAGCTTACGTAAAGTCTTGTATTTGCATCCTCATTATTTAGCTTACTGTTAGTCTGTTATACTCCCTCCGTCTTGTAAGTTCTACTCACTTTCCGTTTTGTAAAATTCTACTCGCTTTACTTTGTCCCTAAATTGGCAAAAGAAATATTATTAGTTAATCACAAATTATTAGAATAGCCGGCCTAATTTTAACATAATATTGGGACAAATCCAAACCTACATTCTCCTAACAAGCCTATCCATCTCACTCTAACCTAAAGCACTATTCTTTTGACATCTTGCACCAATTTAGTCGTCCCTTCTCTTCTCCTTTCTTTGGTTCTCTTTGAATCTCGAACTACATCGAACAATTTTATGAATTAACCCTGTAGTCTTACCGAATGGATTAAACTAGTCACTAAATGGATTAAAATATATGAGAACTAAATGGATTAAACTGGTCACTAAATAGATTAAACTAGTCACTATATTTTGAAAGATGGTATGTTTACTTCTTAATATTGGGCTTGGACCGTTGCTTAATTTTAAATTAAAAATAGGCGCGGTCTCTTACAAGACCAACTGTTAGTTAATTGGCCTATGGCCTGCTTTTGTTTGTTATTTATATTTATCTAATGCAAGTGGATCCAAAAAGTGTACCTAATGTTCTCTCTCCTCATATATTTCTATTTGTTTATTGTATGTGGACCCAAAAAGTATACTCACTCTCCAATTGCATAAATTACTGTGTCTACAGTGTAATTGAGTATAACTCCAAGAAACGGAGGGAATATGTATTCTCTTACTTTTCTAATTGACTTATTGATTTGCTAGATAATTTATACACTAAACTAATCATGTCTAGCATTGTTTTAGGGATTCTTGATTGTTTGGTCACATATTAAAGAAAATATTATATTTAGTTAGTACAAAATTAGGGAAAGATTTTTGAGGAGATAAATTCTAGCCATGTTTAGATAGACCTGGCAATCGGACCAATCGGATCGGGTTCAGACCGAACCAATTCAGATCGGCCCGTTTTCGGATCAAGTTGCATTCTGACCGGATTTGGACCGAACCAGACCCTTTCGGATCCGGACATCTTCAGACTATTGTATTTCGGATCGGGTCGGACCAATTCAGATCGGGCCGTTTCAGATTCGGACATCTTCGGACTATTGTACTTTTCGTGGTTATTAAATGTATACATAAAGGTATACATAACTGATTTGCATAGTCAGAACTTGTGCCAAAGAATACTTGTGCCAATGATACTTTTTTTTTATATAAAAAAAACGGGTCATTTTCGGGTACTTCAGAACAAAGCCTAATCGAAGCCAATAATTTCAGATTGCTTTCGGATCGGGTTACCTTCGGGTCGGATTGATTTCGGATCGAACAATATCATATCGGATCGTTCGGATTTCAAATGAGTTCAGATCAAGAATATTTTGGACCGGATCGTTTCATATTCGTATTAAGGTTCGGGCCGTCTGGTTCGGGCCGTCTGGTTCGGACCCATATCGGATATTTCGGATCGGATTTTCAGGTTAGGACCAACTTTACCAGGTCTATGTTTAGAAGAACAATAGTATATGTCGTTCCTTGTGTATATACTTGGATGAACATGAGTTAGTATTCCATGAGTAAGTTATACAAGTATACAACTATACAAGTTCCTCTAAACTAAATGTGGTGATATGTAGAGTAAATTAACGGTCCTAGCTGTGGGCCTGACTCTGATACTATGTTAAATATGGGCGTGGGCCGCGCGTATTATAAGGAGATAGAGTCCACTTCACAATACTAAGGAGGTTCCGCCTTAAAATCATATGACAATAAAGGGAGTAGCCCCTTTGCATTATAAGGTGAACTCATCTCTCTTCTTTTATCAATATGGGACATTCTAATGACAAGGAAACCCTTAGCTGGGGCCTTTTATTAATAATTTTAAAAGTCTATTGCTGCGGTTTCTCCTAGGAACCGCAGCAATAGATTAACATATTATTTTTTAATAATATTTTAATCTATTGCTGCTGTTCTGGGTGGGAACCGCATCAATATGTCTGGTCAAACAGTCAACGAAATTTGAAAAAATTTCCCGTTGACACATATTGCTGCGGTTTCCAGCCACAACCGCAACAATATGTTTAATTCCGATTTTTTTTTTCGTGGTTTATTGCTGCGTACGGGTAAAACCGCAGCAATAAGCAAAAATTCTACTAGTGTTCACATGTGTTGTGCGCTATACATCATAGATTCAACAAAAATCGTAAACTGGATATTTACTTTCTCGTACATTGACAAACTTTAGAAATACATAATATTTGATTTTATATTTTGATTTTGTTTCCTATTGTACTTATTATGCAAATTAAATAGTTGTCTAGGTTCAATGCATCTTAAGTATTTTAGTCATGATATAATTTGCCATATGTTTTTGAGTCCCTTGGTTAGGAATTTATCTAGTATAAGTTTTATTTTGATTATATTTCAGTCTTTTTCCTATGTGCATATCAGGCAAATATTATGTTTAGGATGGATGCATATATATCTTAGGATTTATTGCAATTCTTTAAGATCTATTATCTTAGAAATAATTTTTTTTATTTGATTTGATATTATCGTATGCGTGCCTAATTTACTTACAACTCTTCCGTATGTATTCTATAACAATATCAGAAAGTAATTATCAATATTTAATCAATACAACTCTTAAGCAGATACTGATAAGATAAGATCCGATCTTAAATCTGGGAGTGCATTCATCATACACCCGTGTACCATCACGTAATATCCAAGGCTATTTTTTGCTCATTTATGCTCATTTGGGACCTCCAAATGAGCATAGTGATAGCTCCAAATGAGCAAAAGAATAGCATTGAGTATATGATAAATATTGTATAAACCTGGATTGCAACATTTAATCCATACAACTCTTCCTTGCTCCATAACAATATCATAAAATTCGTGCAAAGCATGCATTTGGTTGGACATATTTCAATGGATAAACATTGGTGAGGAGAAAACAAAATTTTCAATTGATATTTCTTTCTTTGGTTCATTTACTTCATTACAAGAAAAGTTAAGAGGGAAACAAATTAAAAATAAAAAATAGAGTGAAGATCGAGGATGGATGAGAGTAGTCAAAGAGGAATGTAAACATTATATGTATGGAGGAAATATGATATTCTTTCTTTTAATTAGTGTTTTACCGCCTTTGAAGAACTATTTTTCATTCCTAGAAAACTATGTTCCATCCATTACAATTTAAACAATGGAAAATAGGAAAACTACTTTTCAAAGAAAAAACTTTTCGTTCCAATCAAACACTCTCTGAATGTAGAAGGAAAAATAAAATAAAAAGAGAATACTCCATTATGAATTATTTATCCAAATGTATTAGTGTATGGAGTACATATGAACTTCTCTGAGGGCTCCCTTTATATTAGCAGAACCACTACTTTTGTGTATCTGGGATGTGAAACATAAGATATCCTTGGTTTGGATAAGTTCAATATTGTCGCTGTTGGGAATGGACATTAAATTGTTTTTACAAATTCCGGATATTATGTAGCTACAGGAAATTCAGGGTGATCCACAAATTTGGGTTTACGGGGAATTAAGACCATAAAAGATTGTATGCAATGTTGGAGACATAGATGCTTATAAGCACTATATGTGAATTTGCAACAGCCACGTCCATAAATCATAAGAAATGCTATATATAAAGCATGAGGATATTTGTGATCTCAGAAGAAAAAAAAATTCTGTATATATTTTGAACTATGATTTTGATGATTGTAAAGTCATTTCATGCAACTTTTGAGCTTGGATTTCTTGCTTTCTGTAAATAGATATCATATCAGAAACCTGATTTCATTCTTATCTCTTTTTCAAAATTGAAAAATTCCCCAACTTTTTAAGATACATTGATGGCATATTATGCATGTTACATGGCATGCATGGGAAACAAAGTTATGAAGTACTAATCTATTACTATATACTAAAAAGAGAATACACTACTCACTTTCTCCCCCAAAACTATCCTACGTGGCACTTTCTCCTTCTTCCTTTTCCCGCCTAAATGCACAAAATACAGCAATTAACTTGATGTCTTAGCTTTGCTGCTACAAAATGAAAGAGAAGTTTAAGAGATTAGAACCTAGACTCTAGAGACAAAACTTTTTCTATTCCCCATCATAAAGTGGGATATGAATAATAAACTTTTGTTAGACAAATGAATTATTGTTGTTAGTTAGATACAACCATTTCTACTGATTAATTATGTCTAAAACTGAAAAAAGATGTCCCGCCCCAAGATATGATTTACGGTATTCTAAAATCAGCTACCCCAATTTTTTGTTAAAAAGCATTGATCCAAATAAAAAACAATTGATATCTTTTTTTTTCGAAAAAAGTGCCCACAATTGAAACTTCACAAATGACACAACATAATATTTTTTTTATTTTATTTTATAAGAATGCCAAGGCCAACTTTTCAAATTCTATATTGATTTATTTCCTTAATTTTCAATGACTATATATAATCAAGTTTATTTTTCTTTTAAGAAAAGATTACCACAAAAGTCAAGGTAAAGCAGACAAATATTAATTTTTTTTAAAAACGTATAATGAAGAGAAAAACATGTAAAGGACACACACATAACTAAGTTGGATTTCATATTCGTAAAACCAAGTTTGAAAACCAAATTTATCTTTAGCAAAAATTATGAGAAAAATTTATCTATATGCATACCCCAATATGATAGATCTTTCCATGCATGTAATCAATTTAATCTACATGTGGAATAGTGTCGACATGGAGTTTTAAGCACTTTGCTTTTTGATATCATGATGAGAAAATATGTATTTCAATTGTGAGTAATCATGGAGGAATATTCGATGAAATTTGGATCTTCTTCACTATATATAACACTGGTTTTGTTGAGCAGTCTGACGAGGCGCATGATGTAGGAAGTAGGAACGGACCAGAAAGATCATACATGGCTTCCATGGAAGCTTCTTGATTGATGTGAAGAAGGCTACATCTTTGCACTATGAGAATCATATAAAGCTTATGACTTAGATGTAACTCTCTCCTCTCTCACCACCGTCCTTATGAATTTTCAGGCACTGTAGATTATTCTTTTATTTTTTTGCTACAACAAAGTTAGTTCTTTATTTTTTGTAAAAAGATAATATAAATTGGCTCCATTTTCAAGTCTTCCTCAAAACAAAAAATATCTTTTGCACGAACAAATTAAATAATACATACTCTCACTAAAATCATATTATATTATGTACTTTCTTCGTTTATTTTTAAGTGACCATCTTTTTTTTAAGGAAATTGTCACAATAAGTGACACATAACTCTATATGACAACAAAAACTTCTCACTATTTACATATTTGCCATTATAAATTATTTTAGCACAAACTTATAGGAAAGTAATTAGTAGAGAGCAAGAACTAGGTGGAGATGTGTCATGTATTGAACCAAATATAGAGAAAAAGATTGAAAAATAACTCATGCGATATTGGAACAACCCAATAAAGAAATTGTGGCCACTAATTTGAGATAGAATAGTGATATGTCTATTTTATATAGAATTTTACCCCAATTTCTCATGGATTATTGGTGTTAATTGCGCTCTTCGGAGCCCTTTTTAGTACTAATGTGTGTCTTGTAGTGTGGTTGTGTTTTCAGATTGATTTTTGTAGGAATAACCTATTTTTGGTGCATTTCCTAATCTTTGAGATCGCTACATGAGACAAGAAGTCGGGACGTGCAAAAATCTCACATCGAGCCCAAAAACACAGTAGCCGCCCGACCGGCGCAATCCGCCCGGTGGTCGGGCGATTCTTACTTGGTCGAATCGGATCTCGAAACTACAAGTGAAATTGCCCGCGCCCGACGGGGCGAAGTCCGCCCGGGTGGTCGGGCGAACCTTACTTAGTGCATTTTCGTAAAAGTTAAGCCGCTGTGCAAACCTTACATGCGGGCCCGACCGGGCGAAATCCGCCCGGCCGTCGGGCGAGGCGAACAAAGACGAAGAATTATAATACTCGATGATCGCCCGACGGGCGAATCTGCCGCCCGGTCGGGCAAGACGATCTTTGAGCGTTTTAAGCGCGTGTTGCGCGCATTTATGAGACATATAAATACCTATTTTCTTAGAATTAGAGGGGACGCCTTTTTACTAGAGAATACATTTTATAACTTTTTAGAGAGCTTTTGAAGTTACTCCATTGTTAAGCATTGATTACTACGCTTTGATTCCTTCAAGTAAAGACTAAGTTTTCTTAATCTCTTCTTTCCTTTCATTATTATTATGTCTCTTAATTTGTTTATTATTTGTTTTGCTATTTCAATTATGTGTGAGTAGTCCATTAATCTAGGGTTAAGTAAAACCCTAGCAATGATTTAATATATGAATTCTTCCATTAATCCCAAGTTTATATGATCAATTGCTCTTGTTTGATTGGATTGTTCTTATGCTCATTATCATACTAGGGATAGGTGATTTTGATTTGACTCCGTATATCTTATTTTCAATGGGAATTGAATCTAGATGGTTTTGTTGATCCAATCAATGGTATGAATATCTTCTATGGGAATAGTTAGATGGGATTGCTAGGAATTTAATTGTGATGCTATGCGTAATGCCTCTTTCTTGCATGATTCTATGGGAATATGTTTGATTGCTTGTTTAGAGTAGCCATTGGTACTCGGGAGAGGTCTTTGGTAGTTATAGGGTGCATTACTCCTCTTGAACCGTTGATTATGTTTATTTGGGATGGAAATTATTCATGTATTGGTCATGCTAGTGGTGATGCTTAATTCTAGATGTTTTAATTAACTGATTATACCTTGTGCGCTTCTAGTGATTGTCATAGTCTAGTGTTAGAATTAGTTCAACACCCCTTTCATCATTGTTTGTCATTCGTTTAGTTAGATTGAGTCAAGATATCTAGTGTTTGATGCTGTTTGTCCCTGTGGATTCGACCCTGACTTGCTCTGCTACATAGTTGGGTAGTTGGTTAGGTAATTACTTTTGATAGGTGCGCGACACGCCTACCAAATTTTGGCGCCGTTGCCGGGGACTAACGGTATTAGATTAGTTTATCTTTGATTTTATTTAGCTAAACCTGTCTTTGTTCGATCATTGTCACTCTATTTGCTGTTTGATCTCTTTTCTTTCAGTCTTTTTGTTGCATGCGTACTCGTAGCAAGGGTCCACAAGATCTGATTACTCTTGATCGCGAGATCGAAGCTACAGCAAGGAGATTAGGAGGCCGAAGAAGACAACAACAACAAGAACCAACAATGGGAGACGAAACACCACCAAAGTCTCTACGGGAGTATGCTATGCCCGATGAGACCACCACCACCATAAACAGACCGACAACCGCTGCCAATCATTTTGAGCTCAAGCCACAATTCATCCAGTTTATCTCACAGGATTCCTATGCGGGAACACCCAAAGAGAGCCCTACTGATCATTTGGCTAATTTTTTAGAAAAATGCAATACTTTGAAATTAACTAATGTTTCTGACGATTTAATTCGGTATTGTGCTTTTCCTTTTTCTCTCAGGGACGAAGCAAAGGAATGGTTTAAGGAAGAAGAAGTGAGGAAGATTGCCACATGGCCAGAACTGAAGAAGGCTTTCCTTTACAAATTCTTCCCTCCTATGAGAACTTCCAAGTTCAGAAACGAGATATCTGGCTTTCAACAACATGAATTGGAGTCTCTCTACGAAGCATGGCAGAGATACAAGGCTTTGCAAAGGCAGTGTCCACACCACGGCATTCCCGAGTGGTTGCCGATCTCGGACATTCTACAATGGTCCGAAGCATGAAGTTCGAAGTTCTATTGATGCCGCATCCGCGGCACTTTCATGGCAAAAACTCCGAAGCCGCGAAGACATTGTTGGATGATATGGCCGCCAACAATTACTCGAATGACTCGGAGTATATCTCGTGGAGCCCCCTAAAAAGGGAGGTAAGTATGAGGTTGATGCTATTGCTACTTTAACTAACACTGTGCAAGTTTTGGCAGCTAAAGTTGATCAGTTGAGTAGCGGACCAGCAACGCCTATTTGTGAGATTTGTGAAGTGCAAGGTCACTCTTTCACCGAGTGTCAATATAATAATCTGGGAGCGGGAACTGAGCATGTCAATGCCCTCCTTAACACAAATACAAGGCCACAAAACAACCCATACTCAAACACATTTAACCCAGGTTGGAAGCATCACCCAAATTTCTCCTACGAAATAACCAACCTCAACCTCCACACACCAACTACTCCCACCACCGGTTTCCAACAAAGACAACCATTCAACCCTTCATCATCGTCCTCTCGACCCAACCTTGAGACTATCATGGAGAATTTAGCTTCCTCTCAGGCTAAGCAAGTTGAATACCAAGCCAAGCAGAATGACTTTTTCAACAACTCTCTCCAACAAATCACTGCTCATAATAAATTGATGGAGAGTCGATGACCCAACTAGCCCAACAAATAAGCCACTCTCTAAACCTTCGTGCCAACTTCCTGGGCAACCGAACCAAATCCCAAAGGGCATATCAATGCCATTTCATTGAGGAGCGGTAAGGAATTGCAAGAGCCTACAAGGAGGGTAACTGCGCACCACAACACTGCAAAAGAGGTTATAGAGTTGAGTGAGGAAGTTCAAGAGAAGACGGGTTTGGAAGATGAAGCTAATAAGTCTAAGAAGGAGGAACCCACTGTCGTTCCTATTAAACCATACAAGCCACATTGCCCGTTCCCTCAAAGATTGGCACGGGCAAAACTTGAAAAGAAATATGGGAAGTTCCTTGACATCCCGAAGAAGCCGCACATCAACATACCCTTCTTGGATGCCATATCTCGAGATGCCTTCTTACGCTAAGTTTTTGAAAGACATGCTATCTAACAAACGAAAAATTGAAGAAAATGTCATTTGTTTCCCTAACCGCCGAGTGTAGTGCTATTTTGCGTAATACGCTTCCCGAAAAGCTAGGAGATCCGGGCAAGCCTATTCCATTCCTGTCAAGCTTGGAGACATTGCTATCAAGAATGCTCGTGTGATCTTGGGGCTAGTGTTAGTCTCATGCCGTTATCTATCTCGCAAGCAACTCAACATGGGCGAACTAAAACCCACACGCATCTCTCTACAACTAGCCGACAGATCCGTGAAGTTTCCACTTGGTATACTTGAAGATGTTCCTCTTCGAGTGGGTAAATTCTTTATTCCTTGTGATTTTGTCGTCATGGAGATGAAGGAAGATGCACAAGTTCCCATAATTCTTGGAAGACCTTTTTTGCCACTCTTGGAGCCATTATTGACATGAAGAAGGGTAAAATCACTTTTGAAGTAGGTGATGAAAAGATGGAGTACACACTCACAAACTCCATGACTTCTCCTTCTATGGGAGAAACTGTTTATAGAGTGGATGCTCTTGATGAGGTGATAAAAGCCGAGGCTTTCAATCCGCAACCTGGATGATTCGCTACAAACGGTCTTGATGGGTAGTGCCGATGAGGAAGATTGGGAGACTAAGGAATACAAGAGACTTCTAGAGGAAACACGAGCCACCGAATCGAAGAGCCTCTCCGAGAATTGCTACATTCCCGAGGACACCAAGGAGAGTACTACGCCTCCTAAGGTAGAACCGAAACCTCTCCCCTCTACTTTGAAATATGTGTTCATGGGTCCCAATGATACATACCCTATTATTGTTAATGCTTGAGCTTGATGACATTCAAATTGAAAAATTGCTCAATGTTTTAAGGAAATATAAGAATGTCATTGGGTACACCATTGATGATATTAAGGGTATTAATCCCTCATTTTGCATGCACAAAATCATCCTTGAGGACGAACATGCTTCTTCTATAGAATCTCAACGAAGACTTAATCCAAATATGATGGAAGTAGTCAAGAAAGAGGTTCTTAAATTACTTGATGCGCGGTATAATCTACCCTATCTCGGATAGTAAGTGGGTTAGTCCTGTTCAAGTAGTCCCTAAGAAAGGAGGTATGACCGTTGTCAAGAATGATAAGGGTGAGCAAGTTCCCACTAGGACTCGTGACAGGGGTGGCGCATGTGTATTGATTATAGAAGATTGAATAAGGCCACCCGAAAAGATCATTTTCCCTCCCCTTCATTGATCGGATGTTGGAAAGGTTGGCAAAACATTCTTTTTCGTTGGTTGGATGGATACTCCGGTTTTTTCCAAATCCCTATTCATCCAAGTGACCAGAAAAGACTACTTTTACATGTCCTTATGGCACTTTTGCATATCGAAGGATGCCATTTGGATTATGTAATGCTCCCGCCACTTTTCGGCGTTGCATGATGGCAATTTTCTCCCAGTCTTATTGAGAACTCTATGGAAGTATTTATGGATGACTTCTCCGTCTATGGAACATCTTTTGATGTTTGCCTTGCTAATTTACAAAAGGTGCTCCATAGATGCAAAGAAGTTAATTTGATTCTCAACTGGGAAAAATGTCATTTTATGGTGCAACAAGGAGTCGTTCTGGGTCATATTGTTTCTCATCGGGGCATTGAAGTCGACAAAGCAAAAATAGAGGTCATTGAGCGTTTACCACCTCCTAACTCTGTCAAAGGAGTAAGGAGTTTTCTTGGTCATGCGGGATTCTACCGCCGCTTCATAAAAGATTTTTCAAAAATTGCTCGCCCTCTAACCGAGCTTTTAGGCAAAGATGTCCCCTTTGTGTTTACCGATGCTTGTACTGAGGCTTTTCACAGGTTAAAAGCAGCTCTTATTTCTGCTCCTATAATTCAATCGCCTGACTGGAATCTCCCTTTCGAGATTATGTGCGATGCTAGTGACTACGCAGTGGGAGCAGTATTGGGTCAGAGGGAGGATGGTAAACTGCATGCCATCTACTATACAAGCAAGACTCTTACTCCGGCCCAGATGAACTATGCCACAACTGAGAAGGAACTGGCTTGATGGTGTATGCGATGGAGAAATTTCGGTCCTATCTCGGTGGGGTCGAAGGTGATAATTCACACCGATCATGCGGCTCTTAAATATTTGATGAGCAAGAAGGATGCTAAGCCCCGTTTGATTCGGTGGATTTTGTTGTTACAAGAATTTGACTTGGAGATTCGAGACAAGAAGGGTGTTGAGAATGTTGTTGCGCATCACCTTTCTCGAATTGTTCGGATGCCGAGGGTGATGAGGCTCTACCAATTGATGATACTTTTCCTGATGAGCAGCTTCTAGCTTTAGCCACTGCCGAGATCCCATGGTATGCTGACATAGCCAACTATTTGGCTAGTGACACTATTCCTCATGGATATTCATCTCAACAAAAGAAGAAATTCTTTAAGGATGTGAGGAGGTATTTTTGGGATGAGCCCTTCCTTTACAAGTCTTGCGCAGATGGGGTGATTAGAAGGTGTATTCCTGGAAACGAGGTATCCTCTATTATATCTCATTGTCATGATTTACCTTGTGGAGGTCATGCTAGTACTAATAAAACCTAAAGCGAAAATTCTTCAATGTGGTTTTTATTGGCCTACTTTGTTCAAGGATGTTCATCATTATGTGCATTCTTGTGATCGCTGTCAAAGAACTGGAAATCTTTCCCGTCGGAATGAGATGCCTCTTAACGTTATTCTTGAAGTGGAGATCTTTGATGTGTGGGGTGTAGACTTCATGGGTCCGTTTCCTTCTTCTTATGGGAACAAGTATATTCTCGGTGCTTGTGGACTATGTCTCCAAATGGGTGGAGGCTCTTGCTTCTCCAACTAATGATGCTCGTGTGGTTAATAGATTTTTCAAGAAAACTATTTTTCCTCGCTTTGGCATTCCACGGGTTTTGATTAGTGATGGAGGTAAGCATTTTCTCGGAGAATAAATTTGAAGCTATGCTTAAGAAGTATGGGGTGCATCATAGAGTGGGACTTTCATATCATCCCCAAACTAGTGGACAAGTGGAGGTTTCCAACCGTGAGATCAAAACTATCCTAGAGAAGACGGTTGCACGAACACGAAAAGATTGGGCCGCTAAACTTGATGATGCATTATGGGCTTACGAGACAAGCATTCAAGACCCCCATAGGTACCACACCATATCGTCTTGTTTATGGGAAAGCATGTCATCTCCCTGTTGAGTTAGAGCATCGTGCATTTTGGGCTATTAAGAGCCTCAATTTCGACTCTCACACGGTGGGCGAGAAGAGACTCCTTCAACTTGCCGAGCTTGATGAGCTTCGTCCGGATGCTTATGAGAGTTCTAGATTGTACAAGGAGAAGACTAAGAGATGGCATGACAAGGGAATTGTGCGACGCGAGTTCAAGGAAGGGGACTTGGTTCTTCTTTTTAATTCTCGTCTCGAAGCTATTTCCTGGTAAACTTCGTTCGCGGTGGTCCCGGTCCATTCAAGGTCTACAAGGTTTTTCCTTATGGTTCAGTGGAGCTTTGGAACCGGCAAGGAGACACTTTCAAAGTCAATGGCCACCGATTGAAGCATTACCGAGCTGGAGATCCCATTGCTGAGCAAGTTGACATCATACTCTCCATCCCTTCACCTGAGTGATACTAGAGGAGGTCGAGCTAATGACCTTAAAAACTAGCGCTTATTGGGAGGCAACCCAATTTCCTACTTTTTCATTTCTTTTTCTTTTGATTTGATTTGCTTTTATTTTTCTTTTTGGAGTGAAAAAAAAAAAAAAAAAAAAAAAAAATTGCACAAATGTGGAACTCTACTTCGAGGACCATGCGCAAAAACGGACTAAAGCGGAACACAATTATGTGCACCGGGAACCGCCCCGGGTGGTCGGGCGACTCGACGGGCGGGCGCGCAAGCACACTTAAGCCGGGCCCTCCAAAACGTGAAAATTGACTAAGGACGAAATTCCGCCCGGGCGGTCGGGCGAAATCCGCCCGGTCGGGCGCGAAAGCACAAATCCAAGAGAGAAATTCAGAAAACACGGAAAAAACTAAAGACGAATTTCCGCCCGGGCGGTCGGGCGAAATCCGCCCGGTCGGGCGAGACGCAGATTCTCGAGTAAAACCCACGAACATCTTTTCCTTTCCTTCACTCTCTTTCAAACCCCCATCTAACTTCATCTTCTTCCTCTCACTCTTTCTCTCTCCTCTCAAAACCCTAACCCCAATTCTCTCTTTCCTCACCATATCCACTCTCAAATTCCTTCAAAATTTCTAATCTTTCACTCATCCTCACCACATTCCCCATCTTACTTACAAACTTTTCCCCCTCACTCTCTCTCCTCTTCCTCCTTCTTCTCACTCCTCCTCTTTGGGTTTTTCTTGAGTAAAGGTTTGATTTTTATGGTGATTTTTGCTAGATTAACCTTGGAAATTGCGTTTTCACACTTTATAGTGCATTATGAGATGATTTCCTTCAAATTTTTGTGAAATTCTCAATTTCTCCAACATTGCTCTGTTTTTGCAGGTTTCCATCATCTCTAATGGCGGGTCGTCGAGGTACACGTGGCTCTCACCCTACTGCAATTGAGGTAGATACTGACTTTCCTCATATAATTTTCAAGGATGAGGCTCAAAAGGTGCGTTTTCAAAAACTTAAGCACCGTATGATTGCCCCCACCCGATTTGTTCATAGTGACCTCTTGCATGTCTTGGGTATTGCTGAAATTACCCGCACATTATTTGTTGGTATGGGAATAGAACAATTCCTCACCTTGTACCATGGCACATATGCAGACCTGACCCTAGAATTTCTAAGTTCCTTAGAGATTCGAAAACACGCTCAAAATGATCATGTCCCCGTATTTTCGCATTTCCAATGTGGATAGGAGACTCGACCCTCCGTCAATTTGCACGCCTATTTGGTATGACCGTTAGGGGGAAAGGAAGAAACCAGAGACATTTCGCTAGGCCAACTCGGGAAGCCCTCATCGGTGTTAGACCACCCAACCGTCGCATTTACGATTAAGTCGGTCCATCATCCTAGCATTCGATTCCTGTTAAAATTCTTGGGAGTACTATCTTTGGGCGGTGGGAACCCAACACCTCTAGGACTGAGGAACTAAGTGCTCTTGGCACTTATCTGTGGCCCGTCACCATACCTATGCAGTTTGATCTTGCGTATGCATTTATGCATCATCTGCATAAGATTTCTACGACTTACCCCACTTTTGAGGAGGACGGCATTGTCCGTTCCTCCGTACCTATTGTCATTGGGGGACTAGTCACTCACATCGCCTGTCATTTCGGCCATGTTGAGATTCGGGCCAATCTTTGTTCCGGGCCTTCTTACCTTGACCTTGACCACTTCTTATGCGCCCTAGGTACATTGTCCCTAGTGGTCGGAATTATAGGTGGTCGATTGCCGCTAACCGGCCTATACTTCTTCCGGACCCCACCTTAGCCCGGCCCGCTTATAGAGGATGACCACACGAGGAATGCCGCTCTACCTACCTATCTCCTTCCTGTTGGAGATGCGGCCCACCCACCTGAGACTGGTCCCGTACCTGAGCCTCTACACGTCTACCGTAGGCGAGAGGCCGATTCCTTCATGCCCTCCTCCTCTACCCAACCCCCTCCCCCTACTGCTGACTTTGAGGGGATGATGAGTGTGTTGCAGCGTATGGAACTGAATATGACTGCCAACACTCAAGCTCTAGAGCGCCTAGAGCGCCGCGTAGACACCATCTACGATGACCAACGCCTTGCTATGTTCCCTATGTATGATGATTATTGCAGGCTTGGTACGATCGCACAGGCGGGTCCCCACCCTAGTTGGTACACCTGGAACCCCACCTATGGTGGAGCTGGAGGGAGTGGCGCAGGCAACGGTACTCAGGATCCTGCTGCTGATGATTCTGATTCCGATTCTATGGCCGACTGAGGGCCGTGTTCCTTGCCTTCTCCTTGTTGCAATGCGGACATTGCCAAGTTCAGCTTGGGGGAGGATCTTCGAGTGCACATATGGTATCTTCTATCACTTCTTAGGTAGTTTCTGACTTTTGTAGTTCGGTTTAGCATTGTTTTCTTTGTGTGTTTGGTGTGTTTTGTGTGTTTTTCTTTTCTTTTTCTTTCTTTCTTTTTCTTTTGGTTTGTTTTGTCTTCACCATGTATGATGTGTGAAGCCTGTTAAAAAAAAAAAAAAAAAAAAAAAAAGAGAAAAATCAAAGTCCAGGTTGAATAGTTGTTTCCCTGTGCCCCATGCTATCATAATGCTGTTTTGACTTTGGATTGTTGATGGACACAAAACAATGATTGATCACCAAGGCATGGCATAACTGTACTTAGATCTATGATAAGAATCAAGATTGTGGCACTCTATATGTCCTGCAAGCATGTTTAGGCTTAACTGTGAGCTTCTGTGCCTTAACGTCATGCTTTTCTTGTGTGTATGCCCACTTCATGAGGGATGCTAGAACTTGTGTTTTCTCTCCATTGATGCATTAGTTATACAATGTCTAAACAAAAATGATTATGACTCACGTAGGAATTTGCACCAAAAGACCAAATGACCTTCCCTGCATTCATTTCCCCTAGTTAACCACTCTGAGCTGAGCCTGTTTCATTTGACAACTACATTATGAGCTCCTCATTTTTCCAAAAATACGTCTCTTTACCATTGGTAGTGAAGTATTTAGGAATTTTTGGTTGATTAACTTGTGGTTTATGAAATTGGTTGTTGGTATGAATGAAAAGATTGCAAGAAAGAGAACAAATATGATTGATTACATGTGCAAAAGAAATTCTTCTCTATCCTCATTAGCTAGTAGCTAAAGTAGAGAACTCCTAAAAACATGACAAGTAAGATTTCCAAGAGCAATTATGAAAATCAAATTGGAAGAAATTTCTAAGAGAGAGATCTCATTTGAATTATGTCATATTGGAAGTCATTACTTGGGTTATATGAAGAATAAAGGAGGTGAGATGAAAGAAAAATGGGTCATAGTTGTGTTGCAATTTATTTGATGTGTGGGATGTTCGTTCAAAAGTTGTAGTAATACTTCACTACTTTAAGCACCACATTCCCAAATATATGCCACACCTACCACCTTAAGCCCCATCACAACCTTAATTGAGTCATATGATTTGTTTGCATGTATAACTACCTGATGTGGAGAGATGATACAAGCCTATGGACTAACTTGGTGAAGTGGAGCAATTGAGCGCCATATATCACCCTTCAAACACACGAGTGTGAGAGTAGGGACGGGTACTGGGGATGGAAAGAAGCAGTCATTTTAACTGCTTGGAGAGTGCTTTACAAATGAGTGGTGAGTCCCCTTGTGAGATCCTTCTCATTGATTTGCAACGCATATTTAGTGGCCTCTCATTGATTCTTATCCCTGATTGGTATTTGTTTTTGTCGAACCTTATCGATTATGACTTGTGGTGTGTTTGGATACGATCTATTATCATTTCAAGAAAAAAAAAAAAAAAATTATGATGGGGTGAAACTACTATTGATGCTTTGAACTGTTGATCTTCAGACAGGTTTTGCTTAGGGGCAAGCAAAAGTCTAGCTTGGGGGAGTTTGATATGTCTATTTTATATAGAATTTTACCCCAATTTCTCATGGATTATTGGTGTTAATTGCGCTCTTCGGAGCCCTTTTTAGTACTAATGTGTGTCTTGTAGTGTGGTTGTGTTTTCAGATTGATTTTTGTAGGAATAACCTATTTTTGGTGCATTTCCTAATCTTTGAGATCGCTACATGAGACAAGAAGTCGGGACGTGCAAAAATCTCACATCGAGCCCAAAAACCTGGTAACCGCCCGACCGGGCGCAATCCGCCCCGGTGGTCGGGCGATTCTTACTTGGTCAGAATTCGGATGCTGAAACTACAAGTGAAATTGCCCGCGCCCGACCGGGCGAAGTCCGCCCGGGTGGTCGGGCGAACCTTACTTAGTGCATTTTCAGAAAAGTTAAGCTGCCAGGCAAACCTTACATGCGGGCCCGACCGGGCGAAATCCGCCCGGGCTGTCGGGCGAGGCGAACAAAGACGAAGAATTATAATACCTGATGATCGCCCGGCCGGGCGAAATCTGCCCGCCCGGTCGGGCAAGACGATCTTTGAGCGTTTTAAGCGCGTGTTGCGCCAGATTTATGAGACATATAAATACCTATTTTCTTAGAATTAGAGGGGACGCCTTTTTACTAGAGAATACATTTTATAACTTTTTAGAGAGCTTTTGAGTTACTCCATTGTTAAGCATTGATTACTACGCTTTGATTCCTTCAAGTAAAGACTAAGTTTTCTTAATCTCTTCTTTCCTTTCATTATTATTATGTCTCTTAATTTGTTTATTATTTGTTTTGCTATTTCAATTATGTGTGAGTAGTCCATTAATCTAGGGTTAAGTAAAACCCTAGCAATGATTTAATATATGAATTCTTCCATTAATCCCAAGTTTATATGATCAATTGTTCTTGTTTGATTGGATTGTTCTTATGCTCATTATCATACTAGGGATAGGTGATTTTGATTTGACTCCGTATATCTTATTTTCAATGGGAATTGAATCTAGATGGTTTTGTTGATCCAATCAATGGTATGAATATCTTCTATGGGAATAGTTAGATGGGATTGCTAGGAATTTAATTGTGATGCTATGCGTAATGCCTCTTTCTTGCATGATTCTATGGGAATATGTTTGATTGCTTGTTTAGAGTAGCCATTGGTACTCGGGAGAGGTCTTTGGTAGTTATAGGGTGCATTACTCCTCTTGAACCGTTGATTATGTTTATTTGGGATGGAAATTATTCATGTATTGGTCATGCTAGTGGTGATGCTTAATTCTAGATGTTTTAATTAACTGATTATACCTTGTGCGCTTCTAGTGATTGTCATAGTCTAGTGTTAGAATTAGTTCAACACCCCTTTCATCATTGTTTGTCATTCGTTTAGTTAGATTGAGTCAAGATATCTAGTGTTTGATGCTGTTTGTCCCTGTGGATTCGACCCTGACTTGCTCTGCTACATAGTTGGGTAGTTGGTTAGGTAATTACTTTTGATAGGTGCGCGACACGCCTACCAAATAGTTTGCATATACTTTTTTATTATGTGCATACAATATCATATATAAGCAGTGGCGGATCCAGGAACTGAGCCACGTGGGTTCAGAGTTGTTCGAACATAAATTTTATAGTATATATATTTTACTGACTTCGGTTACATTTTTTATAGACTAAACAAAACTTTTATTCTTAATTACATCATTAAAAAAAATAACTAATTAAGTACTTGTACCAACAAAAGACTAGGGGGTTTGGCCATGTCCTGCTTAAGAAAAAGGACTATCAATTTCTTATAAAACAAATTACACACTAGTATTAATTATTAAGACATTGAAGACATTTTTCACTAAATCAACCTATCAATTAAAAGTTTAAAACTATCTATGATATGAAATGATGAAAAAATAAGAAATATTATCAACTAGAATGGATATGAGATCTAAAGTGATAATCTTGACTTTAAAAATTACCCATTTTGACCAAAAGTTAAATAGTTTTACAATAAATTTATTGTGCACCCGATGTACACAATGCTAATTATTACTTTCTCCGTTTTCTTTTACTTGCATCTTTTGAAATTTCATGTTTCCCGATGCATAACTTTAATCTTTTATATCCCTAATTATAAATTAAATATGTACAATTATAAAAATTAGATATTGGTGAAATATATATATTAAGACAAATATAACAAACTCACATGACTATATTTGACTTATATATAAATCACCAAAAATAGTCAAATACAAGCAAGTGAATATTGCAAAATGTTAAGTTGCAATTAATTAGAAATGGAGGAAGTATATATTACTGTATTAGTATATTTTTTTTTGAGGGGATTATTGCATCAGTACTTGGTGGGAGGAAGAGATTTATAAATAAAAAAAGGAGAGCTAACAAAATTAAAGAAAGGATAAAGAAATGGGAAAAAAGAAACCAAGAAATATAAGTTGTGGTAATAAAAGATAAAAAGAAAAAAAAACAATCAAACAAAACTTCCTACACAAGAGGAATCGAACCTGCGACGACCCCCTTGAATGCGAAAGGCTAAATTATCACACGCGGTCTGCCGGTTGTGCCAACTGCTATTCAGCGTAATAATTTGCGAGTACTATTATTTATCTTTATTCCAGTTTACCCAGTTTTTTCCAAGATCCAACGTGGGTTCAGTTGAACCCACTGAACCCACGTTGGATCCGCCACTGTATATAAGTAAAACAACTCATTTTAACAATTTTCAAATACATATCTTTATTATTTATAGTTACTATAAATTAATGACGTCAAGTTTCAATAATAATTTTATTATAAACAAATATCACATATTATTATTTATTATGCAACCGTGCATCGCATGGGTACTAACCTAGTAATTAATAAATAGGGAACAAATGTTTAATGCCAGTAACAACAATAAGCACATGATTGGGCCCTTGTATTTGGACGCTGAAGCTTGCCTTTTCGCTCTCTAAGTGGTAGGTTGGAGATTAGGATTTGAACCCAAACGTTGAGTTGGCTCATCCTTTAAAATTTTACTATATTTTGTCGGCCTTTCATCTTCTTTGCTTTCACTCAAGCAAAACTCCTTCAATACTTGAGGTGGTCGTTCAAAACTTTATAGGAACGAGTGTAGGACTAATGATAAAAACTCCTTCAATACTTGACATTGTTGATCGAAACTTTATATTGACTACGTTTATGTTTGTCTTAGTAAAAAAAACTTAAATGAACCCGTGCACATACACTAATTTAGTGTGCGCGGCCAAGCAATTGATATTAACTTCATATAGTGAGTTTTAGTAGAGATATAGTGAAATTATATGCAATATAGTGGAGGATGTAATATTAATGTTTTGACATGCAGGAAGATGTAGGTAGTTTAATAGATCGTGATACGCGCTTTAACATATAGAAAAATGTAGATTCGTATGATATAGTGATTGTCCGAATGATATAGTGAGTTTTTGCGTGATGTAGTGAGTGTCTGAATGATATAGTAGACTGTTCATAAATGATGTATTTTTGCATGATATAGTATGTTTCTAAATGATATAGTGAGTTTCTTCATGATATAGTGGGTTTCTGAATGATATAGTGGATTGTTTAGAAATGATGTAGTTTCTGCATGATATAGTATGATTCTGAATGATATAGTGGGTTTCTGCATGATATAGTGGGTATTTGCATGATATAGTGGGTTTCTGAATGATATAGTGGATTGTTCATAAATGATACGTGCTTTTGGCCACAGTGCACACTAATGTTAACGTGAATCGGGCCCACGCAAGTCGATTGTTCTCTTAGATGTATAATGATGATAATGGATATAATGCAATTGTAAAAGAAACATATTTTGTAGATATCAACTTAGTTAAGTTGGTTAAAGTCTTGGGAGGTGGTGCCCAAAACTCGGGATCAAATCCCGTCTACGTCATTTACCCTTGTCGCTCTCTCTACACAAAAAAAAAACACTGTTTAATATAATAATTGGCATGCATCATGTGTCAATATTTGTATCGTTCCAACGCACTTATACTTAAGACCGCATTCTTTATGCAGGGTTTGTATTATCCTTCTAAATCTTTTAAATTATGGAGAGAATTGTTATTGAAAGAAACAATAACATATCTCTTCTATCCTTTTCCCTCTCTTTCCCTAACAATTCTTTCGATTCCCCTTCCCTCCCTTTCTATTCCTTCTTACATTGTTATCAAACAATCTGCAAGTGTTAATTTAATATACTTGGCAACTTGCAAATTAATTAAATTGCAAGTCTGCAAACAATAAAATCCCTTATTAATACCCAATCGAAGTTCATTTATGTTTATAATAAGGATACGGTCGTATTAGCCTCCAACTCCAATGGTTGCAATTTTGTACCTACTTGCAATATTTGAAAGTAGTAAGCAAGTTGCTCAACCATTAAAGCAAGATAATATGATTGATACGTGCTTGAGAGTAAGACATGCTCCACCAAGCTAGTTGTTTGACTTGAAAAAGGCAATATGACTTGAAATTGGAAAAAGAGAAAGGAGATGTTCACACTTCATATGGTTGGCGAGTGCATCTCCACCAACAATAAAAGCACAATTTTTTTTTTATTTCTTCCTAATTATGATTGAATAAAAAATTAAAGTTGAAAATATTAATTGACATGTGGGACCATACAAAGCAACTAACAATGTGTTGTAGCTCTACCATTGGGAGACTTTGTAGTTAGAAAGCACATTGCTTAAAAAAAAATATAAGTCAATTTCTACAATGTGTTGTAGCTCACCGTTGGAGTTCTAGTGGTTAAGTTTGAGATGTTTGGCTAATAGGTTTGTAGGTTTATAAGTAACTCCCTAGTATATTAATTAGTAACATTATGTGGACTGGTCATATCGTTAACTATAGGTGTGGACCGCCATATATAAGTCTTAACGTTCTTTTATTGTTAATCAAGAAGAAAACATTAATATAAAAACATATAGTATTATTGTTTAAATCTTTATCTAAGTCAGCCAAGCGAATAATAGTTAAAAAATAAAGCTTAAGCATGAAAAAAATTTGCTTAGATGCAAGTGCTACTCTTCATTGTGGCAACGACAAGTGTAGAAACAACATTTTTGGAAAGACTCGGGTTTTTAATGACACTTTATATTTAGAAAAAGAATTGGTACAAAAATCAGTACAATGATAAGATCGTGTAAACCTCCTTGTGTTTTAGAGAGTTATGCATTGATCAACAATTATATGGGTTACAATTGATCAATCCTAATTGTATTAGGACAACCGACATGGTAGAATAAAATATATACATAAAATATATCCTAAACATATGTGGAAAAATATTTACTATCTTTGTTTCTTTTAGAGTAAATCTTACGTGCTGCATGTATAAAATTAACTTATTATAAGACCACTTTACTTTTAGTCTAAAAAGGACAATTTTTAAGTCAAATGGTTCACTTTTAAACAAAAGGTAACTTTTAATCAAGTTACTCTTGTATCGTTCTATAATTTTAATTTTTAAATTAAACATTATTGTTGACTTTCAAGTTTCTTAACGCAAAACTTTTCCCATTAAATTAATTAATTATTAATAAATAAAAGTGATATACAAATGATATTTTGAAAATATATGTTGAAACGAATCTAATAAGATCTCACGTACTATGTTTATTTTTATGTATAAATCACACGAACAATTAACAAAGAGAAGTTTGTAAATAATGACAAAGTACAAAGTGTGTTACTTAAAAAGATACCGACGAATTACATATATTCTCTGTCACGGAAGAAAGAGATACATCCTCTTCTATTGCTTTCTTTTATTGTAATCCACACATATACTACGGGGATGACAAATGTTCAGGTCTAGCCTTCTAAGAGGGAGTTTGGGAAGTCGATGTGGTGTTGACTTGACATATGAATTGGAAGTTTCAGTCTGAAATTAGACAATGGCTCGATTGGAATTTCTTGTTAAAGGACAAAAGGGACCAGATAGCCTATATATTCAAGGCCTACCATTTCGTCTAGTACGGATACTAGAATTATATGCACGCTATGCGTGTGTTAATTTCAAAACTTGTTAATCTATTATATACTCCATCCGTACTTATAGTTGTGATTCTGTTTAAAATGTCAAGATTAATAGTTAGATGAATTTAGATATATATATTCGCTAATGTAAAAAACTAACAAAGGTTGTGAGTGAATTTTAATATTATTTTTTGTGAATGAATTTTGCACAAAAAGATTAGACATAATGAGTTGGTTTGACTGAATTAAAGAGTATCAAATATAGTGAGTGTATACCATCTTCTCTTATAAAAAACAGGTCAAGATATTTTGTCCATTTACATATACCATTTTTACCTTATTTAGAATGACAAGTTGAAATGAGAAATGGTTCTTTGGTTTCTTTTGTAATTTTTTTTATTCCATTAAATCATTAAGGGTGATTTAGTATTTTCAAAGGGGGACACCATCTTCCTCCCCCCTTCCCTTATATAATAGAGATTATGATATACAGATATACATATACTTGTGCAATTTGAAAAACTTTCCTAGTGAGCAAGGGAGTTGTGCTATTGCGATATGCATATGGAAACAGCCAACAATAGAAATCAAACTTCTTTCAATTTCTGGTTGTCATTTACATATATGATCTATCACTCCAAAAAAATGTAACTTATCCATGCAAATATCAACAACAGTCGGTCTCAATTACAAGTGATCCATTTTATTAGTTAACAGATTTTTTTTTGGCCACCTAGCCCTCACTGCCCACCTAGGACAGGTCATGGGCCCATTTATTGTTGGTGGTTATGGCATGGAATGACCAAGAGCCTAGCTGCCTAGATTAAAGAAAGGGAAGAAAAATTCTTCACAAACATAAAAAAAAATGATTATTCAATAGCTACAATAAAATTGTAGTCACTATAACGATTGAAATCTTAACCCTATATTTTTTGGATTAATCTTATATTCTTATCCATTGTTTTAACTTTTAATTGAACCTTAAAAATATAGAAAAATAGAGAAAAAAAATCAATTCTTTTCCTTTTGGAGTATTATTTCTTTCTTTCTTTAGATTTTTTTTATCACCATTAACAAAGATTTGTGGAATATATAACCAATTAACATATACAATAATAATGTACAAATTTATTAAGAGTTTTTTTTGTCAGAGACAACCTTTTATATACCATTTTTTTGCGAAAGACAATCTTTTAAAATTTTTTGGGCAACTTCAGACCTTATTGAAATTTTTTTTTGTCAAGAACAACCTTGACGAAGATGCAAACGTTGACTTGTCGGAAGCTGGCGTAGACCTCACTTAATTGGTCATGTGCTTCTTACGGCGCGCCTTTCCTCCCTAATTACTCCCATTTCCCTTCCTTTTCCCTCCTTAATTACACTTGAAAAAAACCCTAGACTATCAAATTATCTATCATTTTTCTCTCTTACATGGTTTCAACGGCAGCTTGCAGAAGCTGTAAATCTAGGGCACTAATCACCGATGAAGTTGTCGGTGAAACAATATGTTCATCCTAAGGTATAGCCCAAAATTTTGACTACTACCAGCACACATTCGGCGGCGTTTAGGGCTCGAAGGCACCGTTGTTCGTGTCGGAACATCCGGTACCGGAACCGATTACTCATACAAGGAAAAGAAGCTCTATGAATCAAATCAGATGATTGAGGACATATTATTTCGCTTCAGCTTCAGTGACATTCGATCTCGGAAAGTCAAATCAATGGTTGAGAAAGTTACAGAATAGTATACCCTTGCCAATTTTTGAGATTGTGGGAATTGTAGGTTGTGAATGCTATGAATTGGGAAAAATGGTGAACATGGTAGTTTAATTTTTGGGGTTATGATTAATGGCAACTTCAAACTTACCTGGAATTAAAGGATTAGAGGCCAATTTTGCTGGGCAACAATTAGTTGATGCAAAACCACCAATGGAGCTTCAAAATGTAGAGAGAGAAGATGAGGAATTGGGTTTGAGAGAAGAACTCAAAGGAGGGTTTTTTTTTGGTGTGATTAAGGGGGGAAAAGGGAGTAATTAGGGAGGAAAGGACGCACCTGAGAAGCACATGACCCATTAAGCGAGGTCAACACCGGATTCTAGCGAGTCAACGTGTGAATCTTGGTCAAAGTTGCTCTTGACAAAAAAAAATTCAACAAGGTGTGAAGTTGCCCAAAAAAATTTAAAAAGGTTGTCTTTCGCAAAAAAAAAGGGTATATAAAAAGTTGTCTCTAACAAAAAACACATTTATTAATGTATAAATTTTAATTATAATTTAAATATAAAGTCAATTTAATAAATGGGGTGGATCTAAATTTAAAAATGGATAGTCCAAATTACTCAAGTTACACGAAAATTGTAGCCATTGTAAAATTGTCCAAGAAAAAAGTAATAAATTTGTTTAATAGGCCATAAGTTACACAAAAACATTTTAAGAAAACACTCCTAAATTGGGACTTCTAAATTATTAGATCTTTAGACTTTTCTAATTAGATTTCCCCTTAATATTTTCTTCTATATATAATAGGGTAAATTGGCGCGAACAACACCAACTATTAGTTTGGTGCACAAAATAGCACCAACTAAAGAAGGTGCGGTTGACAACACAAACTTCACAAAGTGGGTGCACGCAATGAACATAAATGAAGCTTTTGGCCCGAGATTCCTTTTTACGCCGGCGAATCTTCGATATTTTTACTTTTCGGGAATCTCTCCCACTGAATCAATTTCCCTTTTATTTTCCCTCCCTTTTTCTTCCCAAATCACGTGACCCTCTCATTTCCTTAAACCCCAAAAAAAATACCATTTCATCTTCATCATCTTCCTCTGGCAGAGTACAACACGAAGCTCCATTGTTGCTGGAAATCTGTAAGTTTTCGCACACTGCGCCTTTAATTATCTTGAAAATCATAAGTTGGTGGTGGAAATTTTCGTATGAATAGTTAGGGTTTGTGATTGGTTTTTTGTTTAAATTGTCGATTTAGGGATTAGGAGATTTGATTTTCATAATTTTGGTTTGTCTTTTTTGTTTGTTGATCTTTCCTTTTTGCTATTGTTTGCTTTAATTGTTGTCTATTAGGCTATGGAAGACAGATTCAGTATTAAATTGATGCATGGAGGCAGTGTGGTTGAAAATGGGACATATATGGGGGGTAATGTTCATTGTTGGGATAAAGTAGACCCAGATTATATGAGGTACTTTGATTTCATAGATATGTTGAAGGAAGAAGGGGTAATGTACAATGCTGAGTGTGAGTTCTAGTATTGTGAACCTGGAAGTAATATGAAGAGTGGGTCTGTCAAAATTGTTGGGGATTCAGAGATATTGGGGATGTGTGATTTTGGAAGAAAAAGGGAGGAAAAATAAAAGGGAAATTGATTCAGTGGGAGAGATTCCTTGAAAAGGTAAAAATATCGAAGATTCGCCGGCGTAAAAGGAATCTCAGGCCAAAAACTTCATTTATGCTGTTGCGTGCACCCAGCTTGTGAAGTTTGTGTTGTCAACCGCACCTTCTTTAGTTGGTCTTTGTTTTGTCTTGTGCACCAATAGTTGGTCTTTGTTGCGCCAATTTACCCTATATAATAACCATAGATTATTTTCTAAAACAATTAGTATTGTGCACTGGGTGCACAATAAAATTTATTGCAAAACCACTTTACTTTTAGCTAAAATAGTTCAATTCTGAAGTCAAATTGGGTTATTTTTTAAGTCAAAAAGGGTCACTTTTATAAGAAGGCAACTCTACCATAAAGTTATTTTTATAAAAGTAACTCAATTAGAGCAAAAAGTTAAATTCGTGTTATAATAACTTATTGTTCCCCCATCACATTCAAGAATTTGTGTTCCTAAAATGACGTTAAACAATAGTCCACAGAGTAAAGCAATTAGATCTCTTCAAGATAACTACCAGTAATTTCTTGTGTTTCCAGAGTAATGTTTAACGTTATTTAATCAACGTCAAATAAGTGAATATATTGTTAGAAATGACATAAAAATTACAGTACATGGTTACCAACTTACCATAAACGACTAATAATTGATAAATTACAAAATTACGCAATGGCATTTAAGAAATGATGAAGAATTCCACCAAAAAAAGAAATGTAGCTAGAGCTACTAGGAGTCTAGGACCATGATACACGTAGAAAAGATTGCCCCAAAGCCCAGAGACCCGCAGTGACACCGAACAGGTAGAACTGTAGAAGTAGCCAAGTAGGAGCTGTGTGCTCTCTATGTAGTTTTGTCGATGTGAGCCCTTCATGGTTCTATGATATTGGACACCAAAAATAAGGTTGACAAATTTGTTTTTTATTTCTTTTTTTTTTGTAAAGAATAAGTGATTAGTATTTAAAAATTTACAAGATAGTGATTATTAACATACTGCGTGCCCTCTAGTCAATAATACTCTTGAACCTATTATAAAAGTTGGTACATGCATCATGTATGACATTTTTTTTGGGATGGGTAAGATGAATTGTCCAACTGGATTGTAACTTCGCACGGTCAATCCGCCTGGTTAAATATAGGCCAGACACTCTGAGAGTAGGGGGAGGGTAAGGGAAATCCCTACCCTTAAAATCCCCCTAGTGGGAATTAAAACCCCAACCAGGTTGGAAGACACAATTCCAACCTCTACGCCAAGCTTCTCTTGGTTGTATCATGTATTACATATAAGTGGCTTAGAATATTGTATTCAGCATAGTTCAGATATATTTTTTTTGAAAAAAAAACCTAAATAATATTTAATTTGTTTCAGCATGTAATTATGATATCCCATAAAAAAAGTATTGCATGCATATATCTATGTTAAACGGACTTCAGCTGCGCCCGCCGCAGAGATAGAGGAATGCAATCCACTTTACAAGACCAAGGAGGTTCCACCTCAATACCATATGACAACAAGGAGAGTATTTCCTTAGCCTTATATTTAATTGTGGGACAACACTTCCACTCAGATTTGGGTTGTTCATGGGTTCAACATTCCCCCTCACATGTGAGTTGTCCAGAGACGTGGCCCAGATCAATCCAAACCCAACCTGAGCCCTGATTACATGTTAAACAGGCTTGGGCTGCACTCGCCATGGAGGAGTGCAAATCCACTTTACAAGACCAAGGATTTTCCACCTCAATACATATGGCAATAAGGGGAGTTGAGCCTTAACCTTTTAAAGTATACACAACTCATACTTTCTCTGTTTTTTATTAGTTTACACACTTCTTCTTTTTTCTGTTTTTGGAATTATCCTACTAATTGTTTATTATTATCTTTATCTTCTCACTCTACTTTTGTTGCCCCACAACATTAACTTCAATACGATATGTCAATAAATTAATAAAAATTGGAGGAAATATATTTCTTCAATGTGGGATATGCATCTCAACACTCCCCAGTAATTCCAAATTCATTAATTGTAGGACAACTCTTTAACTCACATGTGAGTTGTTCATGAACTCAACAAATTATGTAAGTGAAGTAGGTTAAAATAACTAGTAGAAAGGAAAAAATAATTTAAATACTTCATCCGTTCAAAACTAATTGTGACACTTTTAAAATCACGGACTCCTAGACAATTTTTGGAGAGGAGAGAGATTGAGAAAGAAAACAAAAGGGTCTCATGTGATAGGAGAGAGATAGAGAAAAGTTATTACCCAAAGTGAAAGTGTAACATCTAATTTGAAACTTCCTAAAATAAAAAGTGTCACAACTAATTTGAAACGGAGGAAGTATATAGAAGTGAGACAAACAAAAGTCTACTTCATTCCATCGGGTAATGGGTACGTGGTGCTGGTATGCAAACATCCTCCTTTTCTTTTCGAAAACTTAGACATCAATAGGACATAGCAAAGGAAAAACAACTTAACAAAAGCAAAAGTGTTGCTAAAGAGATTTGAACATGCGGTTCCAGCAAAACCTGAAATCCATTAAGACCCTGTTTTTTTGTACTTATTTAATTTCAATTCAGTTCAGCTCAATGTTTTAATTATTATTTTTATTTTTAATAATACTATTATAATTATTTTTTCGTATTATTATTATTATTTTTTAAATTACTATTACTATTATTATTGTTGTTGTTGTTGTTATTTCATTATTATTATTACTATTATCATTATTATTATTATTATTATTATTATTTATTATTATTATTTTATTATTTTATTATTGTTATTATTATTATTATTATTATTATTATTATTATTTTATAATAATAATTATTATTATCATCATCATTATCAATTCAATTCAGTTGAGTTTAGTTAAGTTCAGTTCAATTCGGTTCAGTTTAGTTCAATTCGTTTGGTTCTCTTGGTTCGGTTCGGTTTCAAGAAATTCAAAAGAATGGGGCCTAACTCCCTCCACCTCTACCATTGAGGTAAACATTTTTTACGAGTGGTTAACGTTTTTTTTACTAATTTTATTTGCTAGTTTAATTTTTATAATTGTTTTTCAAAATTAATCGGTTTTACCCTTGGTTGTTTTGCCCGTGGTCCCTTTAGAATATAATTGATTATATTCATTTCTTACTTCAATATTAATTTCATTGATCACGTGTTCCTGGAAACAGACAGGGTAGCAAATTATCTATCAAAAAAAAGGTCACTTAATTGCTACGTTACAACTTGTTATGATATTGATGCTGAAACTGACTCCGCTTTAAATAACTTTAATCTCTTACTGTGAAAAAATGAAATCCAATGTACATACACCAAAAAATTTCACCAACATTGCTCGCATTCTTGAGCTCAGGCCTAGAACTAAGTTTCATTCATTGAAAGGAAAAGTTTGTTACAACCTAGAAAGTTTTGTTCTAATATTTCTGAATAGTTCAGATTATTACAAAGCAAAAGATATTTATACTAACTAATACAACGAAACCTTACAACATAATCATTTAAACCAAGAGAGAGAGAAAGCGTGTGATGCACGTGCTGAGTCAGGAGGAATATTCTCAACACCCCCCTCAAACTTGGCTGGGGAGTGAACAAGCCAAGTTTGGACAGTCTTGAAACTGAGCTGATGGTAGGATCTTGGTAAGCAGATCAGCAAGTTGAGCATGAGTAGGAGTGTAAGTCAATTCAATGAGACCCTCAAGAACTTTTTCTCTTGTAAAATGGCAATCTATATCTATGTGCTTTGTCCTCTCATGGAAGATAGGGTTTTTAGCTATATAGATTGCTGACTGATTATCACAATGAAGCACAACAAGTTGAAGATTCACAACACCAAGTTCATTAAGTAATCTCACCATCCAAGTTATCTCAGAGGCTGCATTTGCCATTGCCCTGTACTCAGCTTCTCAGGAAGACTTGGAAACTGTTGCTTGCTTCTTTGACTTCCAACTAATGGGAGATTGACCCAATTGAAGCACATAACCGGAAATAGACCTCCTTGAATCTGGACAGGCAGCCCAGTCTGAATTAGAGAAGGCTTTGAAGCTTTAAAGTATCTGTGCTTCTGAGAAGAATACCTTGACCTGCTGTATTAGCCACATACTTCAAGGTGTGATGTAAGGCTGCAAGGTGAGATGTTCTTGGTGTTTGCATAAACTGACTCAGATTTTGGACAGTATAAGACAAATCTGGCCTGGTATGGGTTAAGAAATTCAATTTCCCAACCAAGCTTCTGTACAATGTTGGATCTGGTAACAAATCACCATCAATGGAGGTAAGTTTAAGGTTTAGGGGCAAAGGAGTGACCACTGGTGTAATCCCCCGTAAATTTATGGATTTTATAAATATATTTTAATGTATAGTTATTTATATTTAAATATATTTAGTATTTTAACGATTTATTTCTTTAAGGTTGACTATTTGAAAGTCAAAGAAAACTATTTTAATGATTTATGCACACTAGTGGAATAAAGTCCAACCGCTGCGGTCAAAACCGCGCTTGCCGCTGCGGTTTTGGCCCGCAATGGTTGGAGCAGCAGCAGTATACATAAAAAAACCGCTGCGGTTGTGAACCGCAGCGGCAAAGCACAAACCGCTGCGGTTCCAAGGGAAAACCGCTGCGGTTAAAGGAAAAACCGCAGCGGTTTTCCCTTGAAACTGCAGCGGTTTGTGCTTTGCCGCCAACCTCTTTGTATGCATTGGAACATTAACTGATGCGATTCTCTTAGTAAACCGCATCAGTTAATGTTATATATATATATATATATATATATATATATATATATATATATATATATATATATATATATATATTATATTTGTATATATATATATATTATATTTGTATATATATATATATATATATTATATTTGTATATATATATATATTATATTTGTATATATATATATTATATTTGTATATATATATATTATATTTGTATATATATATATATATTATATTTGTATATATATATATATATATATATTATATTTGATATATATATATATATTATATTTGTATATATATATATTATATTTGTATATATATATATTATATTTGTATATATATATATATTATATTTGTATATATATATTATATTTGTATATATATATTATATTTGTATATATATATTATATTTGTATATATATAATATTTTATTATATCTAACCTGCTATAGTTGACACAAATCCCACAAGCGCGTCGTATACAAGTCAAATTAATATATATATATATAAATATAAAATTTGGAGAATGTACTACAAATGAAGTTGTACTAAGTACTAAAATCCAAAATAAACATTAATTATACTACGGTTTTTTCACCAAATACCCCCGATAAATTAAAAAATTCACAATATACCCTCAATGTTCCAAAAATTCACCATATACCCTTGAGTTTTCGAAAACGTTCATCAGATGCCCTTTTTCTAACTTCCGTTAACCCACTGTTTGCTTTATTTACCATTTTGCCATTATTAACCCTAAACCCTCATTCTAATCTAACCCTAACCCTAATTCTAACCCTAACTCACCCTCCCTCCCCCCTCCCCCAAACCCTAACCCACCCCCCACCACCCCTCCCTCAACCCCGCCTTGACCCCTAACCCCTCCTCCTCCCCCCCCCCCCCTCTACTCCACCGCCGTCGCCCCCCACCCCCCTCCCCTTCCCCATCGCTCCCCCACCCCCACCCCATCCCCTTCCCCGCGATTTCTTCTCACTCCTCCCCTGTCGTTTTCCCCCTCCCCCCTCCCATTTCCTCTCCCCTCCGCCGCAGCCCTCACCCTCCCCCCCCTCCTCCCGTAGCCCCGCAACGCCCGTGAAATTCGAAAGCCCCCACCCCGCTTCTCTCCTCCTTCGCTCTCCTCTCTCTGTTCGATCTACTCCACGGAGACGCCGCACTCGCGCCGCCTCGCAGGTCCGCATTTCATTTCGTGCGTTTGTGCAATTCGAATGGGAGGGGAATTTCCGGGTCTGCGTTTGTGCGTTTGTTCCGGTGTTCGAAGAGGAGGGGGTGGGGTTGGGAATTCGAAGTCGAAGGGGGGGGGGGTTGGGGGAATTCGACTGGGGAGGGGGATTGGGAAATCGACGGGGAGGGGGGGGGGGGGGAAATCAACGGGGAGGGAGGAGGGGGGGTGGGGGCCGCGCCGGTGGAGTAGAGGGGGAGGGGGACGTGGGGGGCCGGGTCGGGGGTGGAGGGGGGGGGGGGAGGGGGGGGGGTGGGGGGTTGGGTGGTGGAGGGTGGGTTAAATTAGGGTTTAGATTAGGATTAGGGTTAGGGTAAGGGTTAGGGTTAGATTAGGGTTAGGGTTAGATTTGAATTAGGGTTAGGGCTTAATGATGGCAAAATCGTAAATAAAGCTAACGGTGAGTTAACGGAAGTTAGAAAAAGGGCATTTGGTGAACGTTTTCTAAAACTCAAGGGTATATGGTGAATTTTTGGAACATTGAAGGTATATGATGAATTTTTTAATTTGTCGGGGGTATTTGGTGAAAAAACCGATTATATTATTGTACCTAAATAACTAGCAAGTAACACAATAAGAACAAATAAACTCAAAGTCGCGGCATCATCTTCACATGTAAACTTTGGTAAGGTAGTGTGCTAGCAAATCTCGAACCTCGTTTATCTCGGTTGTGGTGAAAGAACTCTCCCTTTAGTTGAATACCTTAAACATAAGGAAACACACATAATATCAGTTTTAGTTTGAGTAAGACTTTAGATAATTCTAAAGAGATTAAAGAAATCGAGCTTCAAAAGCCAAAATCGGTTAAAAATGACAATCATTTACCCAAAATGGGTTTCAAAGCATATGAGTGAACTTTAATTGACTCTTATAATTATATATGTACCTATTAGAACTATATATGACCTAATATGTGGCTAAAAACGGGAAACTAAGTGAAATGAGCTTCGAAGGCCAAAATCAACCCGAAAAGGCCTTCATTTACCCAAAATGTATTTCAAAGCATATGAGTGGACTTTAATTGACTCTTATAGTTATATATGTACCTATTGGAACTATTTATGACCTAACATGCGGCTAAATGCAAAAAACTAAGTGAATTGAACTTTAAAGGCCAAAATCAGCCCGAAATGGCCTTCACTTACCCAAAATAGGTTTCAAAGCATATGAGTGAACTTTAATTGACTCTTATAGTTATATATGTACCTATTGGAACTATATATGACCTAACATGTGGCTAAATGCGGGAAACTAAGTGAAATGAGCTTCGAAGGCCAAAATCGGCTCGAAACGGCCTTCATTTACCCAAAATGGGTTTCAAAGCATATGAGTGAACTTTAATTGACTCTTAGAGTTATATATGTACCTATTGGAACTATATATTACCTAACATGTGGCTAAATGCGGGAAATTAAGTGAAATGAGCTTCGAAGGCCAAAATCGGCCCGAAACGGCCTTCATTTACCCAAAATGGGTTTCAAAGCATATGGGTGAACTTTAATCAACTCTTATAGTTATATATGTACCTATTGGAACTATATATGACCTAACATGTGGCTAAATGCGGGAAACTAAGTGAAATGAGCTTCGAAGGTCAAAATCGGCCCGAAACGGCCTTCATTTACCCAAAATGGGTTTCAAAGCATATGAGTGAACTTTAGTTGACTCTTATAGTTATATATGTACGTATTGGAACTATATATGACCTAACATGTGGCTAAATGCGAGAAACTAAGTGAAATGAGCTTCGAAGGCCAAAATCGGCCAGAAATGGCCTTCATTTACCCAAAATGGGTTTCAAAGCATATGAGTGGAGTTGAATTGACTCTTATAGTTATATATGTATCTATTGGAACTATATATGACTTAACATGCGACTAAAGGCGGAAAGAAAACAAAACTAAGTGAACTGAGCTTTAAAGGCTAAAATCGGCCCTAAATGACATACATTTACCCAAAATGGGTTTCAACGCATATGAGTGGAGTTTAATTGATTCTAATAGTTATGTATGTACTTGTTAGAAGTGTAGATGACCTAACATGTTGTTAAATGCGGGAAACTAAAGAAATTGAGCTTAAGAGGCCAAAATCGACTTTAAATTAAGCTACGTATATTAGTTATATCTTGAGGCTATATCGAACATGAACCTCAACACATAGTAGCGACACTCGGTTCCCCCTGGTTGCTGAGCACACTAATCATAGAATTACATAAAAAAAATCATGTAATTAACATACATGGCTGTTTTTTGCTAAAAGAAAGAAGTAGCTTAACTAATATGTATTACCTTCATTGCTTTCCATTCAGGTATTTTTCCCGTGCTCTTAAATTTCTTCAAAGAACTGTAGTTAAGTTAATTTCATGTGAGAAGTGGCCAAAGAATGAAATTAGTACAAAGTGTAATGCTTAGCATTTTAAATAACAAATATACCTATTTATGCATGATTTGAGGAATAAGTGTCGTGGTGGATCTTGAGCTATAGAATCAAAATGATATACTGTGTTGTTTGAAGGACAAATCACAACGAGCGACCAATGGAGACTAAAATGCCAAAAAAGTTAGGAAGCAATCATGTGAGTACTTCTATTCTATAATAATGATACCACATCACCTTTGCTGCAGGACCTTTCTTATCACCAACCCCTGCGCGCCTGTAATCGACTTCCCACATCGAGGACACTCATCCATATTTTCATATTCATTTCGATATAGCACACAATCGTTTGGACAAGCATGTATCCTCTTGTACTCTAAACCGAAGGGACACATCAGTTTCTTAGCATAGTAGTTCGACTTGGGTAGTTCATGGTCGTCCGACAACATATCACCAATTGCTTGCAACAAGGAAGTGAAACAAGAGTCACTTATACCGGCTTTCGTCTTGATATAAAAGAGTGTTATCACGACCGTCATCTTGGTGTACCTCGTACAACCGGGATACAACGGTTTTCGAGATGCCTCGTCCATGCACTAAAAAATACGAGGTCGTTTGCCAGAATGATCTACCCCCGCCATCATCTCCTCGATATGATCCTCTTCATCATCATCATCTTCTACTTCAATATCCTCATATTCATCCTCGATGTTGTCATTCTCAATGACATCAAACTCACCTTCTTCATGCACATCGTTAACAATGGCATTTCGACCATCATATATACCCACCTCACTGTGCCAAATCCATACATAGTAGTCTTGTCTAAACCCGCGACGAAAGATATGCTCCCTAAGCGACTCAATGCTACAAACGATGCTCACATTACCACAATCAACACAAGGACAATAAAACCCCTCGGTTTCCTTTGCAGCCTGATGACTTAATGCAGCATCACAAAATTCAAAGACCCCATCCACGAATTCACACGTGTCACGACTACCATACATCCATGCACGATTCATTTCAACCAAACCTAGCTATAATTAAACACAAGCAACAAGTTCCCCATGTCAATGACGAACTTCACTACATTATTAGAGTTTATACACGATATATATTTAATGAAATTAGGCATGCTTTCCAAGGGTCCTTATCACTCCAACCTAACCCATCCTTAGATGTCTAATCTCACTAGTAAATGTATTGCCTTAAGTTCGAATCTACGGAAAATCCGACAGCATTTCCCTACAGTTCTCCAAGTACACGATGTAGATATATAGTTATTTATATCTACATATGTACCCAGAGAACAAAAGTAGGGAAACGACGAGCCAAGATTTTCCTCTAGAATCGAACTAAAGACATACATTCACCACCTAAGTGAGATTAAACATCTAAGAACAGTCCCAAACCGGGGACTATTCAAGACTTACTCCTAATGAGTAAGTCTCGAACGGGTATCTAGGCATATGATATGATGATGCAAACATAGGTTTTTAAAAACAACAAAACATTTTACATCTAATCTAAATTCAACAGTAAATATATACACATTTGCACATATATATAAACCAATTTACTATGAAAGAAAGTTAAATATGAGTGATAACATACCAATATCAAGGTTGTGAATAGGGAAATCGAGCTCAACACTCCGTCACTAGCTAGCTTCAATAATCAACAACAAAGTTTAAAAGTTAACATTAGTATAAATTAGCAATTCAAACAAAACTAAACTAAACTAAGCTAAACTAAACTAAATATCTAAACCAATAATCAACAACAACGTTTAAAGTTCAAACCTAACTAGTTAGTAAGTACTACAACAACAACAACAACAACAACAACAACAACAACAACAACAACAACAACAACAACAACAACAACAACAACAACAACAACAACAACAACAACAACAACAACAACAACAACAACAACAACAACAACAACAACAACAACAACAACAACAACAACAACAACAACAACAACAACAACACCACCACCAACAACAACAACAACAACAATAGCTACTACTACTACTACAACTACAACAACAACCACAAAAATAGCAACCACAACAAAGCCCTAGTTTTTTTAACCTAAAAATCAAACTAACTACTTTAAATAAAATAATTAACTCAAATCAATCAAATTTACACCCTTTAACTATTATACAACCTAATTTCATTAACAATTATTCATAAAAGTATAATTAATTATAAACTTGAAGCTTCAAATATGAGATTACAATAAAAGTTAAGAAATTTTAGGTACCTAAGAAGAGGTAGAGAAGGAATGTAGGTGTTTAGGAACGGTGGAGGTGCAGCGGTGGTGGTGCAGCCACGGAGGAGGACGCAGGTGCAACCACGGAGGAGGACACAGCAGCGGTGGGGTTTGTGGTTGAAACCCACCGAATTGGAGAGGAGGACGCAGCAGCGGTGGGGTTTGTTGCCGGTAGCTGGTGGTCGTCGGGGGAAGGTGGAACCCAGTGGTGGTGGTGGAACCTAGCTAGTGGTGGCAGTGGTGGTGGTGAACCCTTGCGTGAAATGTCGAAGGAGGGAGATCATTTTTTTGAAAGGAAGGAAGGAGGGAGTTAACAGTCGAATGAGAGGGAGCCAGGCCTTCTTCATGCGAAAAAAATAAAATTTAACCGTTGCGGTTCATAAAACCGCAACGGTTAACAGCGAACCGCAGTTGCGGTTTTATGAAGACCACATCGGTTTGTTTGGCCACTTTTCCCACCCAAATTTTCGATGATTTACCGCTGCGGTTCTCTTAAGGACCGCAACGGTTGTGTTGTAACATATAGCGTTTTTTCCACTAGTGGCAAGTCAAATATTTTATTAAAGTCATGCTCTGAAAAGTATTTGAAATGCTTGAAACACTTATTGGATTTAGAAAAGGATTTCTAAATGGGTGTGAGGATCCCAAACACTCTTAGATTAGGAAAAGGATTTATAATCCTAGCCCATTTATCTTTTCCTAAGCCCACAAAGGGGAAACTATTTAAACCCCATAAACCCCAAATTTTTCCCCACACAACTTTATTTTCTCTCTCCTCCTTTCTCCCACATTTTTCGGCTTTCTCTCTCTTTTCGTTTTTCTTTTTTTTCGTTTGGCTCTTCCGTCCACCGTCGGACGTCGCCGGCCGCTGCTGCCGCCGGTCTTCTTCCTTCCTTTTTGCTTTGGTTTGGTTTCCTTTCTTCCTCCTCAAGTTTTATTCAAAGATTGTATTTTTAGGGTTTGTTTTAATAAGTTTATGTTTAAAAGTTGTGATTTGATGATTTGATTATGAATCTAAGATTATATAAATTATGTATTGAAGAAATAAAATTTCAGATTTACTTGTTATGTTAAAATAGGGTTTAAAAATATCAAAGCATGGATTTTTAGGGTTTTAAAGGTTGGAAAATCATAGTATCATGTTATAGTTTATGGTTTTGGGTTTTCTTATGATTATAAGCATGTTTAAATATGTTTAAAAGAGTTTTAGTGCATATTATGATGCTGGAAATTTGGAAAGAGTATTGTTGATGGAGTTTTTATGATTTAAACATGAGTTTTAAGGGTTTTTAATCATCTAATATAATAGTACTATACTAAGAGGTTGTACTAAGTAAGTTTCAATGGTGGGAAAGGTTTTTAAACACTTTTAAGAAGGGTTAAAGTATTTTATTATTGCTGTAAATTCATGAAGAATTAATTATGGATTTATATTGGTTATTTTAAGCGGAGAATTCTCTCTAGGCGATTTTTAAGTTTGTTATAGTGGCATCTCAGTTTGTCAACACAAGGTACGTGCATACCTATGTGTTGATTGATGTAGTATCATGATTTTAAGAAGGAAAGTTATGTAGTATCATGTATAGGATTATGTTGAGCTCATATAAGATTTGTATTATGTTGGTTTATGCATGTTTTATGTTGTGGTGTGAACATGTTGAATATGAGATTTATATTACGAGATTTATATCATGTTTGTATGGAAGATTGATGCAAGCATGTTGGTTGGGAATTTTATTTTTATTAAATCACATGGGGGAATTAATATGTTTATTAGTATTGGATCATAGTTGATCATTGTTCCCTTTTGAGTATTTCACTGCTTTATAAGGACCGAGGGCCTTATTTGGTAAGTTGATATATTTACCTATGAAAGGTAAGGTTCAACAAAGAAGAAAGATTGGATTAAAGTTGGAATTAATCTTGGGTTGTTAAGTTGTGTGATCACTTATCTAATCCTAATATAAAAAGAAAGTTTTGATTGTTTGTTGATTGTTATTAATTGTGTTGCTTGTGAGTCATAACAAGTAATGACTGGTAAATCATGTAAAGTGGAACTGGATAGCAATAGCTTTAGACTTGTGTACGTCTGAAGTGTTGGACAATTAGGAGTTGGGGTACATGGTGAGCGGGCCATGGCTTTTTCTGAAGGTTCTTCGATATCGTAGGTCATGGGAATACGGAGTCGCGCCCGTATTTCGTCTTCCAAAGGGAAGGCTGGTTTTAGTTTGACAACTCGATCCATTGACTATTCCATTTAAAGTAATAAAAATGTTGTCAAAGTTTAGTTCAGTAAAAGTTGTCTGCAAGTTATTATACTATTATTTATTTCTGCCTACTATAAATTAGTATCATGTTAGGATTGTTTACTTGTTTAGTATGCAGTACTCAGCTTTACTGATTACGTGCTTTTGCTGTGTATGTTGATCATGACTTTGCCTTATTGATCCTGTGATGACCCATATTAGTGAGCAGTCTCTAGGGATCAATAGTGCATTGTCTATCTACAGGTTTCAAGATGATGCATCATTGGGATCAGGAATTTTGGACAGCTTGTGTAGTTTATTTATAGTACTTTTGGATTATACTTTTCATCGTTGGTTTGGTTTAAGTGACTTTGGTTTTGTTGGTTTGGTTTTAAGTGAACCTGGTTTTGTTGGTTGGTTTTGGAGTTGACTTATTGTTGACTAAGTTTATTTTTAAAGGTTATTATTATGTTTTTCGCCGTAAAATTCCGAATAAGCCGATACGTTTTCACACCGGGCGATAATACTTTGATAATTCTCTATATTTTATGTTTAAAAAGGTATTTTAGAAAAGTGAGAATTGTCGGGGAGTTACAAAGTGGTATCTTGGAGCTTTAGGTTTTTATTGGCCTTTCGTGCCAACTTTAAGTTTTTTAGGCGCCTAACTAGCTAGTTACTTAAAATGAATTTCTTAGAATTGAGCTCCTACTTATTCGTGGTATTTAAATTAAGTTCGAAAAGTCTTTTTCAAGAATCTAATATTATTTTCGATTCGATTTTTTTTAAGGGGTCCGAAACTTTTTTTTATTTTTATTATTATAGTGTCCGATTTTTTTTTTATTTTCTTTATTATGTTCGAATTTTCGAACTATGTAATTTTTTTTATGTTGTTCGTTTTTAATTATTTATTTAAATAATTTTCAATACTCTAGTTTATGTTAGGTGTGATGGGTAGTATAGGAAGGACATATAGGATAGAAATATTATATGTCTGCATTAAATAGTTAGTTCAGCATAATTATATTTTTCTTCCCTGCTAACTTTTATGTGATTCCTATGCTTTATGTTGTTGGTTATTCTTGCTTATTGTTATTGTTGGAATTATACGTTAAGTGAGAGTACTGGTTATTTATAGAAGTTATATTTATTGTTATAGATTCCTAGCCATGTCTGAAAGAGAAGATACTAGAATAGGGAGCTATTACAACCCTATTGTGCTCAGTGATGATGAGAGTAATGGAGATTATGAGTCTGATGATGATAGCTACACCGAACTAGAGTTCATTATGCGTAATGTATTAAGAGCAGGCATGCCTGATAGTGATGATGAGGTTCTTCATGAGTTTGACCGTGCTAGAGGACAGACCAGAAGTGATATTTACCATGTTGTGTTCAGACATGAGACTGATTCTGAGTCAGAGGAGGACGAGCCTCAACCTAAACGGAGATCCACGAGATTTAGAAGATATGTTTATTATAATACTGAAGACATTGATGAATTTGTAGATGAGCTATTCACTCCAGAGAACTACATGGAATCAAAGGATAGGACAGATGATGTTTCACCTTAGATTATTTATTAAAGAAAGAGAGAAAAGAGAAGACTTCAAGTGAAGTCAAAGTGTGAGTGTCATCAGTTCAGGGGGAACTGGGTGACTGGGAACAAGTTCCTAGAGGAACAGAGAAGGTCCGTTTAATAGGTTGTAAAAGATTGAGTCTTTTGGCCTATTATAGTAAAGAGAGTTTGAGTCAAAATCCCTCGTGGTCAAGGTTTTTCTTCCTATTGGACCTAGGAAGTTTTTCTTGTAAAAATCTTGTGTGTTTATCTCTTTAAATTTTTACTTAGTTTTAATTCCGCAATACATTTTGAAAATTTCCCCTCAACTACAATTCACCCCCCTCTTGTAGTTGGTCTAGTGTTCATACTAGAATAACAATTGGTATCAGAGCCTAGTACCTTCAGAATCAGCTAACACTGAGGAGATTGTACCTGGAAAAATGAACACTATGAGAGAAAAGCTTGATGAAGGGTATTCAACTCAACGCCCACCTATGTTCAATGGCAAACATTATCCATACTGGAAGAATCGTATGAAAATATTTATCAAAGCAGAGAATTACCAAGTATGGAAGGTAATTGAAATTGGTGACTTCGAAGTCACAAAGATCGATATGCTCATGCATAAGTACGAATTATTTCACATTCAACAAAAGGAGCCTATACAAGATATGCTCACTCGCTTCTCAAACATCATAAATGAACTTGAATCTATAGGAAAGAAAATCTCTCCAGAGGAATAGGTTCGTAAGGTACTAAGGAGTCTTCCACAAGATGAGAAATGGATGCCCAAGACAACAGCATTGTTGGAAACCAAGGACTTCACAACTTTCAACATTGAACAACTTGCTGGTTCCTTAATGGCTCATGAGTTACATCTAGAAACTCATGAAACTGAATCATCAAAGCCTAAGGCTCTGGCTCTCAGGTCAGAGGAACAAGAAGATTCAGAAACCGACGATGAAGAAGCTGCGATGATAGTAAGAAGATTCAAGAAATTCTTCAACAAGAATTATAAAGGAAAGGTCACAAAGAAACCAATGAAGCTAAGTTGCCATAAGTGTGGAGGCCTTGATCATTTCATTAAGGAGTGTCCTCAATGGGAAAACGAGAAAGCAAAAGGGAAATACAAAGAGAAGGGCAATGAACAACAAAAGTCCTTGTCAAGAAATGATATGAAGAGAGCCATGGTTGCAGCATGGGGAGAATCTGACTCTGAGGAGGAGCAGGAACAAGCAGAGGAAGAAACTGTCCATCTATGTCTCATGGCGAATATCGAGGACAAAGCGGAACCATCAAACCCCAAGGTAAGTCTTAATGCCATTGAAGAGGAACTTACAGAACTTAATAAAAGCCAATTAATAAAACTTTTATTAGAAACCTTAGATGATTACAAGGAAGTATGCACAAAAAGAGATCAATTAACCAATGCCATGAAAGTCACCAAGAACCATTCTAATTGGCTTAACAATATAAAAATGTGATACTGAAACAAAATTCTTTGAACTTTTTGACAAAAGTAGAGCTTATCAAGATGCATTTGAAAAAGTCAAAAACGAGAATTATCTTTTGAATTTGGAATTGGCAGAATTGAAACTGTTTGTTCCTGAAGGTACAGTCTCTTCAATAAATACCAGAAGCATTGCTGAAAATTTAAAAAACGATTATGAAAATGTTGTTCAAGAAAATCTGGTATTAAGGAAGAAACTGGAGCCCTCAAGAAACAAGTTTTCAGACCCAGTCTCATGGATACAAAAGTATCAAAACAAAGAAAGAGATGGTCTCGGTTTCAATCACAAGAAAAAGAACAAAAAGAAAAAATATGTTGATCTGCCAAGTAGTAAGATATGTTCTTACTGTGGGAACAGTGGTCACATAGTGTCTGACTGTTCCACCAGAGAAGAACGTATTGAGAGGAACACATACCTAGTAAGACAGGTTTGGAAAATTAAGAAAGACTCAAGTCCAACAAAGGAACCCAAGCTAGACTGGGTTCCTACCACTAACTAGCTTGCTATGGTACAGGCTGAAGTGAGGGGGAACAATTTGTGGTACCTCGATAGCGGTTGTTTTAAGCACATGACATGAGATAGATCCAAATTTCTCTCACTTTCAGTCTATAATGGAGGAACTGTGACCATTGGAGACAATCTTACAGGTAATATAGTTGATGTTGGTAAGATAGGTAAATCTCAGTCACATTCCATAGATAATGTATTTTTGGTCGAGGGTTTAAAGCATAGTTTACTTAGTATATCTCAGTTTTGCGATAAGGGAAATAATGTGAAGTTTACTAATGAGTCTTGTATAGTCAGCAATGAAAGTACATGAACCAAGATCCTTGAGGGAACGAGGAAAGGGAACACCTACATGGTCGACCTGAACCTTGTTCCTAGGAATAATCTCACATGCTTAAGTGTGATCGAGGTTGATCCTCTTCTATGGCACAAGCGTTGCGGTCATGCAAGCCTGTCCTTACTGCATAAACTAAGTGGAAAGGACTTGGTAGTTGGCTTACCAACAATTAAGTCTTTGAACCACGGTGTTTGTGATTCATGTGTTAAAGGCAAGCAAGTGAGATCCTCATTCAAATCCAAGAAAATGGTAAGCACACAAAGTCCATGAGAACTTCTTCACATGGACTTATGTGGCCCTGTACGCATCCAAAGCCGATCTGGTAAGAGATATGTAATAGTCATAGTAGATGATTTTTCAAGTTACACATGGGTTATTTTTCTTCATAGTAAGGATGAGACATTTGATGAATTTCTAACCTTTGCTAAAAATATTCAAAGAACAAGTGGTTTTAAATTAAAGCATTTAAGATCGACCATGGCAAGGAGTTTAAAAACTCCAAGTTTGATGAGCAATGAAGGTTTAGATCATAACTTTTCAGCTCCAAGAACACCACAACGTAATGGTGTAGTTGAAAGGAAGAATCGGACCCTTGAGGATATGGCAAGAACAATGATTATTGCAAGCGGTCTTCCGAAGAATTTTTTGGGTGAAGCGGTGAATACGGCTTGCTACATCATCATTCGTGTCATGCTAAGACCAATCACTTTGAAGACACCTTACGAGCTCCTTAGAGGAAGAAAACCCAATATCGCTTACTTTCGTGTTTTTGGATGTAAATGCTTTGTACATAATAATGGAAAGGACAACTTAGGAAAATTTGATGCTAGAAGTGATGAGGCTATTTTTCTAGGATATGCCTTAAGTAGTAAGGCTTATCGTGTTTACAATAAACGAACAATGTGTGTTGAGGAAAACGTCCATGTTATATTTGATTAGACTAACTCCTTGCGAGAACGAGTTATAATGATAATTTTGAAATAGGTTTGACTCGTTCGGATGATTTAAATCATTGTGATGAGGAACTAACCCCTACGGGAAAGGAGAAGAAGCAAGTTCCCGATCCGAGATAACCCCGTTCCCGATCCTTACGAGGAACCAACAATGAGGAACTCGGGAAGATCAAGGAGCTCCCGAACCTCGAAGAAGATCAAGTGAATCAATCACCTCAAGAAACTCAAGAAGCAACTAGGATATTTGATCCAAAGCCTTGGAAACACCAAAATTCTCATCCTTTAGAATTAATTATAAGTGACATTGAAAAGGGAACTCAAACGAGATCTCAAATGAAGAATTTTTGTGTTTTTCACGCTTTCTTATCTATGACAGAACCTAAGGATCATATGGAAGCACTCAAAGAGGCTGATTGGATCAATGCTATGCAAGAGGAGCTAAATGAGTTCCAGAGGAACAAGTTCTTGCACCTGGAGACTAAACCAAAGAACTAGAAAGTTATAGGACTTAAATGGGTCTTCAGGAACAAGCTTGATGAGCATGGAACAGTGGTAAGGAACAAGGCCAAACTTGTAGCCAAAGGTTATAATCAACAAGAAGGTATAGATTTCGATGAAACCTTTGCTCCTGTTGCTAGGATAGAAGCAATTAGAATCTTGATTGCCTTTGATGCCTTTATGGGATTTAAGTTGTACCAAATGGACGTCAAATGTGCATTCTTAAATGGTTTTTTATTTGAAGACGTCTATGTGGAACAACCTCCTGGATTCGAAAATCCGGAACTCCCAAATCAAGTCTATAAGCTTGATAAAGCTCTTTATGGGTTGAAACAAGCTCCTAGATCTTGGTATGAAAGGTTGTCAAAATTCTTGTTGTCACACGATTTCATAAGAGGTAAAGTTGATAGAACCTTGTTCCTTCGATCAAAAGGAACAGACATATTAGTGGTCCAGATTTATGTTGATGATATAATATTTGGTGCTACTAATGATCTTTTGTGTAAGGAGTTTGCTGATCTTATGAGTAGTGAGTTCGAAATGAGTATGATGGGAGAGTTGAACTTCTTTTTGGGATTGCAAATTAAGCAAACTGAAGGAGGAACAATGATTCATCAACAAAAATATGTCAAGGAACTGCTTAAGAAATATGGGCTGGAACAATCAAAAACCAACCACACTCCCATAGGAACAGGAAAAAGGTTAGATGAAGATTCAAATGGTAAGTGTGTAAACGAGAAGCAATATCGAGTTATGATTGGTTCATTACTTTACTTAACAACGAGTAGACCCGATATTTCTTTTAGTGTTGGTTTATGTGCTCGATTCCAATCAAATCCCAAAGAATCTCACTTAACAGCAGTTAAGAGAATTCTAAGGTATTTGAAGGAAAGCGATGACTTATGTTTGTTCTATCCTCGAAGTGATGTGTTTGACCTAGTAAGCTATTCGGATGCGGATTATGCTGGAGACTTGGTTAATCGCAAGAGCACATCAGGCATTGTCCATTACCTAGGAACAAGGTTGGTCTCATGGAGCTCAAAGAAGCAAAATACTGTTGCCTTATCCACAGCAGAGGCAGAGTATGTAGCTGATGTTGCATGCTGTTCCCAGGTCCTTTGGATCAAGCAACAAGTAAGAAACTTTGGCATTAAGTTTAAATGTGTTCCTATCTATTGTGATAATACTAGTGCAATTTGTATTTCTAAGGATCCAGTTCATCATTCAAGGGTCAAGCATATTCACATTAGACATCATTTCCTTAAGGATAATGTAGAAAAAGGTCTTGTTAAAGTCGAATTTTGTCCAACAGAAAATCAAATAGCTGACATATTGACTAAACCACTTCCTAGAGAAAAATTTGAGAAAATTCGCCTAGAGCTAGGGATGATTAGAATTCATTAAGTGTGCTATTTCAAATAAAACCCTTAGTTACAAAATTACACTAAGTGGCCAGCAATATTTTGTGAATTTATTCATACATTACACAGTCATTGTAAAGGACTCACATTAGTCTTCATAATACTCCCCTTATTGTCCATGCATACACTTGAGCAAAAATAGAAAAGTCACTGTACATATAGCTTGAACATGTAACATGCATGAGTTCAAACCTTCTATTCCATTTATTTCTATCCACGTAAATATTATCACTTTTATTTGATTTTATTTTCTTTTTTCTCAATTTATTATTTTCCTTCGATTCATCCCCCACAAATAATTTTTTTTTACAACGCTTCACCAGCGTTCATGTATCAACCGAAAAAATAAAATGTTTCAATGGATTTAAGAAGGAAGGGAAAAGCCACATTTAATTCTTCTTCACAATCCCCCATAAACCTTCCCCAAATAAAAACCCTTCAAATCAATTAAAAGTTACACGGCAAATTCATCTCTTTTTACCCAAAACCATTTCCTCTGCAAAATCGCCTTTCTCTCTCTCTTACTCACAAAAATCTGACAACTTCATCTTCTTCACCTAAAACCCTAAATGGCTCCCAAAAGAAAATCCTTCGATGATGCAAAAAAATTTCCGACCGAAAAATCTTCACCTCTGGTGGATTACAATGAAAGCGAGAATGAATCTTCTAACTCAAATGAAGATTCCATGGGTTCTCAAGAAAATTCGGCTGAACATGAAATAATCTCTCCAAAGAAGGAAGACGATGTGGATGATGCTGAAACAGAGCAAGAAAAGGAAGTCTTGGTTCCTACTAAAAGGGGTAAGAAATCTAAGTCTTCCAAGTATATAATTGGGTTTTGCGTTGATTTCACCTGGTGCAAGAAAATTAAGTGGGGTCAGTTTCTTGATCTTGTTAAGTTTCAAAAATGGGTTAAAGTGTTGAGTTTTGATGAGGGTCTTTATGAGAGTGAGATGAGCAAATTTATTGCTAGTTTGGAGAATAACGAGGGGCTGTGCATTAGTGTTGTTAATGGGAAACTGGTTAAGTTCACTGAAAAGAACTTAGGCGAATGGTTTGAGGTACCTACTGAAGGGTACAAGGAATATGTTAAGGGTAAGGCTAAGTTGAATGTTAATGGGGCTTCAAATTCTACAATTCTGAGTTTCTTTGGGGGTAAGGATTCTGACTTGTCCCTAGATCAGAAAGATCTCTCTCCATATCACAAATTTTTGTTTCACTTATTTTGGCGCTTTCTTTTGCCCAGAACTTCCAAGAGGACTCAAGCGAGCCTCATGGATCTCTCTTTAATGTTCTGCCTTGCTAAGAATATAAAAATCAACTTCCCTGCTTTACTGATCTTTCACCTTTCCTATTGCATTACCCACAACACAAAAGTGGGGTATGCAAATCTTATTTCTGTTATTCTCAAAAAGAACCAAATTAAACTCATTTCCAGTACTTCTTTTGATCTAGAGCCTGATAACTATTTGACAAAAGAGACTCTATCTAGGCTGTCTCTAAGGGTACAGGGTGCGTGGGAAGTTAGAATTTGAGGTGGTAGAACCTAAGAGGAAGGTAGAGGCCGGGATCAAGAGGAAGTTTGAGGAGGAGGTCGAGTCTTTGAAGGACCTAGGTCGGTGAGGAAGAGCCAAAGAATTCTTGTGACCAAGGCTCCCAAGGAATAGGGTCGTGGTGTTGTTCATATTGATTTGGAGGAGGATCAAGCTCCTTCGGGATCAAGGACCTGTTGATTTCCCCTTCTCTCCACTACTAGTCTCCATGGGATTCTACATTCAATTCGGGAGTCTCTGTCTCTCCGCACACAAGAGTCCAGGGGTGTTGAAGCCGGGATTGCGAGTTGATCTTCAATAGGGACATGATTCTAGCAAAGAGTGAAGAAAGGAGAGTCTCGTAGTTCGTGAGAAGATTGATGCCGTGGTCACTTCTTTTGTTGCTCACCCTAAGCCCTCCATGCCCTAATCCCTTTTCCTTCCTATAATATGCTGAAACAATATTAATATTTTTTGGGTTGTATTAAACAATGGTGATTTGTTAATTTTTTTATCACCCTTTTGGATGTGAATCTCACATCAGTTTCTAGTGATACATTTGTTTTTGTTTATCTTTTATCTTTTTATCTCTTTCTATTTCTTATTCATTTGCTTCTCTTCTTGTTTTCTTTCCTTTCTTTTAACTTCATCATGAACTCAGCTTGTACATTTTTCATGTCTATGTGCATTGAACCCATCTTACTCTGCTCATTAAAATGTTTGGATGGCTAGTATTATTAGATGAATGTTTGAGCTACTAAGCCTTGACATTGTTGTATATGATGCACTCTTCGAGTCCTGCTGGGTACTTAGTTGTTTTTGATGATGACAAAAGGGGGAAGTAGAGTGGGACATAAAAATTAAATTCTTGTCCTCTTAGTTTCTAGGTGATGATTTTTTGGATTTTTTTTTCTTTACCTTGTCTTTAAAACTGATTTATGTTTGTTAGTTTTATGTTTTGTTATTTTTTAAACTCATTAGCTTTTGATTCTTTTGCTATAATTAGTTTTCTTTTTCATTCTTTTATACATTTTTGTTTATTTTATATTTTTATATGCCTTATATTTGCCATCATAAAAAAGCGGGAATATTGTTGTATTTCATGTTTTGATGATGTCAAATACATAGGTTATCATATAGTTTTTATTTTACGAAAAATATAAAATACCAAAAAATATTGTAATATTTACTTTTGCATTTATATCTTGTGGAGAAAGATTAATTATTTAATCTAAGTCAAGATATTTATTTTATGCACTTTGAATCTTTATCATATGGTATGTTTAATATTCTAATAACTTAGAATCTTTGAATAAAGATTCTTAGTGTTAGTAGATATTTTTGTTGCTGTTGTTATAGCTTGAAAAATAGTTGAAAAGGCGTGGCATAAAATGTGGAGCTAACTGCTTGAAGCTCTCCAACAAACCCAACAAACTCGCTGATTCATTGCCCACTAACGGATAGTGGAAGGTGGTTAATTACCGTTGCAATGTTCGTGGAGATATGCAGCGAAAGTCAGGCCATGATCTCCATTACTCTACTCACGCTATTTGAGGAGAACATGGAGCACTAAATGTCTAGAAGAAGAGTGAAGTGCAGCAGCTATATAAGGAAGAAATTACTCGTTGAAAAAAAAATGACTTTCTTGAGCGAAAATTAATTATCCCCTTAGAAAGTTTTCATGTAATTTCCTCTCTTATTCAACAAAGCATACTTTGTAATATTCATAGTGTTTGGGTGAGAGAAACTTGAGAGTATATCCTTGTAATCAAGAGAGCGAAAGAAAGAGAGAAAAAAGAAGAATTCGAGTGAAGTCAAAGTGTGAGTGTCATCAGTTCAAGGGGGAACTGGGTGACTGGGAACAAGTTCCTAGAGGAACAGAGAAGGTCCGTTTAATGGGTTGTAAAAGATTGAGTCTTTTGGCCTATTATAGTAAAGAGAGTTTGAGTCAAAATCCCTTGTGGTCAAGGTTTTTCTTCCTATTGGGCCTAGGAAGTTTTCCTTGTAAAAATCTTGTGTGTTTATCTCTTTATACTTTTACTTAGTTTTAATTCCGCAATACATTTTGAAAATTTCCCCTCAACTACAATTCACCCCCCTCTTGTAGTTGGTCTAGTGTTCATACTACTAGAATAACAATTATGTATTTATGCTTTAAAGAATAATATTGGATAATTCGTCCAGCAGTGGTTTAAATTTATTTCATAGTACCTATATTTTATTTTTAGGAAAAGTACAGTATTATGGTTGAGAAAATTGTTATTAGCATCTTTTGAGGAATAAAAGTTAAATATTAAGTTATCCAGGTGAGCAAGAATTTATTTTGGGCACGCGAATGGGAATACTTTATTTATTTGTTATGATTGAATTTTCTTCATTATTCCTAAACTGTGTGTTCTTGATGTGAATATTCTTCATGGATGATTGATGATGATTATTCTGTAATATTGTTGTAACTTCATGAGAAATTGTTTGTTGATGCGATCTTTATGGTCAAATCAAATGTTGCCTTCGTAGAGAATGGCATATAGGTTATGTATTGAACCTAAAATAGAGTACGTTAATTTCAGGTCGCGCACTAGAATGGCAAACAACAATAACGATTTAGCTGCTGCTATTCGCCTTTTGGCGGAGAAATTGACTCAAGATAGAACTGAGTGTCCCGAGTCTACTGGGGACATGTTTGAGAGACTAGCCAAGGTTAAACCACCATATTTTAAGGGGCAAGCTGATCCTACCTTTTTAGAGAACTGGATTAGAGAGTTTGAGAAAATCTTTGGGGCTGTGAACTGTCCTGAGCATATGAGAGTAGGTCAGGCTGTGATGTACCTAAAGGATGAGGCTGATTTGTGGTGGAGAGAAAATGGGGCTAGACTGAGTGCTGTTGAGGGATTCAATTGGGATTCTTTTGTTACTACCTTGAGAGGGAAGTTTTACCCTACTTTTATGAGGAAACAGAAAGCCCAAGAGTTTATCAACCTTAGGATGGGGAGTATGACCATCTCTGAGTATTATAGCAAATTCATAGCACTGTCGAGGTTTGCACCAGAGGTAGTAGCCACTGAGGAATTAAAGGCTCAAAGGTTTGAGCAAGGTTTGACTGAGGAAATCCAGCTGGGGTTAGGTGGTGAAACTTTTCATCCTTAGATATTGTGTATGGGAGAGCCGCCAACATTTATGGTCTTCAGTCGAGGCGTGACAAGAAGAATGTTGTAGTGGGTGAGAAAAGAAAGGATTTCAATGCTGGGGGATACCAAGGGAATTTCAAGAAGAGCAGAAATGGGAATGGGAATTTCCAAGGGAGGAATAATTAGGGCTACAATAATAAGGGTCAATCTGAGAGAGTGTACCACTGTAAGAAGTGCAATAATAACCATCCTGGTAGAGTCGGCAAGGGAGAACCAGTGACCTGTAACTACTGCCAGAAGAAGGGCCATAGGGAGTATGAGTGCTTTGCTAAGCAAAAGAAAAAGCACAATGACAATGGGGGCGGTAACCAAGTGTGGTCTGGATTTAACCAGTCGGGAAATCAGGGTTCGAAGCCTGTAGGGGCACAGAACAACCAAGGGAGCTACAATAAGCCTGCTAGTGACAGCAACAACCAGAATAAGGCTCCGGGTAAGCTGTTCGTGATGAGTCGCAATGAAGCTGAATGATCTGCCGATGTAGTTTCCGGTACTTTTTCTATTAACTCCGTGCTAGTTAAAGCATTATTTGATTCGGAGGCGACTTATTATTTTGTTTCGTCATCTGTTATTAAAAGCCTAGGGTTAGTAGATTTTGAGTTGATTGATTTGCCAGTTAGTATACCTACTGGTGAGACTATAAGGTGTACCAAGTTGTTTAAAAATCTGCCTCTGAAGATAGGAGATTGTGTGTTTTCTTCTGATTTGATAGAGTTTAATCTGGGAGACCTGGATGTAATTCCGGGGATGGATTGGCTAAGTTTATACAAGGCCAAGATAGACTGTGAGGTTCAAAAAGTAGTTTTAAGAAACCCTTTGGGGAAGTTGACCTCATATAGACGTTTTGGGAAGTCCAATACTAGTAGAGAAATGATAATTTGCGTCGGACCTGGGACCCTCATTTGCGTCGGACAACGGTCCGACGGCACAGGCCTCGTCGCAGATGAAATAGAGCCATCTGCGTCGGATGTAATACGACGCAAGAAATCTACGATTTGCGTCGGACCCCACAAGCATGTGACGCAGATGCCCATCCCCCCATGCACCCACAGCGGCTCGCGTGGCCTCATCTGCGTCGCATGCTTTGCAATATGCGACGCAGATGATGACTTATTTGCGTCGCATATGGCTTGCATGCGACGCAGATGGGTCTGCTAAGCTGCTGTGCATACATACCCATTTGCGTCGCATGCAAGCCATATGCGACGCAAATAAGTCATCATCTGCGTCGCATATTGCAAAGCATGCGACGCAGATGAGTCTTTTGTTTTTTTTTTCAGCTTTTTTGTTTTTGTTTTCAGCTATTTTTTTTTTCGAAACTAAGCAAACATTATGTTAATAATTATGAGCAGAAAATTCGGCAGAGTCTCCTTTGTAATTTGGACAACCCAAGAAATCGTTGGGAAATGTTTGCATATATATAACCAAAACCTGTTCCAGTACATTTCAATCAAGCAACCAATGTTGCAATCAATGAACCAACAAGGTTCAAGCAACCAATGTTGCAATCAATCAACCAACAAGGTTCAAGTAACAAAATTTTATGCTAACCTACAAATACATACACTAACCATCAAACTTAGTCTTCTTCGTTAACGACCCGTACAAAGTATTCCGCAAAAACTTCTTTGAGGTCGTTGATATCATATGTGGAGTATGGCTCAAGACTTGACGAAAAAGCCTAGAAATATATTAAACTAGTTAATATACTTTAAAATTCTATAAGTCTAAATAATGAATTTACAACATACATATACCTCATACAAATTCTCTGCTTCATAGTAGAAGCGGATGATTAGAAACATGTATCTCATCACGAAATAGCCGCATTCCACTCCTCCCGATTGTTGAGCACACTACACCAAATTTAAAATATATATTAGAATCGGAAAAAAAAAATCCTAATTAGAATTATAAAGTATGAAATACAAAACCATAATAGTTTTACCCGCATATATGTCCAAGACAATTTAGTTCCTTTATTTGATCCTTCAAGCCGCGTGTATTTTGTATATGCACTAAATATAGAGATTTTGTAACAATTAATTACTATAAACATTTATAAATTATTTAAAATATCATAAAATACATGTAAACTTATTAACATGTATAACAACTATGAACTTACGTATTCAACGGTATCTTGATAGCTAAGGATCTATCTTTCTTCATCGAATCAAATATATATACCGTTCTCTTAGGTAGACAAATGACAAGAAGAATCCAATGCTCCCTAAGGCATGAAGCACAATGTGATGTTTTATATATATAACCACAAGTTCATAAATATAAAACAAAGTAAAGATTAGTTGAAATAAAACATACTTTTCAAAATACGGACATAGGATGTAACGCATATATTGATTCGCTTTCATTGAACTTGCCATGTAGTTGATCACGGCATCTAAGTGATTGCGTATTATGGTCGCTGAAATCATACTTGGACACATGAAACCAATATTATTATCTCCATGCTCCTCGCCTTCGCTCGCCAAGTACCTAAGATCCAAACACTTATAGTTAGGAGAAACAATACCTATAAATAGCAATGTTAATTAGTTTAGAGTTTGAGAAATCTCACATCATAAATACTTGCAAAATGGATACATTAATCCATGCTCCCGTGAGAAGTTGAAAAACATCTTGTCGTGAGAGAATGATCATATAATCTCTATCAAAGTTGAAGACGGTACCCCTCTGAACTTGCAACTGAAAAGGCTCATCTGAGGGTTTCTTGCAAAATATTCGGTGCATCTCCTTGATATTATCATCCATGTCATCCAGTGTCAAGTCAATAAAAGGATCTACGTGCATATGTGCAGACTCATCGGTGCAAGGATCACTACCAACTATTTTCTTCTTCTTCTTCTTCTTCTTCTTCATCGCACCGTCTTTAGGTATATGTTCCTAATTCAATTTGACTTATTTTTAATTCATATTATATATGTATATAGATTATTTCATATATAAATCAAGATTACTTAGTATACAAAATGAAGATTATTTAGCATATATAAATCAAATTTTTTTAGTATATATATTTACATTTCTTAGTATATAAATCAAAATATTAAACATAAGTTACCTGCTTATCTGAGACTAAAAATACCAACTCTTTCGGCCATTCTATGAATGAACCCTCGGCTTGACTGAGTTTGATGATGTACGGAGTAGGTAGTGGAACTAGAGCTTCTGCGTAGTCTGGAAAAAAATCATCAACACTCACTTTCACGGCCGTAGGATGTGATGATGACTCCATTTGCGGATGTACGGTACCCTCAGCTACAATGATCGGTCCCGAGTTATCCGCTATTGCCAAACGACATGGAACCGGACTCTTAACATCCAATGAGAACATAATGTCATTAATTAAGTGTTTTACAAACATAATATCATAATCGTAAAAGATATAAAATAATTATATACCTGCAAGTTCACAAATGGATCATTGCCCCCCGAGTGACAGCTACTAGGATCAACTGGAGTGTGAGGATTTGTTTGATTTGGTGCTTGAAAACCTAATTGCGCCGCGAAAGCCATCAACCTTTCTTGAACTATAGCATCAATCTTCGAGTTCATCTCTTGCATCGTCTGTTCTCTAACTCTTTGGCTCACTCTCGCCTCCAACTCCTGCATCTCCTCATCATCCATGCCCCTACCCTTTCGAGCAGGACTACTCCGATCGAGATCTCCCCAAACCGATGTAATCCCAATGCTACGCCCAGTTTGTTAACACACGCCCGGGACCGGTCTTTCCTCTCGTAGAGCACGGGATAGAACATCATCCATCCGACACGGAACAAACTCTCCTTCCTTTTCTTTCCTTTTCCAATCATCCTGCATCAAATTCAAAAAAATCATATGATTAGTAGAATTCTAGAATACGAGTAATTAGACAAGAATTTATCATAAAATTTGAAGAATTCTTACAATAGACTCTTTTATCTTTTGTGTTTCTTCATTAGGGAAGAAAAGATTTCCTTCCTTATCTTTTTTCGATCTAGCAAGAAGCCATGGCAAAGTTCGATCCAGGCAAGGAGGAAATAATTGATGATGTAGATGAGTCAACGGATGATCTTTGTAGAGGATTTAGGGATATACCCTTGGTCTTTCCAAACGGGAATCATCTCCGCATATGACTTTTGACCCAAAAAATGAGGATGAATGTTGGCGACTCGAGACTTTCTTGCTCTTTCACTTTTAGCCTAATATGAAAACAACTAGTTAATATTCACAAAAAAAAAATTGATTATAACATATTATGTAGTTGTAACGTACATATTATATACCTTAAACTCCTTAGAGCTACGCTTTTCACGAATTCGTCCCAAATCCCTTTCGTGATGAAAGGATAGAGCACGTACGGTTGCATATCATTGTTAGGCCCCAGCCTCGTTTTTGTGATCCATCGACTCACTAATCTTGACTTGAAATCTCTCCACCGCTTATCACAAGTAGTCAACACATCTCGTTTCTTCCTCTCATCCTCTTGTATTCCAAACTCTTTCTTCAATATATAAAATGAACCAATTATACACGATTAGTATAATAAACATGATTCAAATAAAATTAAAAGAATGGATTTTAAAAATACATAGGTTTACTTACTTTCGCATCTTCCCATAAACTATTTTTTAGGCCTTGTGGAACATCATCCCAACTATCGTACAAGATAGACACTTTGCTTCTACCGATTTCGCCGCAATGTGTCTTGTACGCACCAACATGATCCCCCGATTGGGCACATCCAATCATCCCACCGAAGTACTCTTTGGACCCCGGGTTTGGAACGTATCCCTTTTGTAGGACCTCTAGGCTTGCTCACTCTTTTCTTCCTACTACCTCCATCCGGTTATCTCGATCTCGTAACGTGGCCGCCGATCATCATCGGATGCATCATGCATTATGTGATCTTCCATCACTACACCGAAACCATAAAAGCATAAAGAATGTTAGAATCATCAATGAAATAATAGAAAATTATTTTAACCAAGCATAAAATATATAATTGTAGAATATTACATTAGTTACCTATTAATCACTTTTTTCTTTGACAACGTAAAATCCCTCATTATGGTCTCGACGAATGTAATTCGTGTCCAGATCTTCCCCTAATATACTTGGAATTACTACTGACGAAGCAATGACTTCATTGAATTGCTTATCGTATTCCTCTTCATCATGTACATCATCAATTCCAAGTATTCTCCTTTTTCCTTCAATGACAACAGACCATTTTGAATCAACGGGGTCAACCATGTAGAATACTTGTTTTGCTTGTGATGCCAATATCAAAGAATCTTCATGATGCCCTAACCGGCTGAAATTGACTAATGTAAAAAAGTCATGTTCATCCTTCTTTACACCACGACGAATATCAAACCACTTGCATTGAAAGAGCGGAATCTTGAAGTCAACATAGTCAAGTTCTAATATATCTTCAATGAACCCGTAGTAAGACTTCATTCTCTCAATAATGGTTCTATCGCTTCTACTTTTGTACTCTGATGACAAAGCTCCTAACGTAACACCACTGTTTTGCATTGTAGATTTGTCATCTTGTCGCTTAGTGTAAAATGAATAACCATTGATGTCATATCCTTCATAGGAAAGAACTTGCATCTTTGACCCATATGCCAACCATCTCAACGTATCTGATACATCATTTTTTGGGTCAGATAATTGGTTCATAACTCGTTCTTTAAACCAATCAACGAACGACCGATTATGCTCAATCATCAATTCACGTTCATTCTTCAATGGATACTGAACACTAAGCATCTTCTTGTGCTCATCTAAGTAAGGATGAACTTGTTTTAGATTTTCTAACACCAAAAATTCTGCTTTTCTTTTCAACTCTCCATCAAGGCACAATCTTTTTCTCCCAATGGTACCACAACCAGCAAGCCTTCCTTCATGTCTAGATTTTGGCAATCCAATTGCTTGTGCACGTGCTAAATACTGACTTACATATTCAGATACTTCCTCCGTAACTGTTCTTTGGACAATACTCGCTTCCCGTGCATTTTGGATTCATCACTTTTCCCTTGAGAGTACCCATATGCCTTTCGAAAGGCCACATATACCTCATACAAACAGGCCCACAAAGTTTAATTTCTCGGGACAAGATGAATTATCAAATGAGGCATAATGTCAAAGAACGATGGTGGGAAGTACATTTCAAATCGACACATCGTCTCTATTACATCAGCTTGCAACTTATCTAGAGTGTTAGGATCAATCACTTTACTAGATATAGTTCTGAAAAAGAAACACAACTTTGTAATCGTGTATCTCACTTGGGAAGGCAAAATTCCTCGTATTGCAACAGGTAATAAATGCTGCATCAAGATATGACAATCATGAGATTTCAAACCAACGAGTTTCAAGTCCTTCAGTGAGACAAGGTTTCGAAAATTTGACGAGTATCCAGCAGGGACCTTTAACCTATGCAGAGACTCACAAAAACTCGTTTTCTCCTTCTTAGACAAAGTGTAGCAAGGCGGTGGCGAGATAATAGCGTTGTCCCCGCTCCCGAGGTGCTAGTTCCGGTCTTCCCATTTCGGCCATGTCTTTCAGAGCTTTAACTCCATCCTTTGTCTTCCAGGGCATATTCAACAATGTTCCGACAATGGCATCACAAACATTTTTCTCAATGTGCATTAGATCAAGACAATGTCGACTTCTAAGAATTTCCAATATGGGAGGTCCCAGAACTTAGATCTTTTCTTATATAAGTTCTTTGAGACACTTTTGAAGGGCTTGCCAAACACTGTTTCAATATCTTTTACCCGATTAGAAACCTGATTACCACGCAAGGGTACAGGGGCTTCTCTCATCTCCACTTTTCCGTTGAACAACTTTTTCTTCTTACGAAATGGATGATCTAAAGGAAGCCATGTACGATAATGGAGGTATACATTCTTCCCGCAATGATGTAACCGCTCATCAATCATATACTCATCACAAATAGGGCATGCCTTTGCTCCTTTAACCGTATACCCAGACAAATTCCCGTAAGCCGGGAAATCATTAATCGTGCAAAATATCATGGCACGTAATGTGAAGTTAGTTTTCGTATACGCATCGAACATCGAAACACCTTCATCCCACAACAATTTCGGGATCTTGAAGGAGTGGGTCAAGATACACATCTATGTCGTTTCGGGTTGCTTAGGACCCGAAATAAGAAGCGATAGCGAGAATAAATTTACGCTTCATACATAACCGGGGGGCGATTATAAATGGTCGGTGAGAACCGGCCAAGTGCTATGTTGGGTACCTAGTGTGCCAAAAGGGTTCATCCCATCCGTACAAAGTCCAAGCCTAAGATTTCGAGGTTCTTTACCAAAACACGGGAACTTTCGGTCGATATTTCTCCATTGCGGAGAATCGGCGGGATGTCTAAGCATCCCATCTTTGTTCCTCTTGTCCGCATGCCACCTTAATAATTTAGCATTATTTTCATCCGAAAATAAACGCCTAAATCTCGGAATGATTGGAAGATACCAAAGAACCTTCACCGGAGTTTCTTTCTTTCTCACTCCCTCATCATCCTCTTTTATCTTATACCGAGACTCTCCACACCTTGGACACTCACCCAAATCCTTGTACTCATTTCGATACAAACACACAATCATTTGGACATGCATGTATCTTCTCATACTCCATACCTAATGGACACAACAATTTCTTTGCCTCATAGGTAGAGTTGGGAATTTCATTCCCTTCGAGCGGCAATTCTTGTAAAAAAGCTGAACAACTCACTTAGACTTTTATCTGTCCAACTATACTTCGATTTCATATTGAACAATGTGAGGATGCCGGAAAGTTTCCCGAAATTCTTACACCCAGGATACATAGGTTTGTCCGTTGCACTTAAAATACTATCATACATATGGGGACGATCGGTTCCCTTCATCCTCCAAATTGTGCAACATCTCATCTACCCTATCATTCTCATCAACTACCCTATCATTCTCATTATCATTCTCTCCTTTTCGATATCAACCTCAACCTCATCCTCAACCTCAACCTCAACCTCAACTTCAACCTCATCATCAATGTGATCAACATGCAAATCATCACACCCGGCTAGTGGAGCTCATACCGGATCATAAAACTCTCCATGCCATGTCCACCTCGTATAGTTGCTCTTAAACCCACGCCGAATCAAATGATCCTTAATTTGGTCCACATCACGATACCCCCTAGAGTTATTGCAATCACAACAAGGACACAGGACTAAATTTGACCCATTCTGCAATTGATGTTCTAACGCAACTCTGATAAATTCATCAACCCCTTGTAGAAATGTCGCCGAAATCCGATTACCATACATCCAGTTTCGATCCATATTTATACACTATAGAGACACCAAACAAGAACACAATCGATCACATCATTCAAAGTGTCTCATCAAATGCAATCATGAACATTTGGGTCCTTATCACTCCAACCTAACCCATCCTTGAGTTTCTCATCTCACTTAGTGAATGAACATTTGGTTTTCAATTCTAAGAAAAATCCGGCAGCACTTCCCTACAGTTCTCCAAGTACACGATGAAGATAGTAGGTAAACTATCAACATATGTACCCAGAGAACACTTAGGGAAATGAGCTAGATCTTTCTTAGAATCGAAAACCAAACATTCATTCACATCCTAAGTGAGATAAGAAACCCAAAGACAGTCCCAAACCGGGGACTATTCAAGACTTACTCCTAATGAGTAAGCCTCGAACGGGTATCTAGGCCAATGATGCACACATTGCAATTAAACAGCAAAAACCAATCCATTCCTTAGATTTCCCTCCCCACCGCATTAAGGTATGTCCATATAAGTTTGGTCATAATTCAACATATGATTTCCCAATCACATAACCAAACAATTCACATATATTTTTCCAATCACATAATTTAACATTATAGGGACAAATAAAACAAATAAACATAAAGCAAAAGCTATAATATATACCTCTGCTCTCAAGGAGCAGCGAAGACAAGCACAACGATGTGAGCTTGGAGCACCAGCCGACAAGTAGAAGATGGAATGTGGCAACTGCATTAGGGCATTAACCAACCCACAAATTAAATAGTGATTAAGTCATAACTCATAAACATCAACTATCTAATATATATTAAGACATTAACAAATTAGAAATTAAGAAACAACATTAAGATTAAAGTAGAATTATTAAAATCAATGGTAAAAAACAAGAATGACTTGTGAATATAATTATATAGTAGAAAGGAAGTATTTTAGAGCACTACAAAATATATAAATTCATGAGCACTACAAACTACAAACATCCTAAATATAATATTAAAATCTTAAACTACAATCATCCTAAATTCAATCTTAAACATCCTACATACAAATTAAACTACAAACATCCTAAATTCAATCTTAAACTAATAACTACAATCACTCTACTAATGCAATTGCTTAAGATCTAACAAAAATAAGAAAAAAATTCCAAAAAAAAAAAAAGACAGATTGGTAAAAAAATAAAAAGACATAAATTGAGACAAAAAATTGAAAAAAATAATTAAAAAGACTTACATTGCCGGAGACGGAGAGACGGAAAGCAGCGGCGGCCCGGCGGCGAGCGACGGCGAGCAGCGGGGCAGCGCGGCGCGACGGGGAAGCGCGGCGCGACGGTGGGACGGGTGAGTGAGAGTGAGTGGGTGAGAAAGAGGAGGAGTGCAAGAGAGAGAGAGTGAGTTAGAGCAAGAGAAGGAGTAGCGCCGGAGAGCAACGGGAGAGCACGGCGGCGACGGGAACACGCGGCGCAACCGGGGTGAGTGAGAGTCGGTGAGTGAGAAAGAGGAGCACCGGCGCAACCGGTGAGAGAGAGTGAGTGAGAGAAACTAGGAGGAACGCCGGCAGAGGAGGAGCGCCGGCGAGAGGAGGAAGCGGCGGCGCGCCCGATGGGCGGGAATGTAGTTCAACCGCTGGCAAAATTCGCATGAGAGAGAAGTTAATTCCTAATTTGTGAATTGCCCCAACCGATGGGCGGGATACAAAATAAATTCGCTGAAACGAGTCATCTGCGTCGCATGGGACAAGGGTCCGACGCAGATGACCACACGCACATTTTAGGGCTGGTTAGCAAGCACGAGTCATCTGCGTCGCATGGGCAAGGATCCGACGAGATGACCGCATGCATGGTACCTTTGTGTACATTTGGGCCGATCTATCCGCGTCGCATTGTAATGGGTCCGACGCCGATGACCACACGCACATTTTTGGGCCGGTTAAGCATGCATGGTGCACCATCCGCGTCGGACCAAGGCCCATGCGACGCGAATGATCTCGCTGAGTTGGCTAAGACGATTTGCGTCACACAGTACCATTAATGCGACGCACATAGTGACCCCTTTTTGCGTCGTGTTCCGCAGTTCGTGCGACGCAAAACAATCTTTTATAATTTTTCTTGGCTATTTGCGTCAGATATTCTGTAGGATCCGACGCACATATGTTATTTGCGTCAGTTGCTCTCTTGTCCGACGCAAATAGTCAGACGCAAATCGTGAATTCTGTAGTAGTGAATAACTTTGGGGTTATTTCTGTGATGCAAGTGAAGAAGTTAATGAAGAAGGGGTGTGAGCTATTTTTCTGTAGTGTGCAAGATGTGAGTAAAGAAGCTGGAGTGAAGATCGAGGATGTTCCAATCGTGAATGAGTTCATGGATGTGTTTCCGAGTGAGATTTCGGGTATGTCGCCTGGTAGAGCTGTTGAATTCACCATAGACTTAATTTCTAGAACTGCACCTATATCTAAAGCACCCTATAGAATGGCACATCCTGAAATGAGTGAGTTGAAGACGCAGTTGCAAGAGCTGTTCGATAAGGGTTATATTAGACCTAGTGCATCACCTTGGGGAGCTCCTGTGTTGTTTGTTAAGAAGAAAGATGGGAGTATGAGGTTGTGCATCGATTATAGGGAATTGAATAATGTAACCATCAAAAATAAATATCCTTTGCCTAGGATAGATGACCCTTTCGATCAATTGAATGGAGCGAGCGTGTTCTCGAAGATTGATTTGCGTTCGGGGTATCACCAGTTGAGGGTAGCTGATAAGGATATACCTAAGACTGCGTTTTGGACTCGTTATGGTCACTATGAGTTCACTGTAATGCCTTTTGGGTTAACCAATGCACCTGCCATATTTATGGACTTGATGAATAGGATTTTCCATGAGTTCTTAGATAAGTTCGTGGTGGTATTCATTGATGATATCCTGATCTATTCGAAGAATGAAAAAGAACATGATGAGCACTTGAGGATTATATTGGAGACGCTTAGGAGGAATCAATTGTATGCCAAGTTCTCTAAGTGTGAGTTTCGTTTGGTGAAAGTAGCATTTTTGGATCACTATGTGTCTAAAGAAGGAGTCTCTGTAGATCCTGCTAAAATTCAAGTTGTGAGTGAGTGGCCAACACCAAAGAATGTGTCCAATATCCGAAGTTTCCTAGGTCTAGCTCGCTATTATAGGAGATTTGTGAGAGATTTCTCGAAGATAGCGAGGCCAATGACCAATTTGATGAAAAAGGAGTCAAAATTCGAGTGGAGTGAAAAGTGTGAGGAAGCTTTTCAGATTTTAAAAGAATGTTTGACCTTCGCACCTGTTTTGACCCTACCTGATGGGAACGAGGGATTTGAGGTGTATAGTGATGCTTCAAAGAATGGTTTGGGATGCGTGTTGCAGCAGAATGGGAAGGTGATCGCGTATGCGTCGCGTCAATTGAAACCTTATGAGGCTAATTACCCTACCCATGATCTAGAATTAGCTGCTATTGTGTTCGCCTTGAAGATTTGGAGACATTACCTTTATGGGGCAACTTCGTAAGATCTTTACTGACCATAAAAGTTTGAAGTATATTTTCACCAAGAAAGACCTCAATATGAGGCAGAGAAGATGGTTAGAGTTGATAAAGGATTATGATCTAGACATCCAATATCATGAGGGGAAAGCGAATGTCGTTGCTGATGCGTTGAGTAGGAAGTCGAGTCATAGCATGAATGCCTTGGTAGTTCCTGAGGAGTTGTGTCGAGATATGCAAAGACTTAGCCTAGAAATCTTAAATCCTGGGGAGATCGAGGCAAGATTGAGTGCTTTGTCATTGGGCTTGTCAATTTTCGACGAGATCAAAAAGGGTCAAGATTGGGATGAGTACCTAGAGAAGATTAAGGAAAAGATGAGGCAAGGTAAGGAAGTTGATTTTAAGATCCATGATGATGGTAGTTTGAGGTTCAAAGGAAGGTGGTGTGTACCACAAAAATGTGACGAGCTTAAGAGACGTCTTATGGATGAGGGGCATAATAAGCCGTATTCTGTGCACCCTGGGGGTGACAAGTTGTATAAGGACCTTAAGAAGATCTATTGGTGGCCAAACATGAAGCGTGAGGTTGCCGAGTTCGTGTCCAAATGTTAAACCTGTCAAAAAGTCAAGATAGATCATAAGTGACCCATGGGAAGGTTCAATCCTTAGAGGTTTCTGGATGGAAGTGGGATTCCATATCGATGGATTTTGTGACTGCTTTGCCTAAGACAAGGAATGGCAATGATACTATTTGGGTTATTGTGGACCGTCTGACGAAGTCGGCCGTGTTCATTCCAATTAAAGAGACATGGAAGAGGAAGCAACTTGCGAAGACGTATATTAAGCATGTAGTGAGATTGCATGGGGTTCCAACCGATATTATTTCAGATCGTGATCCGAGATTCCTCTCGAAGTTTTGGCAAAAGGTCCAGTTAAATCTCGGGACAACATTGAAAATGAGTACTGCATTTCACCTTGAGACCGATGGTCAGACTGAGAGGACTAACCAGACGATGGAGGATATGTTAAGAGCCTGTGCTATTAACTTTCAGGGTAGTTGGGAAGACCAATTAGATTTGATTGAGTTTTCATACAGCAATAGTTATCACGCGAGTATTAAGATGGCACCTTTTGAGGCGTTATATGGAAGAAAGTGTAGAAGTCCCATTTGCTGGAACGATTTTAGTGAGAATATAGTCTTGGGGACATAATTCATTGAGGAGACTGTCAAGAATGTAAAGTTGATTCAAGCTAGAATTCAAGCTGCTCAAGATAGGCAAAAGAGTTATGCCGATTTGAAGCGAAGAGAAGACGAGTTCGAAGTAGGTGGTAAAGTGTTTTTGAAAGTATCACCAACTAAGGGTGTGATGAGATTTGGGAAAAAGGGCAAATTAAGTGCCAAATATGTAGGTCCATATGAGATTCTACAAAGAATTGGGAAGGTAACTTATAAGTTGGCTTTACCAATGGAGTTCGAGAAGATGCACAATGTGTTTCATATTTCCCAACTCAAGCGTTATATCCCTGATGAGCGCCATGTCTTGGAGCCTGAGAGAATCCAGATTGATAGTAGCCTCACATATGAGGAAAGGCCTGTGAAAATTCTTGATAAGAAGGTGCGTAATACGCGCAATAAGGATGTCAATATCGTGAAAGTGCTTTGGTCGAACCATGAGTCCGAAGAGGCAACGTAGGAAGCTGAAGCTGAAATGATCGAGAAGTATCCAGATTTATTCCTTGAGGTGAGTTAAGAGGGCGTAACTCGTTTTCTTTAAGGGGGGTAGAATGCGATAGAATTTCGCGTTTTTTTTTTACCTATTTTTATGGTATTTTTATGCATTCTTAAGCTCATATTGGCGATTTGCACATATTGGTGCAAAATAAATAGATTCTCCGCATTAAAAAAGGTGTTCATGAGTAACACAAGGGTTTTTAAGATGGCAAAAGAGTGCACATGAGTGTCACAAGTATTTCTCCTTCGAGAGTTGAGTTAAAAACTTTTGAAAATGTGTGATTTTTTGTTTCAAGGGGTAGACTGTAATCCCCGTAAATTTATGGATTTTATAAATATATTTTAATGTATAGTTATTTATATTTAAATATATTTTAGTATTTTAACGATTTATTTCTATAAGGTTGGCTATTTGAAAGTCAAAGAAAATTATTTCAATGATTTATGCAAGTCAAATATTTTATTAAAGTCATGCTTTGAAAAGTATTTGAAATGCTTGAAACACTTATTGGATTTAGAAAAGGATTTCTAAATGGGTGTGAGGAGCCCAAACACTCTTAGATTAGGAAAATGATTTATAATCCTAGCCCATTTATCTTTTCCTAAGCCCACAAAGGGGAAACTATTTAAACCTCATAAACCCCCAAAATTTTCCCCACACAACTTTATTTTCTCTCTCCTCCTTCCTCCCACATTTTTCGGCTTTCTCTCTCTTTTCGTTTTTCTTTTTTTCGTTCGGCTCTTCCGTCCACCGTCGGACGTCACCGGCCGCTGCTGCCATCGGTCTTCTTCCTTCCTTTTTGCTTTGGTTTGGTTTCCTTTCGTCCTCCTCAAGTTTTATTGAAAGATTGTATTTTTAGGGTTTGTTTTAATAAGTTTATGTTTAAAAGTTGTTATTTGATGATTTGATTATGAATCTAAGATTATATAAATTATGTATTGAAGAAATAAAATTTCAGATTTACTTGTTATGTTAAAATAGGGTTTAAAAATATCAAAGCATGGATTTTTAGGATTTTAAAGGTTGGAAAATCATAGTATCATGTTATAGTTTATGGTTTTGGGTTTTCTTATGATTATAAGCATGTTTAAATATGTTTAAAAAGAGTTTTAGTGCATATTATTTTGCTGAAAATTTGGAAAGAGTGTTGTTGATGGAGTTTTTATGATTTAAACATAAGTTTTAAGGGTTTTTAATCATCTAGTATAGTAGTACTATACTAGGAGGTTGTACTAAGTAAGTTTTAATGGTGGGAAAGGTTTTTAAACACTTTTAAGAAGGGTTAAAGTATTTTATTATTGCTGTAAATTCATGAAGGATTAATTATGGATATATATTGGTTATTTTAGGCGGAGAATTCTCTCTAGGCGATTTTTAAGTCTGTTATAGTGGCATCTCAGTTTGTCTACACAAGGTACGTGCATACCTATGTGTTGATTGATGTAGTATCATGATTTTAAGAAGGAAAGTTATGTAGTATCATGTATAGGATTATGTTGAGTTCATATAAGATTTGTATTATGTTGGTTTATGCATGTTTTATGCTGTGGTGTGAACATGTTGAATATGAGATTTATATTACGAGATTTATATCATGTTTGTATGGAAGATTGATGCAAGCATGTTGGTCGGGAACTTTATTTTTATTAATTCACATGGGGGAATTAATATGTTTATTAATATTAATTCACATGGGTGAAGTCGCCAAATTGTAGGTGTGTTTTTATTTCGCCTACGCGGTGTGAGCGCGTATTAGATTTGACTACCCCACTGTAAAGATTTTATTGAAAATTGTTTTGAAAGAAGTCGCTAACAATTCTTTTTAGGAAGAATCATAAACCTAATTGGATATGGGAAAATCGTAGGCACAAATTATCCAATGTAGATTTCCCCATCCTGACTCCATAGATGGTCAAAGTGAACCAAAGATTGAGTTCGGGGGTGAAGGTACGAATATAGTCATAATGAACCACATTTGCCCAAAGTTGGCCTCTACTAAATATCAATTCATAACAAATTTAATGCCAAAGAATAATCAAATAATGTTTTAAGGCACCCTAAAAATATTTAGTCTAAGTAGGTTCAGGAAACACATAAAAATGCTATTTTTTTAGTGACGGTTTATTAGGCAATCAATTTACGGGGAACCTAGCAGGTTGTCCAAATTAATCTGATTAATATTAGAACAGTTCTTTAGTTCTTTGATTAGCAAAAATAACATGTGGGTGATAAAAGCATTAAAACAGGACAATCATATAATATGAACAGAGTGATCAGGCAAGCATATAATATACAAAGGCATGAATAATAATAAAATAAAAGAAAGTATAGAAAAAGGGATAGAATATACAGTATAACGATTTTACATTAAAGATCTACATCAGGAAAGAAAACTGTTAGTAACTTCAATATAAAAATAATTTATTTAAGGACCCTCAGGATTATACCGTGGCTTGGGTCTGAGAGATTGACAACCTTCGGGACGAGCAATCGTGAAGCCTGAAAATCTGAATGTATGAAAGTATGTAGATTGAATGTATTTGTGTTTGAAAGGTATGAGTTTTGTAGGGAGATTTTGTAGTTCGTAGAGAGATTCGTAAAGTATTCGTCGAGTTCGAAGTGTGTTAATGTAAGAAATCCGTTCCTTACTCTGTACGGAAAACAGGCCTATTTATGAGGAAAACGACATTGCGCCTCACGCGCCAGCTGCGCCTGGCGCAGCTGACGTGTCAAGCGCATAACGCGGCATGACTAGTAAATAGCGTACACGTGGTACGCGCTTTTTTAAAAAAGATAAGAAAGAAAATTCGCGTCTCAAGCAGAGAACTACGCTTGACGCAAGACTCTGAATGAGTCAGAAATCCACGTGTCAAGTGCAGATTAGTGCACCTGACACAGGTGGACAGATCTGCGCCTGACGCACAGACGTGCGCCGGGCGCAAGGCCCTGCGCCAGGCGCAGGCTTGTGCGCTAGGCGCACCAGCCTGTCTCCTGCAGTGCCTTTGCCAGCTTTATTTAAAACGTGTTTTAAAAGATTTCTTTTATCCTTTAATTACTTTTACGGGATAAAATCTGATTTTAACTTATAAAAAATATCTTTTGAAAATATTTATTTATTAAAATAAATCAATTAATTATCAATTAATTGGGCTTTTCAATGAATTGGGCTCAAATACAATTAGTTATCATGAATAATTAATTGGGCTTTAACATAGGACTTTAACACTTTTCGAAATGGTTTTGAATGGCTTTTCAAACTGCTCTGCCCTTGGGTCGGACCAATTAAGACCACGGTTTGTTTCATCATCGGATCCTTAAATGGGGAGACACGATTATGTGTCTACAGAAGCCCCCACTTTGATTGAGGTTCAGGAAACCGAAAGTCAAAGTATACGGTGTCCTGGGGCGGAGAACGATTCTAAACGCCCGAATTTTAGAACCGATCTATAACCGCCGGTCTCGCAAAGCAAAGTTAGTATGCAGGACAATAACCACAAGCAATCTGATTACCTGCAGAGAAAGATGTTAGCAGATAGGTGCAAACAACTCACATAAAGCACATAATGATGCAAATGATGCAAACTTAGACTCTCTAAGGATGCACACAAGACGCAATGCAAGGATTAAGGTTATGCAAAGCTAAGGGAGATGACACGTCATGCAAGGTCAGGGTTATGCAAGACTATAATGTATGAAATGCAATGCAAGGTTGGGGTTTTGCAAGGCTGCAATGCAAGGTCAGGATTTTGCACGGCTAGAAGATGTGATGCAATGCAAGGTCAGGATTTTGCAAGGCTAGAAGATGTGTAGAATGATAGCATGAGTAAAAATAGATAGAATGATTTTCGAAAATCGTTTTTAGTAAATGATTGAGGTCCGTAAACGAGGTCCGCGGATTACAACTCTTCGGGAGTTTGATTTGAATTGGAGGAACCACCACACATAGGAAGCCCCCACTTTGGGTGAGCTTGCCTTGAATTAGGCATTATGAGCCTTGATTGAAATTGTATTTGATCTGATGTTGAAATGTAGTTGATCTGATATTGAAATGTAGTTGCTATGTCTTGAACATTGAAAGTTTTCACTGGGGATTGCACTGGGGATTCTTCTTTGGGAATTTGATTTGGGTAAAGTCAAAATACTATCGCATTGCATCAAATACTAATTGCATTCCCCCACATTGCATTCCAATAAGCCATAAAAGACAAACCCAAGCCCGCTAGGTCGAAAACCCATAAGGGCGACTTAGGCAAAAGTCAAGGCATCTTCTCATCCATTAGCCTGAACTACGAATGGTCTGATTCTGCTAAAGATACGTAGGAAACCTCACCCTGAGGTCCGACCGCTTTAAAGCAAGCCAAACCTGCATCATTATCCGCCCTTGCTAAAGACCTCTTCCATTCAATGCCTAATTCATTGCAAATGGCTCCCAAAGCAAAATGCTCGGCCACCAATTAAAATGCTAAGAGCTACGGCCGGCTCCGATTCCATCATGGATACGTAGGCAACCTCTTTTTGAGGCCCGACCATTTTAATTCACAACATATTTTTTAAGGCTCGCCTGAGCCCATGAGAAAAGCGCGATCTCCCAAATCATGAGTTTTCAATGCTCATCCCCTACCCTTATAACTAGACTGGGATTTGAACCTGCATCATCAGCCTACCTCTGTAATAACCTGACTTATTAAGCTAAGATTAGAATCGATAATCCACGATTATTGGGCTAACGATGATAAATTAAGCTGTAGCCGTTACGTTTTGAACTTTTAAAATTTAAATGACTATTATGTGAATTTTGTTGCCAATGTAGATATTATGTGTTATTAGCTAACTAATAACATGAGCTATGTGATAATTGAGTAATTTATGAATTATGTTAAAAACGTTGAGTATCGTCTTAGAGTTATGGGATTTGTATTAGTTATTGATATCGTTTTGTTACTTGAGGAAGTGAGATTAAGGATTGATTAGGTCAAGATACTTCCATTAAGATATATAATATACTTTGGAGATATTTAGTTAAGAATAATTAAGGATTAAGAGGGAATTGAGAAGAGTATCCAAGTTAAAAGCCTTGAAAATTCTGGTTAATACATAAGCATGGGAAATGACGATTCTACCCCTAATACTAAACCGAAAATTACGATTTTGCCCTTACTCATTCTCCATATATATGAGAGGAAGGTCCTCATTCATTTTCACCAAAATCATTTCACAAGAAACACAACAAAACACACATCTCTCCCCTCCTCCTTTCTCACGCCATTCTGGCGAGCAGCAGGCCTGCTTTTGGCAGCTTGCTCCTCTTGGCTCCTTGCTCTGATTCTTGCATGAAAACACTTCCCTAGGTCTATCAAGTTGTTATACCCATTGGGCAAACGTTACTTTTGAGGTTCCATTACAGTAGCATCAAGAAAAACCAAGGAAGGTAAGTTGTGGCTGAATTTCAGCATTATTAAGGTGTATTAGGTTGAACCTTGATTTCTTTGGGTTAATTGCTAACTTTTAAGTGATGAATGTTTTCTCTAAGGTCCTAAGGAATTGCTGGAGAAGTTGTAGAAGTGTTTAAGTAAGATTTGACTCCTAAGCATCGAGTTAAGGTACACAAGAACCACCCTTCGAATCCTTGCTTTCTAGTTGTTTGAATAACACTCGTTTTATGGAATTTGTGAGAGCTTCGAATGTATATTTGGTTGAGAACTTACTGATTTGTTAATTAATTACAAGTATATGATTTCAATGTGTTTCATGTGAGTTTTGTTAATGATTTCCGAAATATAAATCGTTGCATGTCAAGTTCCTCTAAAATCGATCAAACCGTGTTTCTACTATGAGTTTACCTTTGATTAAATGCCTTAAATGTTGCTGTCCTTTCATTGTATACTTCTGGAAATTACATGTCTTGGGTGTTGATGAATCCTTGTTTCATATTTTTCCACTTATGACAAGTATAACCTTCGTTTGAGAAGAAACCAACACTTAAAACTTGACTTTTCGCCTAATCGCTTTCCGAGCTAGTAAACCCTTGTTCTTTTGGTTCTTAAAATATTTTTGAATGATGGACACCTACTGCCCTATTCATAAATTAAGAGTTAAACCAAAACTTTGGCTTGGCACAAGAGTTACCAGTGATCTTTGCATAAAAACCATTGTTCTTTAACACCAAACCGAAAACCATGGGAATTGATATATGTGGTGCTTGTGTGAGATAATATTTCCATATATTAAGAGCCCTTCTATAACCTTTTATATACTGTCATGCCTTGATAATACCACCTTTAACTACCTCAACTGATCACAACATTCTTTCGAAACCTGATTGTTAAGTCACCTTTCCAAAAATAGTTGAACTTGACATAGCAAGCTTGTTTTACGAAATTTGTTTTGATAAATTAAGATAGTTATGAAAGTTGGTTCCATTAAGTATTTGAGACTAAAGCTTTTGTATATTTGAGTATAAGTTTTGCAATTATTAAAGTCTAGTTTTAGAAGGGAAGTAGTTGTGTAAGCAGTGATGAACAACGTTCACAGAGCGGGTTTGCTCTTAAAGTATTTGGAGCGGGTATTGCTCCGGAGCGGGTATTGCTCCGGAGCGGGTATTGCTCCGGAGCGGGTATTGCTCCGTTATGAAGGGTCATAACCTAGAAAGTCTTGCAAGCAGGAAATAAGAAAGGTAGGGAGACGTCCCTCAAAAGTTTGGAGAATCGGCTTTGCCCTCCATTCGTGTTCCTTCCCAGAGAAAGAAATATTTTGATTTGTATAAAAATGTTTAAGTAATCGTTGAAAAGAGTATAAATGTTGCTCATGGAGAGTCACTTGATATGTTCTTGATGTTGTTATTATTTTTACATTAGTAAAAAGGAACTTTGCAATTAAGCGAATAAAAGTGTTTGAAACAATAGTTATGTTATTACTTCAAAATGAAGTCTACTTTCAGCCACCTTACTATTTTACAACTGGTGGGACTTGTGTACCGGCATAAGCTGACTGTTTTGCTCTCTTGAACCTGTCCTGGTGGGGGCAGATTCAGCTATTTTGCAGAACTAAACTGAAGGTCAAAGATTAGCTTAAGTCTGGGATGTTCGTGTTATGTGAACAGCCGCTGCGTTGTGTTTTCTGTATTATAACGACTATGTTATGTAACTATATTTTGAACTCGGTTATCTAAATACTTAGACTATGATGTAATAATTAAATAATTTAGGCTGTTTTCATAATATGATTAGATACTTCCAGATTCCCTAACCTCCCAAGGGCAAGGTGGGTTAAGAATCCGCACTAACAACATCTCAAATTAGCAGCTTAGCTCTTTAATTAATTATAGTTGGTCGTAATTAAGCTGCTATTGGGGGAGGGCTGTTACACTTGGTATCAGAGCAAACGTTTTCAAAACTCTAAAATTAAGTATTTTGGATTTTAAAAATCATGAGTAACGGTATATATAAAGTTATAGGAATATTTTTGAAAAAAAAAATGAATGACAACATCTACAGATGTTATGAATATGCGATGATGTGAATGTGTGTTTATGTGTATAGAGTATGTTTACAATAACTATATAAACATTAGAAACTCTGTGTAGATGACTTCAAGTTGATCAAGTGAGAGCGTGAATGAAAATGTACCCTATCTGAAGGAACCCGACACCTATGCCCCGGTAGGAAAATGGTGGGATGATGCGATCGATCATGCCAATGAAGTGTTAGGGAATATTCAAGAATGGAACGAGGTCATGGGTCCTGCTAGTAATAATCACTATTGGCGGACGGCAGTCCAAGCATATGCTATTATAAAGACATTACCGTCCTGCGAGCCATGGGCTAGCTTCTGTAGAGTCTATTGGAGTCTGTTAAAACTGTATGTGGCTACAGGAGCAATTCAAGGGTATGGTGTGACCATGGAAAATATAGATAAAAGTCTCATAAGATGGGAAGGTACAGTAGAAGAGGTTAGGCATGAAATGGATATCACTCTTGTACGCCAAAACCAGGGGCAGATTTACCCAAATGACCCTCATTGGAGGGAAATGAATGACCGAATAGCCCATAGGGAGAAGGAATGGGCGGCCAGAATGTATGGAGGTAGGTACGAGTCATCCAGTGGAACTAAGAGTCGTTCTAGTTCGAGAACCCCAACAGCACCAAGTTCAAGTACTATTTACACGACCCAATCAAGTACTACTTACGGATCCGAGGAAGGATGTAAGACTTGTGGCCCTGATTACGTTCTCGAGACTCCGCCAATCAGTAGTGACGATAGTGGCTACTACTATGACCCGTGCAGGTTGGATTAAGCCGGGGGAGTGAAGCCAAGGAGTGGGGATAAGCAGAAAGAAACTGGCTATCATATGTTTTTCTTTATGTAATGTTAAGTCTTTGTATAATAAGAACCAGCATGTTTGAGTGGGGTATGTAAAATAAATAATGAGACAAGTTGCTATAAGGACTAACATGTTGTATGAAGCATGTAAGATAAATAATAAAAGAAGTTGCTACGTTATTATGGAATATATGCATGAAATATGAGTACAATGGTATGCTTGTGAAATGGAGATATGTATGAAATAAGCATGGGAAGTTGAAATCAATGTATTAAGTGCAATTATGAAGAGAAGTATGTGTGGAATTCCAACTGAACATTGCAATTGAATATGTAGGTAAATGGCCAGCGTAGGAGGCACATCTAAATCGATGGATGCTGAGAATAGCACAGATAAGCAGTTACAGGAAATGAAGGAAATGAATGCTCGACTGTTAGAAATACTTGAAAAACATAATCAAAACAAGAATGATGATGAGGGAAAATTTTATAAGCGCTTAGCAGCTCATAAGCCACGCACTAATGACCGGTGAAGCCGATCCGTCAAATTTGAGGACTGGATTACATACATGAGCAAGTTACTTGATTTGGTCAGCGCCCTGAGACCATGAAGGTAAAAATGGCTACCTTCTACCTGGAAGGACCAGCTGATATATGGTGGAACACCACCAAGGGAGTAACTACGGCTAGAAGTTTACTTGGGCGAAGTTTGTAGAGAAGATGAAGGATAAGTTCTTCCCTCCAAGCATTACGGAGAATGAAGGAGAACGAGTTCCTATTCCTGGGGCGTACTAAGATGTCGGTATTGGAGTACGCAAAGAAAGTTTCGGAACCGTCCCGATTTGCGCCTGATTTTGTGGGCAATGAAAGAGTGAAGATGATGCGGTTCTTTGAAGGCCTGAATTTGAAGTACCAGAAGCGAATTGGGACGTATACAACTTTTGAAGAATTATATGATCGCGCTCTAGAACAGGTGCTAATAGAAATGAAGGATGAGGAGTTTAGGAAGAAAAGGAATGGAGGAAAATTTAAGGAGGGAGGATTCAAGAAACCAAGAACAGAGATGGCAGCCCCATTTCAGTTCAAAGGGCAGGTTGGGAATAGTAAGGGTGGACAAACAGAGTGGAAGTGCAATCGTTGTGGAAGGAATCATTATGGCAAGAATTGTTCAGGGCAGATGGTGTGTTTTAATTGCAAGAATGTTGGACACCAAATTAGTGAGTGTCCCTCATGGAAAGAAATGGGAAGGCCGGGAGGAAATAATAAGCCGGGGAATATGTTGATGTTGACCGGCTGGAGAAGGAAGCTCGAGTCGAGGTAGGGCCCAGGAAGGGAGTTCATCCTTGGCGGTGGAAAGCACCGTGGAAAGCTTGTTGTTAAGACAGAAACGAAGGAGGTATCGGAGCTGCATGAGATACCAGGTAATGTGATTTCAGGGAAATTTCCTGTATGTAACTCAGTGGCCAATGTGTTATTTGATTCGGGAGCCTCGCATTCATTTATTTTAAATACGTTTGTTGGCAACCTGCTATATAAACCCTGTGTTCAACCCTTAAATATGACTATCTGTATGCCTAATGGGGAGTCGACTTGTTGTAAATGGATATTTAGAGATTGTGAACTTAAGATAGCAGGGTCAGAACTGCGGGTAGATTTGATACCCTTTGACCTAGAATATTATGATGTGATTTTGGGAATGAATTGGTTGAGTCGGAATAGGGCAGTGATAGAATGTTACGCTAGAACTGTTAGGTTGAGGTCCCCAGGTGGAGCTAATATTTTATATCAGGAAGAGATAGCGAGCCTGGAAAAGGAGGATAATGCAATAATTGAGATTGATACAGAAGTAGTACATGAGGGTGTTGGTTATCTGAATCAGATGGCAGGGGGTTCAAAGGAAGGAAGTAAGATTGAAGGGATTCTGGTGGTGAAGGAATTTCCGGATGTATTTCCAAAAGATTTACCGGGATTGCCACCGCATCGGGTAGTCGATTTTCATATAGATTTGGTGCCAGGGGCTACGCCGATATCCAGAGCTCCTTATAGAATGGCTCTGGCAGAAATGTCAGAGTTGAAAAAGCAGTTAGAAGAGTTGTTGCAAAAAGGTTATATCCGACCTAGTGTATCTCCATGGGGTGCACTAGTGTTGTTTGTGAAGAAAAAGGATGGTACGATGAGATTGTGTATAGATTATCGGGAAATCAATAAAATCACAATTAGATATATATATCCGTTACCCCGAATAGACGATTTATTCGATCAGTTAAAGGGGGTCGGGGTATTTTCAAAGATAGATTTAAGATCTGGGTATCACCATATGTCGCATAGTTGAAGAAGGCATTCAGAGGACGGCGTTAGAACAAGATATGGTCATTATGAGTTCGTGGTGATGCGGTTGGGCTCACCAATGCACAGCGGCATTTATGGATTTAATGCGGAGATACTTTAAGCCTTTCCTCGATCGGTTCGTGGTAATCTTTATAGACGACATATTGGTGTACTCCAAAGATCGCAAAGATCATGAAGAACACTTAAGAGAGGTGTTAGGAATATTACGAAGAGAGAAACTCTACGCAAAGTTGAGTAAGTGTGAATTACAGTTGGGACAGTAATGTTTCTAGGGCATGTTGTAACCAAGGAGGGTATAGCGGTGGATCACTGAGAAGATCGAGCGGTAAAAGAATGGCATGCACCCACCAATGTTGGGGAAGTTAGGAGTTTCCTTGGGCTTGCTTTGGTTATTATCGGAGGTTCGTGGAGAATTTCTAGCGGATAGCTCTACCAATTACGAATTTAATCAAGAAGAGTACAAAATTTGGTGGTCGGAGAAATGCGAGAAGGCCTTTCGGGAATTAAAGAAGAGATTAACTAGCGCTCCGAGTCTTAGCTCTACCTTCGGGAACATAAGGGTTTGAGGTCTATAGCGATGCCTCCCGGGGAAGGGTTAGGGTGTGTCCTAATGCGAGAACCGGCGGAGTTATAGCCTACGCTTAGGCAAGGCTTAAGCCGCATGAGAAAAACTACCACAGTGCATGATCTAGAGTTTGTAGCGATCATCTTTGCATTGAAATTGTGGAGACATTATGCGTACGGAGTTGCTTGCAAGGTTTTCAGCTGATCACAAAAGCCTTAAATACATCTTCACCCGGAAGGGAAATGAACATGAGGCAACGGAGATGGTTGGAGTTACTTAAGGATTATGATATAGATATTCAATATCATCCCGGGGAAAGCAAATAAAGTAGCCGTGCTCGAGTAGAAGGCCTCTCGGGAGATAAATTCAACGATATCGGTGCCCGGGAAGAGCTATATAAAGGGGTGGTGCGATTGGATTTACGAGTGATTGCGAAAGACGGATTACGGGGAGAATTAAATGCCATTGTGATTAACCGTCTCTTCTTGAGAATAATTCGGGGGAAGCGAGGAAAAGGATGACTTTATCAAGAGTTGGAAGTCGAAGATAGAAAGGAATGAGACCAAGACTTCCAATTATACGTCAATGGGAGCGTGCGGATAAATGGAAGATGGTGTATTCCTAATGACAAGGAATTAAGGAATAAGATTATGAAAGAAGCGCATAGCGGTGCTTATTCGGTTCATCCAGGTAGTAGAGATAAGATGATTCGGGATGTAAAGAAATATTTACGGTGGAAAGGGTTAAGCGAGACCTCTCACAATTTGTAGCAAGATGTTTGATTTGTCAAAAGGTAACATTTGAGCGGAAGAAGATGTGGGATTGCTTTGACCATTGCCCCGGAACCGGAATGGAAATGGGATTCCATCTCCATGGACTTTATAACGAGGATTACCCAAACATGAAGGGGAAATGACTCATACTGGGTTGCTGGTTGCTGCAGGCCCGACAAGAAGCAGGCCCCGATTTATTTCCATGGGAGTGACTTGGAGCAAAGAAGCCGTTAGTCCTGATGCATATATCGGGAAATTATTCGTTGCACGGTGTTCCAACCACTATTATTTACGGCCGAGATTGTAACACTCAGATCCCTTGGTAAGACAAAATAGAAAATGAAGACATTTTTATTAAGAAAAGACGATAGAGGATATATCGTCAAGACGGATATGTCACTCTACAGGTTCAAAATAAACTAATGAAACTTGAAATACAAACCCCAATTAAGTTAAACCAAAAATATCCCAAAGGAGGCAAAACAACCCCCTCGCCAAGATCCAATTTAACAAAAATAGGAAATTAAATATAATGTCTTATAAGCCTAATAAGTCTTTCCCTCACAGCCCGCAGCAAAAAGAGCTACTCTTTATTTTCTTTACTGCAAAATATAATGACAATATCCACAAATCGGTGGGGAGTAACTAACGGCTCTCCCAACCCAATTAGGATCCATATAAGAGTTATCAAAGTTATACTAATCCAGAGTCATACACCAAGTCCCAAAAATACACTTCAATTAATCAAATAACAAATAAATAAATAAATAAATACAGTAAAGGCAATCCGACATCTTAACTACAAATCCGGTAAAGTTAACTTAGGATAATTAGACCAACAAATATACATATGAACTCAAGGATCATCAAAATAATAATAAAAATAATAATACGGACATTACAAACGATGCTTGATAACATTTTCTGAATACTCTTCTTAATACGTTTGAAGAGGAAGCGGAACATAAGTGGATCGCGACCCTTTGTTCCTATTTGGTTATAGTATTAGGACCACCGCTCGCCTATGTCTAGTATGGCCACACCACGATGCGAGATAGTACCTGCTCGGTACTTCTCGAACTCTCGACGACAACTAATAACCAAGACCGGACCTACGTACCCCGCTTTCGATACATAAGAGTATAAACTATGTACCATGCTCGTACATAGTATTTACTATTCCTTGAGGCTATGTTGCCTCACTAGTCATCATCCTCAAACAAGAAAACAAGTAATAAATAATATATTTTTCATCATCTGCCAGAATGCCATTCAAGGTCTTACGTCAAGCGCAAGAATCTAGGGTCTTAACCCGTCAATTCCCAACACGCAAGAATGTTAGGGACTCATCAGCCCATCGATTCCAAAGTTTGTAAGAATTTTAGGGCTTAGCCCATCAATTCCATCACATCAAACAAATATCTCGTTCTTCTAAAAGAAATAATTACATAATATTACTATCTCAAAAATATAACTTAGGTTGTCTTAAAACTAGAAAATATTATAAACCATTATAATAAGGAAAATTTGCCGAAAAGTCCCACCTTTTGGCCATCGCTGAAAATAGTCCCAACTTTAAGTGTATTCTACGATGGTCCAAACTTTGGGGGTCTTCACTTTTATTGGACCTTTAGGATGGTAACTTGCAACAACGGGTTTCAGTCTTTGTTTTTTTTTTTTTTTTTTTGATAAGCTCCATGCATCTTCTCCCCTATGCACAACCCCACTGAGCCACCTCTTTCTCTCTCCTCCACTTAACTCCACAACCCCGGCCCCCCAAGCGGTGGTGACCCACCACCCGAGCCACACGGAGCGCCCACCACCACCGCCGAAATCCACCCGGGCAGAGCACGAAACCACCCACCCACTGCCCCATACCTACTTTGACAAAAACACGCTTATATTTTCCATTTAACAACTAAAACCATTGACATTCTTTGTTAATAATTTCTACACCAAAATTCACAAATCACCACAACAACAAAAAAAAAATCAAAACATCCAATTTAAGAAGCAACCAAAATCCACGAAAAACAAAACCCGCACTGACTTTTCATCACCAATATAAGCTGAATCTTAATTACAATCACACATAAAAAGCAGAAGAAAAAAAAAAAAATGAAAGCAACAAATTGACTTGGATCGGGTAAAACAAATTGGGTGTGATGAAGAAAGCGAGGAGAGAGAATTGGGGTTGGTGTCTTGGTGATGAACCATTGATTAGATGAATGGCTTTGCGGCATTTCTCGAGGCGAGGTTTGCATCCCCATTTTCTCCCTATTGGTGAATGGTGATTGGCCCACGATAGATGGTGGTGGCGGTGGTGACGGAGAACCGGGGAAGAGAATGGGGGTTGTCGGGTTGGTGCCGGGTATCGGGCTATCGACAAGGGTGAGAGAGAAAGGGTGGTGGACGAGGGGAGAGAGAAAGGACGGTGCAGGGGATGGAGGAGCATTGGTGACGGGGTGGGAGGAGAGAGAAATGGTGGCCGAGAGGCGTTGGTGGCAGGGGGTGGGAGGAGAGGAGGGAGGGAGTTGAGCTCGCGTGAGTTGTTTTACTTGTTAAGCGGGTTTCTAATGGAATGGGTCCGAGAAATAAAAAAAAAAAAACCCAAAGTAGGGTTTATTATATAATAATAGAAAGTTAGGACTATTTTCGAGATGGCCAAAAGGTGGGACTTTTTTGAGAAAATTTTCCTTATAATAAGCTCGAAAGGTATGCCAAGAACACAAGAATATATAAAATACCCTTTCTCTACAACCGTTCCCCCGACCATAACAACAACCTAACAAATATGCCGAGTCTAACATAACTTATCTTTGTAAAAATAAAAATCGTGACTTAGTTATTTGTTATTATTAAAACTCACCATTGTACAACACATCATTACAACAACCAAAAACAAGGAAATCCACTTCACATACTTGTGCGTAATTTTCAAAACCAACAAGGAGAAAAATAAAAAGAAACCAAATAAGATGCATAAGATGCGGCAAGTCCACCATAGGAGCGCATAACGCGAGCATATATACAAGTAATACAACATTGATCATCATCTTTAGTTCTTTACCCACAATAAACAAGTATGAAAGGATCAAGCTATTACATACAATACTCGTGAACCAAAGTAAGGAGAAACAACGCCCGAGGGGGGCTAGTCGCTTGTGATGCGGCTCGCGGCGTGGTACGATGCAGCCAAAGACGAGCCACAAAGATGAACCGGAAGCCCGGTAGGTGGCTTGATGCGTGGGTCACGACCACCAGTCCGCATTTGCTCGGCTTATGGTGCAGTATTTTCGAAAGGCATCGAACACACTACTTTGCTCATTCTCCTCGACTAACACCCATTAAGGTAATCATCACACATGAAATCGGCATCATCAAGCCATACTTACATCATGCTTCTAGTAGTAATAAAATCACAATTTTTGCACATTATAAAGATGACAAGATTTAGCACACAACACATGGATTTAAGGAACATGAATTCTACTCTAAAATAACAACTATAACTTAAAAAGCGGGGTTATAAATAATCATACTTTATCAAGCTATAAAACTCGAGATAATCGTGTAAACATATAATTCATATAACTCGTCAACGTACAACAAGAAAGTTAATCCCACCGAATTCCTTTAAATATACTAGCCCAACTAAGATGCCAAAACTAAAATAATTCCTATACAAATACTAATCGATGCAGGGTGGTCGTTAGTTACACGGGCCAACTCGCGAAGTGCGGTTTAGCGGTGTAATCTAGGTCTTCCCTTCTTGAACAAAATCTTCCCGCACGCGCTCACCTTTAGGGCGACCCAACAATGATTGACCAAATCGGAATGATGAAGAAAAAAATGAAGGAATATAAGGGTGAAAATGGTGATAAATAATCTGGACTTTTTGTAGAAAGATTAGAAGAACTCCTCTTCTCCACATAACACCCTCGGTAGAAATATGGGTCACGAAAAGTTAAAATGTTTCTTGTCCAAATTCAGCTCTAAACATTGTGTGGGGGGGGTTACAAGGTAGCTTATTTATGGGGTTTGATTGGGAAGTAAAGAGGGGTTACATGGGGTTACAAGAGGTTCGAAGGTCTCTCTAAAAACTCCATAAATCAGGAATTTTCTAGACAGCAACGCGAAAAGGATATGAACTCCCACGATTAAAATCGTTACAACGGTCCAAATACTCTAGAAATGGTGAAATAAAAATACTATCTCAAAGGCGCATTTTAAAAACTAGAAAATATATAATTTCCAATCAAATAAATTTTATAAATAAAATATTTATAAAGTTGAAAAATATATATGATATAATATTTTCGAGAATAAAATATTCTAATTTTGATGAAAGAGTAATAATTAAGGGGAGATAACGTGAAAAAATTAACGGTAAGAATTTCGGGGTGTTACTGAGAGATACTCGATTTCTGTCACATTTAAGAGAAGTTACAAGAAGCTTTGGGATCGACTCGAGAATTTAGCACAACATTCCATCCAGCAACGGATGGGCAAACCGAGCGAATAATCCGGGATATTAGAAGACATGTTACGAGCACGCGTATTAGAATTTAAAAGGCTCTTGGGAGGATAAATTGGCATTAATAGAATTTTCCTATAATAAGAGTCATCAATCTAGCATTGGTATGGCTCCATATGAAGCTTTGTATGGGCGTAAATGTCGAACACCTATTTGTTGGGATGATGTGAGTCAGGGTATACCGGTTGGACTGAGTTAATTCAAGATACAATGGAGCGGAGTTCGAGTAATTCAAGAAAAATGAAAGTCGCGCAAGATCGACCAAAAGAAGTATGCCGACTTACAGAACAACGAAGTTGGAATTCGAAGAAGGGGATAAGGTATTTCTTCGTGTTTCATCCACTAAGGGGGTGAAAAGATTTGGTGAGAGGAAATTGAGTCCTAAATTAATAGGACCATTCGAGGTTTTGCGAAGAATTGGTGAAGCCGCCTATGAATTAGCCTTGCAATAGAATTGTCCGAGGTTCACAATGTCTTCCACGTCCCTGCAACTATGGAAATATATACATGATCCTTCACATGTGTTACCTTACGAGCAGTTGCGAGATAGATGAGTCATTATGTTATGAGGAGAGACCTATAAGGATCTGGATAAACGGGAAAAAGTGTTGTGGAACAAGACAATACCTTTAGTTAAAAGTCTCGTGGACCAATCATGGGACGGAAAGAAACAACTTGGGAAAAAGAAATAGATATGCAAGAACGATACCCCCAATTATTCCAAGGTATGTTTATGCGTTTCGGGACGAAACTTCTTTAAGGAGTGTTAGAATGTAATAGTTGACTTATTAAGCTAAGATTAGAATCGATAATCCACAATCAATTATGCTAATGATGATTAAATTAAGTTGTGACCGCTAAGAGTTTAAATGAATGTTATGTGAATTTTGTTCTTGCGTGGATATTATGTATTTATTAGCTAACTAATAACATGAGCCATGTGATAATTGAGTAATTTATGCACTATGTTTAAAAAGTTAAGTATCGTTTGAAATTAGGGAATTGGTAGTAGTCGTTAATATCGTTTGATGATCGGGAAGTAAGATTAAAGATTGATTAAGTCAAGATACTTCCATTAAGGTATATAATATACTTTGGAGGAAATTAGTTAAGAACAATTAAGGATTAGGAAGTGATTGAGGAAAGAACCTAAATTAAAAGCGGAAAATTGCGGTGTGTTCATAGGCAAGAGAATGACGATTTTAACCCCAATACTAAATTGGAAATTCCGATCCTACCCTTTACCCATTATCCCTATATAGGATACCAATACCCTCATTCATTTTCATCGGAGACACTCCACAAACAAACACAACAAAGCAACACATTTCTCTCTCCCTCATTCACGCCATTTCTGGCGAGTTGCAGACAGCTCCATTGCCAGCTTGTTTTCTTTGGCTCCTAGCACTGAAACTTGCATGAAAACACTTCCCTAGGTTCATCAAGGTGTCCTCCATACTGGGTAGGCGTTAGTTTTGAAGTTCCATTCCTGTAACCCTAAGAAAAACCAAGGAAGGTGAGTTATGGTGAATTTCGGCATGCATAAGGTATATTAGTTTGAAACTTGATTTCTTTGGGTTAATTACTAACTTTAAGGTGATGAATGTTTTGATTAAGGTCCTAAGAGGTTGCTGGAGAGGTGGTAAAAGTTACTAAGTAAGATTTGATTTCCTAGACACCAAGTTAAGGTACCCTGAGAACCACCCTTTGAAGCTTTACTTTCTTAATTGTTATCATAACACTTGTTTATGGAATTTATGAAAGCTACGAATATATTTTGTGTGGGAAACCTACTGTTTTGTTAAGAAGTTATAAGTAGTTAATTTCAATGTGTTAATTATGGTTCGTGGTTGATGATTTTCGAATTAGAAATCGTTGCATGTCAAGTTCCTCTAAACCGATCAAACCATGCTTCTACTTCGATTGTGCTTTGTTTAGATGCCTTCATTGTTGCTTGCCTTTTATGGTAAACTACTGTAAAGTACTTATATTATTTGTTGATCAACCTTGTATCACATCTTCCTCTTATATTAAGCATAACTTTGTGTTTGGGAAGTAAATAACACCTAAAAAACTCGACTTTTCGCTTAATTACTTTTGGAACTTGTAAACCCTTGTGCCTTGATCCTTTCAATGTTTTTCATGATGAATACCTACTGCTCCTTTATATATATTAAGTGTGAAACCTAAACTTTGGCTAAACCCAAGAAGTACAAGTGATCATTACATAAAACCATTGTTCATTAACACCAAACCCGGAACCATCTAAATTGACCTATGTTCTCTTTGTGTGAAGTAATCTTCTATATGTTAAGTGCACTCTATGAACCCTTCACCTACTGCCATATCTTGATAACCCTGCCTTTAATCACCTTTATTAATCATAGCACTCTTTCGAAACATGGTTGTTAAGTCACCTTTCCAAATATAGTGGAACTTGACATAGCAAGCTTGTTTTACGAAATTTGTTTTGATAAATTAAGATAGTTATGAAAGTTGGTTCCATCCAGTTTTTGAGACTAAAGTTTTTGTATATTTGAGTATAAGTTTTGCAATCATTAAAAGTCTAGTTTTAGAAGGGAAGTAGTTGCATAGCAAGTGATGAACAACGTTCACGGGCGGGTTTGCTCTTTAAGTATTTGGAGCGGGTATTACTCGGAGCGGGTATTGCTCCGTTATGAAGGGTCATGACCTAGAAAGTCTTGCAAGCAGGAAATAAGAAAGGTAGGGAGACGTCCCTCAAAAGTTTGGAGAATCGGCTTTGCCCTCCATTCGTGTTCCTTCCCAGAGAAAGAAATATTTTGATTTGTATAAAAATGTTTAAGTAATCATTGAAAAGAGTATAAATGTTGCTCATGGAAAGTCGCTTGATATGTTCATGATGTTGTTATTATTTTTACATTAGTAAAAAGGAACTTTGCAATTAAGCGAATAAAAGTGTTTGAAACAATAGTTATGTTATTACTTCAAAATGAAGTCAACTTTCAGCCACCTTACTATTTTGCCACTGATGGGACTTGTGTACCGGCGTAAGCTGACTGTTTTGTTCTCTTGAACCTGTCCTGGTGGGGGCAGATTCAGCTAATTTTGCGGGGACCGGTCAAGGTTAAAGATTAGCTTAAGTTTGGGATGTTCGTGTTATGTGAACAACTGTTGCGTTGTGTTTTACGTATTATAACGACTATGTTATGTAACTATATTTTGAACTCGGTTATCTAAATACTTAGACTATGATGTAATAATTAAATAATTTAGGTTGTTTTCATAATATGCTTAGATACTTCCAGATTCTCCTAACCTCCCGAGGGCGAAGTGGGTTAGGAATCGCACTAACATCATCTCTAATTAGCGGACTTAGCTCTTTAATTAATTATAGTTGGTCGTAATTAAAGTTGCTATTTGGGGAGGGCATTACGGAATTAGAGAAGAAGAAAGATAAGAAAGTTTGTATTATTTTTCGAATGAGTTTACAGCAGTAGCTCTTTAGCTATTTATAGCTACAAATCTAATAAAAGAGTTACGAGAATTATAACGAATTGAAACTAACTCCAACTAACAATTTGGCCATTTCATGTAATTATCTCTAAAAAGAGTTGCAAACTATTCTCTCTCTAATTTTTTTCCTCTTGCCTTCTCTCCTCCAAAGCCTTTCCCAAAACCAAACCCTAGGAACTCGCCGGAGTTCGGCGCCGCAAACCGCCCGGCGTGTTCTCCCAAGTGAGTTCCTCTAGCTTTTTTATTTGCTTTTCGTTCTTCTTTGTCGGTGGTTTCTTAGTTTTTCGTTCTTCTAAGTCGGTGGTTTTCTTTGCTTTCCGATAGTCTAGTTCGGTGGCCTATTGGTTTGATTCGGGTGGTCGTCGTCCCTTGTCGCGTCGTCGCGTCTCCCTTCCCCCTCCCTGTTCTTGGTAGATTCGCCCTTGTTGTTAGTTGTATTTCCAAGGTAGATCCCTCCCCCTCCCCCGGGTGGTGCGTCGGGTTCCACCTCTCCCTCCCCATTTTGTGTTGTTGGGCATCCCCTTCCCCTCCCCCCGGTGTTGTGTTTTTTTGGGCTTCCCTACCCCCTCCCCCTCCCTCGGTTAGTGTTAGTCTTAGTTTGGGCTTCCCCTTCCCTCCCCCTCCCCGGGTTAGTGTAACTTGGTCATCGGTTTGGGCACCCCTTCCCTCCCAGGTCAGGTTAGTGTTGAATTTACCTTCCCCTTTGGTTGGTGGTTATCCGGCTATCCCCTTCCCCTAGTGCGTGTTGGAAATACGTTAAGTTGTTAAGTTTGTGGGCGTGTTAGTATGCGTTTTTTGTTTGTTCCAATAAGCTGCTTGATATTTTTGTTAAGTGTTGGAGGTCGTCTTCATCTTGTTGTTGGATCTGGTTTTAGTGGTTGGTTAGGATTTGCGTGGCAAGCACTTTCATGGATGGGGTCTGGTTTGTCCGTTTTGGACAATCGGACGGTTCTTCGAGATCTAACTCTGGTTAGATTTCACTCTCACTTGGTTATGACTTTATCAATCATTGCCTTGATAAAACGAAATCTGAAGGCGGCTCCCCAATTTGTTAATTGGGTTTATAGCGCGTCAACGCATTTGAGCTTCTCATCAATGGAGAAGCCTGATATACCCGTTCAAAAGGGTATCGAGTCACAAAGGAATGTGACTCTTTTCGGAAATCTGGACGGAGAATCCCATGTGACAGAAGGTCAATGGGATTGGTCCTGTAGCGAGTTTCTATTCTCGCGGTTGCTTTGTTACCCCGTCTGTGAATTTAGCCCTCTCCTCTCACTCCGTTCGTCAGGGTTCTGGCGCTCGTCTTCTACCAGCAGCAGAGTTTTTCTACAGTTAACTATCATCTCCGCCCTCCAGCTCGAGCAGTTTTATCCTTGTTTAAGTTATTTATGCTTTTGTCGTAGTTTTGTACGAGCGAGTATCGCTCTTTTTAGTTTCTTTATGTTGGTAGAGTTGTATTAGCATTAGGCTGTACTTCCTTTTTCATTAATGCACATTTTCCCGATGTCAAAAAAAAAAAAAAAAAAAAAAAAGAAACTAACAATTTGGCTCCAAAACTGAACAATCTCTAACTAACTGTAACAGAATAACAGAATTGATATTCTGTTATACTGTAACAGAATAGATCACTTTAGTTGAAAAAGTTTTTGTTGTCTAAAATCTACATACTGAGCTTCTTAATCTTTTTGATTTTTCTTATGGCTATACTTAATGATATACAAGGCATTTTTTAGTTGATATTACTACCATTTTAACTTCTCATTCTTATAGGAGGCATTTTCACTTTATGGAGAATTATATGTGCAGCCAACCAGCCATAAAGACACCCATCGATGAATGATTTTGTCAAAAATTCCTAAATTAATTATATTTCAAAAAAAAAAAATTGGACTTGTTGTTAGCCCTTCAAGATGCATATAGCTAACCGACATTTAATTCTATGGCAAGAGTACTCTCATTATATTGCGAAGTATATAGTAGTAGTCAGTTATAGCAAGGATATATCAATCTTGTATGTGATACTTTTATTTTATATCAAAGTCCTTTTATTCTTAGACGAGTTAGTTTAGCTTGTTGTGGGTAGGGGTGTAAGTGGATTGGACTGGATTGGACTTTACCAAATCTAAATTCAGTCCAAAGTATTTTGGACTTGAGAAATTGAGTCTGAATCCGATCCAAACTTTTTTTGAGTTCAGTCCAGTCCAGTCCAGTCCGAAACTTTTTTCTTGAGTCCGAATCCAATCCAGTCCGATTATTATTAATTTTTTTCCCGATTTAGGTTCACAATGTTTTCTCATGATTGAATCCTTGAAAAATTGGACTCATTGCCTCCATTTCACAAAGTAAGTTACATACATCTTTTAAGTCTTATAAAATGTAAATTGCAATATACAAAAGGCGCCAAAAGGGTTAAAGAAAACTTTTGTCTTTCCAGTTTTCACTTTGGACTTTTGGAGGATAAGTAAAAAATTATGGCGCCAGGTAAAAGATTTTAGTGAAAATGTTAGAAAGTCCAAAATTTCAACAAAAGTGTTAATTTTTTTTTCTAAGTATACATTATATGCTAAAATATTTTTTGGACTAGATTGGACTTATTGGACTCTAAAGGTGTGAGTTCAAATCCAGTCCGAAAATATTTGGACTCGGAAATTTGAGTCCGAGTCCAGTCCAGTCCGACAAGTTTGGACTGGACTGGATTGGACTCTGGACTTTTCGCAGTCCAGTTACACACCCTAGTTGTGAGAGTAAAATCTTGATTGTAATTTCAGAGTATACTTTTGTTGTTAATAAAATAAAATATATAAATTTCTTATTTCTACAAATGTTGTAAACAATTGTTAACAATTTGTTCATTAGGGTTCACGTAGAAACTTTTAAATAATAGTGAAATTTGATTTTTGCTTTTATGCTCCATTGCTCCTAATGTTAAGGGAAAAATTACACTATTACCACATAGAATTTTATTCAAAAAAGGTAAAAAAAAATGTCAAGGTAGGAAAAGGGAAATTTATGAAGAATTACCTAATTTATGAAACATTTTTTTAAAAGGAAAATTTATCCGAAATAACATTTTAAATACAAGTTTTCGTGAGAAACTTGTGCAGCCCAACATATACGGATAGACTTAATGCCAAAAAAGATACGGGTGACATTCCCTGCACATGTTTGGTTTTAATGAGTTAAGGTCGGAAAATACTTGGTCAATGTTGTAAGTAGGGGTGAAAGTTCGGTGTATGGTTTGGCTTAGGCCTAGTCCAATCCAATCCGAACAAAATTTGAATTTTAGTCTTCCAATCCAAATCCAAACCAATCAGAGTTTTAAGTCCAAACCAAACACTAGATCGGATTCAATTCGAAATATCCAAAATTTCAAACTCTATTCTTTTGATGATTCAATTTAGGCACGAATATCAAAATAAAGTGTATACAATTTCATAAAAATCCAGTGATAGCTAATAATTCATACAAACCCATAATTTTTATCAAAAATGCATAAACCCAATCCCAAATATAAAAGTATATCATACAGGGTTTATTTGCTATTTGGTTATTTTGGTTTTTTGGATCCAATCACCATCAATCCAAACCAATCCGAAAATCCAAAATTTCAAAAAAAAACTCAATCCAAATCGAATCGAGCATAGTTCAAGTCCAATCTGAATTACTAATTCGGTTTGGATTGGATTAGATTACGATTTTTATTTAAATAACTTTCACCCATAGGCCTGCAAGTTAAGACTATTTCTCTTTAAAAGAAAATTAAATGTTATTTTTGACCAAAACTCGCAGTTGGTCGATGGTGCGCACGAGTGTAGGTAGAGGATGGTGAGCACCATCCAAAACGCAGCAACAAAACACATAAAATGCGGAAATCATTAAACCAAAAACGCACGGAAAGAACATATGTTGATCTCCAATGAACACCGAAAAACATAAAACCCATTTTTTGAATTCATTACTTTCATTTTCCCACACAAATTTTCTGAGACTTTCTCTCTCTTCTCCCCAAATCCTCCAGCATCTCTCTAACTTCTCTCTAACCTCTCTCATCAAACTCTTCAAATTCTTCATTTTTTTGCACAATTTTCGTACATGAAGATGAACACAACAAGTTGCAAAGCGAAATCAACAACATAAGGTATTAAATCTATGCATTTGATAAGAAATTAAATAGAATATTTTTTTACATTTTGCACTTTCATTTATTATTTTTTTCCCTCTTTTCTAGTGAAAATCTTGATAGTGGTTTGTGAAAAAATGAAAACAACCTTGCAATTGATATCCGAATGAACAAATCGAGAGCCCAATGAACAAAGGAGATGAACGAGTTCAACATCTAGAAAAAAAAACTAAGTAATGTTCATTGTACTGTAAATATATGTTCGTTGTATTATTACAATGTATTCATTGAATTCGTGTTGGTCATATGTTTATTATATTTAGCCAGCTGATTATTATGTGTTTGTTCAGATGTTAGATACAGTTGTTTATATGTTCATTGTGTGTTTGACACATATTAATTGCATTAATAACAAGAATTATGGCATATGTTCATTATCCTATTAGCATATGTTCACTGAAACACATGTTGGTAAGATGTTTATTGCATTTCAGTCATATGCTCATTGTGTGTTTGTAATATATTCAATAAAATGATATGAATTAATGATAAGTTGATTATCATATATTTATCTATAAATGTGTGATATTTGTTCAAATGCTCTTTGTATGATTATGTGATGTTTATTGTACTATTTACAAATACAAGGTGCACATTTTTAAGCTGATGTTCATTGTATTACTAGCATGTTCATTTTAGTCACATCTCGTTATATTTGGTCATATAATTATTGTGTGTGGGAGCATGTTCATTGTATTATTACAATGTGTTAATTGTATATTTGAAAGCTTATGTTCATTGTATTATAAACTTGAATAATTTTGTTTTAACTACTGTTCTTTCCTTTCTTGTATCAGTTCAATTCGACTAGTTCAGACAACTAATGATACATTATGGTGTCGAGATCTCACAAATCAAATCAATTGGAAATGGAAGGAAGCTCAGAAGCAAGAATATCTTCTTAATGAACTCAATAGTGTTTAATTAGGAATACATGTTCTTTTGTAAGACCTTAGTGTTCATATGAGATATATTGTATTATTTTGGTTATATTTCTATATTTGGGTACATACTACATTTTGAATTAACCATCTTTTGTAATTACTTATTTTTTTGATAATTATATAACTATTCAGTTGGGTTATTCATTATAGATAGTATGTTGTTCATTGCAAAATTATATTTGTACATTACAAAGAATAATAATGACAACATAAATATTTATCACCATGAACATATAAGTACTTTGAAGGAACATTTTGAAGAACTTGGATGAACAAACTAACATTTGAATCAACAATATGTTAATAAAGTGAGAAATGAACAATAATAAATTTGAAAAGTATTTTGAAATTTGAATTTTGAAAATCAGCGGCAATTTTGAATTTTTAAAATTCGAAAACATACTGAATTTTGAAATTAGTCGAAAATGTTCAATCCAAAATTGCAATTGTTCATTCAACAGAAAGAATGTGTTTATTACACTAATTTTTTTATAAATGTTCATTCCAAATGTTCAATAAAAATAGCGTGTGTTCATTATACTACAATGTCCATTGGAATAAACTGGATGTTTATTGGTTTACAACACACATGGGGTGAAAAAGTTGAGGAAAGATAAATTGAGGTGGGTCCCACTCCCACAAATGTTCATTCCAAAATTGCAAATGTTCACTGAAAAATAGCGTGTGTTCATTATACTAAAATGTCCATTGGAATAATCTTGATGTTTATTGGTTTACAACGCACATGGGGTGAAAAGGTTGAGGAGAAGAGAAATTGGGGTGGGCCACACAACTGTTCGTTGGAAAGCGCAAATGTTCATTGAGGCAGCGTGCGCACCATCCTCTACTTACACTCGTGTCGCCGCGCCCGAATTTTCGCAAAACTCGCATTTAAAAGGTTATTTTTGACAAATTTTCATTTTAAAAATTCTATCCACCGATTGGCCTAGCCTAAGCCCAAGAGGAAGTGACTCGGTGAGGAACCCATTTGCTCTTCTAGTCTTCTCCCAGGTCCCACCGCATCCACCTTTGTTGTTCCTGAAAATTATTTTCGACCCAAATCTTGCAAAATTTGAGCGTTTTTTATTGTTGGGAGTCGAATTTGGCTCTCAACAAGATTCGAAACTCAAACTTTAGTATTCTTTTTGGAAATTTACTGGCTTACTGCAGTGGAAGGTATAATAATCTCTCCGGACTCTCCCCCCTCCTTTTCTTGTTGTTCTCTAACCTTTTTTTTTTACTGTTTTGTCGATCCTAGTCTTGTTCTACTACTACTTTGTTATAGTCCAAGAACAAATTAATACACGGTTTTGACTTGAGTATTATACATGAATCATGATTATTTACAGTCAATCTTAGTTTGTGAAATAATCAAACCTTAGACTTCTTAGTTTCTCGTTTAAGTTTTTTGACAATGGAAGAATTTGGTGGTTAACAAAGGTGTACAACTGTATCCAAAGCTAACTGACCAAATCTGACTCAAAGTTGAAGGAAATAGTTTATCGAACTTAAACAGCCACTTAACATTCACTTTTATGACCGTCTAATGCCTTCTCCGTTGATGTATTTTGTGGTCGTGAAAAGTTTGCTGGATTACTAATTTTTTTTTTTTTAAAGGTAAGATGTAAGTTAATAAGCTGCGAGGAGGGAATTGGGGATCGCTCGTTGAGGGGTGAGGCTCGATCACGGGATCTTTAAGATCGGAGGTGATCTGCCAACACCACTAAGCCTATAAATCAGCCTTCTCTTTGGATGACTAAATACCGCCATAGATTTTTCTATGTATCACCCTAAATACACTAAGACCCCACCCAATGTATACGGTATACTCCCATTCCCCTTCTCATTTCCATTCCTATTAGGGTAGTATTTAAGCAAAACCCAAAGTTTATGTTGATTTTGAGATATCATGGGTCTTGAAAATTTTAGTGGTTGTTTGGTTAGACGGTAGAATTATCAATTAGTGTATAACTTATAAAGAAGGTGTAATGCCGTCAAATTGAAATTTATGTTCTAGAAATTGCTAAACTTTGTTTCGTAACAATAGAGGCTAGGAAGTAACCAAACATAAATTTGGTGGGAAGTAGATATTGCTATAGGGGTTAGGAAGTTGCACTTCGATGTTATTGCTGACCAAACTTAACAATTGCACTGTTGCACATAAACTTTATAGAAAATATAAGGCCATTTATTTACTAGGATGATCAACGTAACCTTTATGGCGACATTTCTTGGATAATGTTTGAGTTGATGCTAATGAGACGGATGTGGGAGATTTTGTGCCACTCAGGGTCATCCTTCTTTGCACATTTTTCCTGCAACAGTGGGCAGGATTCTATGATGAGTGCTGTCAATCTGGTCATCCGCAGCATGACATCTTGTGAAGGTAAATGCATCAAATTCTCACAACACTTTATTTCCAACTTCTGCAGCGACGAGAGGTTCCCGATCCATTCTGGTATCTGCTTTGTGCAGTCATCTTTGATGATCCTCAACATTTTGAGTGCTGGGAATAGAAGCTGAGAGGACATTACTGAGCTCGAGGACTCGATTTCTAGGGACTCAAACCCTCCAATGGACAAAGAGTTGAGGAGAGGAAGGGTTTGAAGCCCTACTAGTATTGGCAGACACTTCAGTTTTCTGCATCCATTGATCTCTACCTCCTCAATATGATTCAGCTGACTCAAATCTGGCATACCTTGTATATTATGACAGTCACGTATGCACAATCTCTTTAAAGAGTGGCAATCGCCCATAGTGGCTGGAATCTGTCTCAGTTCTGGACACTCAATTATGGACAAGCGAAGTAGGGAAGTAAGCTGGGTTCCCAGTCCATCGGGTAATGATCGTAGATCAGGACAACAACGTATCGTTAACTCCTCAAGATTCGTGCAATTGATCAGCTCATCAGGTAGCTGACATAGTTCTGGTGCCTCATTGATATTGATTGAGTGTAAGTGCATTGCTACTTCCATTTATAACATTGTACAATGCTAGGCCTCTGAGACTCTTGTCAACCCATAAATGCCTGAGAGAAGGGAAGTTGGTTGGAGTCTGGACCAGTTTGTGACATTGCTCAATCTTTAAGATTTCAAGCAAGGGAAATGCAACTGTGGGTGGTGTAGTTACTTCTCCGGACTCGCAACTTAGTGGTGGCGCCCATTCCGTCAGGTTTTCAAAGCTAGAAACAGTAAGTTTCTTTAAGGCTGGAAATACAGTTGAAATTCGCTCCTTAACATCATTACTAGAATGATAAAACTCATCCCCTATATCTGTGACAGACCACATAGAATACATAGACAGATCCTGAAGGCATGGTAGTTTCCCCAGTGCGGGAAGTTGTTGACAACTTGTGCAATATAGTAATTCAATATGCACCAGATGGAAGAATGGTCTTAGAGTGCCAGCATCACTAAAAGTCATCATCCATGAAGGAAACTTTGGACCATCATACCCTGTTATCATGAGCAACTTTAGATTTGGGGAGGGCATAAAGCATCTAGCACATCTAGGTGATTGCTAGTCCTTCCCCAGCCCCAACTTAGTTGCATCTCTGAAATGCCGGCTTTTTTGCAAATTTCAGCTTCTCGGCGTCTTCCTTGCTCTTCACATGTTCAATTCCAGAGACAGATAGGAGGCCCTTAATGTCATTCAGAGCTCCCAATTCACCAATTTCCCATCCGTGGCCTTCATTCAACTCAAGCATTGGTAGCGTCTGGAGTGCTTTTAACCGTGAGATCCTCGAGGCAGGCACCATGAATGGGAGGTAAGATGTAGGTGTCTTAAGTTGACTAACCTATACAATCTTTGAGGTAATTTCTTGAACTTGTAACTGAAAAGTCTGAAAGTTTGTAGATGGTGAAGGCTTGTGATTGAGTCAGGCAGCATAACTATTGGATTATGTGATAGGTCGATGTACCTTAAATGACTGAGCTCCCCAATTGCAGAAGGCACTTCCTCTAGACCAGTTGCAGCTAGTTTTAGGACACGCAAATTTTTGGCATGCACCAAAAGATTTGAAGGTAAGCTAATAGTAGAATGTAATGTCCGCAACCGTGCCATTTTCTCTGCTGAAGATTCTGAGGTTATGACATCATCATCTTCAGAATATATAGCTAGATGCCGACAGCCATAAGGATTACCGACCTTGTCTACCCCCCTTCCAAATTAACCAATCATGTCTAGATATGTAAAGAGCCATATCATGCACTAAATAATGAATACGATATTCTGTGACATCACAATCAGAAGAATGCCGTGTCTCTGCTTGTAAGAGTGAATTGCTCAATAATATATCAACATATGTTCCTCCTAGTTCCTCAGGTGTCAAGTTGCTTCCTTCTGATTGACAATGAAGGAAACTCTGAGCATTCCAGAGATTGATTAAATCTTCTCGATCAACGAGGACTTCTTTTGGATAAATAGCAAAGTAAGCAAAACATTGCTTTAAAGAGGGAGAAGACAAATTGTTGAAACTCAGCAATAAGGAAGGTAGGATATCATTGTTCTCTTGGGGAAGATTCCACATTCTGCTCTTTTCAATAGTTTTCCACTCACATGGATCTTCCTTCATTCGTAATAAGCCTCCTATTACATTTATTGCTAATGGCAATCCCTTGCATTTTTTCACAATCTTTCTCCCTATATCCTCAAGCCCTGGATTGTATGTTGATATGCCTCCTTTTAGGAAAGCTTTCTGGACAAAGAACGCCCAGCTTTCTTCATCAGATAACCCTGTTAGCTGGTGCAGATATCGGCTTTCTGCTGTTTTTGCAACGTCTGTGTTGCGAGTTGTAACTAAAACCATGCTTCCTGTGGAGCCTCCAATTCTTCGTAATGAGTTCTTAATAGAACTCCATTTGTTTTGATATTGATCCCATACATCATCAAGCACCAGCAAATAACGTTTTCCCCTTACAAGTTGGTGAACCCTTTCTATGATATCCTCTGTATTTGACAGTTCACATTTCCTTCCTGTAAGCTTTTCAAATATCACACACAGAACCCTCTTCACAGTAAAGTTATCAGATATGCATATCCAAAATCTTTCTGTAAAATGTTTGATAATTGCCTCATTTTCATACAGCTGTTTCGCCAATGTTGTTTTTCCAAGACCTTAAATTAGCACTCTAGATAATAAAAGTTGCCTGACAATATGTTACTCGGAACTCTTTAATTTAACTCAAGTACCCATGTCGTATCATTGACACTCCGACATGGGTATCATGGATATTTCCACACTCCGTTATGGACCAAAATCATGGAAATTATTTTTATAACAGTTGAGTTGGACTCGAACTTAAGTCTGAGTAACAGAGGCCAGAGAGCAACTGTGATTTTGTTTGTCAATCATCTTCATAAAATTCAGAAAGCTAGAGTGAAAAATGCTGATGAAAGAGTTATAATAGCATGCTAAAGACAAACACAAGTTTAATAAGATGTATGAGTGTACCTCCCAGGCTCCCATACCAACGATGGCAATGGTGGAGACCTCCTCGTCGTTGTTAGGATCACAAAGAAAATTTGCAAGATCCTCCTGATCACGCTGCCTCCCTACAAATTCAAGGCTATGTGCAACAGCTAATTCTCGGACTTCATCCAAGTAGCTGTTAATTTTACTTTCCATCACTCCTCTTACATCAGCTGCTGCCACTTCTGCTGGCTTAATACCAAGCTTTTCAGCATCCTTATACAATTCATCAAAGGACCTAAGAATGTGGTTGATATTGTTAGAAATCCTAAGGCGAAACGCCAAAGGATTGGAATTAGATAGAGTCAATAAGTTACTGCATCTCTTCTTGAATGATCGCTTCTTCAACGTTATGACAGCTAGTAGCTTCTTCTCTGGTTGAGAACCATTACTGTTGAATGTGATCTTGTTCTTTAACTCCCATGAACTTAATCTCTTACGAAGAATCGCATACGCGTAATCATCCATTACATCATCTGCAAGGTAAGCTAAATTCATGACTTTTCTAAGCCAAACATTCACAATTTGGCTATCTACTACATGTCTTTGGTTCAACCTTTCAATGTCTTGCAGAAGAGCTTGAATGTAGTTGAATTCTTCTCTAAGTTTTTCAAGCTTGTCTTTGATTCCCCATGCTAGCTTTGCTTGTTCTAGGGGGACGTGTAATCACCAGCTTTGTTATTGCCTTTGCTGCCTCAACATAAAGGGCTTCCATCATTTGAGTTACTAGTTACAGCTTCTTGCTCTAGAGTGCATTTGTTGGTTGTTAGATTTGCATAATTGATGTAACTTCAGTGAAATAAGGTACAGCTTGGAAGTTGGAAGGAAGGGGAGAGTGGGCCATAGGCGGCTAAAGCACTTTGGAAAATTCTTACTTCATTACAATGAAATTGCATTGTTGCCCCTTTCAAAAAAAAATTATTTTACATTATTGTCTCTTTCAGAAAAAATTGATTTACATTATTGTCGGTCCAAATTTCAAACTAGTGTTGCAACTTGCAACCGTTTATTGAGAATCTTTTGACATGTCTAAGTTTTAATCTAAACATAATTTCAAATAAAATTTAAACAATTTCTAGAAGTGTAGTAAGGTTTAGAAGTACTTCTATATGTTTATGGAATACATAAAAGGGAGAGTTTTAATGAGCAAACAAGTATTTTGGGCCGGCGACGCCCCTATAGCTACATTTATCAAATATATTATCATTCATAAATTTCATAATCGATTTCATTAAACTTTTCGTAATTTTCTTTCAGTGTGAAATCGGAAAATGGACGTTATGCATACGATAAGTTTGGTTTTTAAAAAAAAAAAACTTCCAAGAAATTGGGGATAAAAAATAACCATGTCAATGAAATTGGGGTAAGAAAATGTTCTTACCCTAATAAAAGTGTTAGAGAAAAAAGTTTTGTCTATATAGTTAAGTGCATATAATTATTATAAGACTTTATCGTGTTTTACTTTCAAATATCAAACATTGACATTATGGTGGATTGACGTTAAACTCTCACATTTCATTTCAATTCTCATGAGTTCGATTCCTAAGTAGCCTATACATTGTTAATATTTTTTAAGGAGTTTGAGGAGTGCGAAAAGTACGCGCACCGTTCCGTTGATATGAACGCCTTTTTAATATATTTCTAGATAGATAAGAAATATTAGTTTGTGGTGTATCATGTATATAGTATACTTAGGGCTTATCGCACGAGCCTAGTCCGAATCTGTGGCCGGGCTCGGATCGTTTATCTTTAGCTCACCTCGGCTCGGCTTGTGGAGCTCGATAAGTGAAGCTCTCGGCTCGAGCTCGTGAGTTTCTCTCAAGGCTCGAGCTCATATTGAGGCAAATTAAAAATAAACGAAAAAACATTAAAACCAAAAAAAAAAATCATATTCCACATTTTTAAAAAATTTGACAGAGCTTGTAGAATTATAGACTAAATTCATAAAGTAACATGAAAAAAACATATTTTATTTTATTTTTACGTGCTAACAAATTTTTGCGGGTGCAATCATACTCATTAGTCATATCCATGATTTATGAAGGAGTGCCAGCTTAAAGATGGTGATAATAGTATTTTTTGGTTTTTTTTTTAGATAATGACTGCTTCTGGCGAGTGGCGACTGATGAGCTTATCTCTCAAGTGGGCCATTTTCTTCACTTTACGGTATTTATGGTTTACCCCTTCTCTTAATACTCGTGGAATGGGAATTAAAAAGGCCCAAATGATTAAAATAGGAGCAAAGTTTATGTACTTCATCACTAAAGATCTAAGGGGGTGTTTGGTTGTAAAGGGGTAAAAGGAATTAATCAAGAAAGGGGGTAGATGGGGAAAGCGAAACCAAAACCCTTAAATTTAATGTATTGTTTGGTTAGTACATTGTCTTTCCTCTTTCTTCTTCTTCCACCATAACACCACCATATCCCCCTCTCTTGATATCCCCCCCCCCACCTCTCCCCACCCTAGTGCCGCCGCTGCTCCTCCCCACCCCAGTTCCGCCGCCGCGCCCTCCCCGCCGCCGCGACGTCTCCATGCCTTGTTCCCGCAACCCCGTCAATTCCACCTTAGCCCTTGCCGCCGAGACGTTTCCCCTCCCTTTGCCGCCGAGACGTTCCCCTCCCCTTGCCGTCGCATCCCTCCCCCTCCCCTTCTAGTCGCAAAGATCTTTTCTCGCCCCCTCCTTTTCTCTCAATTCTTCCATTTTTTTCTAGGGTTTGGGTGGTGGGTGGTGGGTGGTTGTGGCGGATTTCAAGTGGTGAGTGGTTTTCACGTGGGTGGGTAGCTTGGTTGGGCGTTGGTTGGGTGGCTTGGTTGGGCGGTTCCGGTGCCCGGTTGGGTGGCTTGGTTGGGCGGCGGTTCTTGTGCCGGTTGGGTGCCGGTTGGGTCGGGGGCGGATCTAGCGTGGGTTCAACAACCCACAAAAATTTGGAAAAAAACAAGGAAAAATTCTAGAAAAAAAAAAACAAAAATAGGTTAAAAGGAAGGAAGCGTGTTAGAATTACATTAGATCAGCCATAGCTCATGGTCCGTGTCAAAACTTAATGAAATCTAGCATCCCGCGTCGGGAGTTCGAGCCCCTTCTCGTTCTTTTTTTTTTGTTTGAATTTTGTTTTCTTTTCCCCAATTCCCCCCCAATAACTTAGACCCAATTTCTCTCTCCTCTCTTCGACACACTGTGCGACATTTCACAAACAAAAAAACCTAGGGTTTATTTCTCAAATCTGAAACTCGACGCAGGCTGAAAAGCACGAGCCATGAGGCACGAGGCCACTGTCCACGACGGCACGATCCTCTCGCACTTCTGACGACCGCCGTCCGCCGGCCGTGGCATAATTCTCATCTCTCCTCTTCTGTTTTCCCTCTACTCGAATTTGTTTAGGTAATTGAGTAATTGACTAATTTCTTTCACTTTCATGTACCAATTCATTTAGTAATCAAGTAATGTTTATGTTTGGATAGATGGTTATTTAGTATTTACAAATTAAATTATTGGAATGTTTGGATGAATTGAATTGAAATTATTGGAATGCTTTATGGTTCATGCTTGGATGAATTGAATTGAAATTATTGGAAATTTGGAATGATTCATGCTTGGATGAATTGAAATTAGAGATTTAGAGTATAATTTGGTGATGTCAAATTGTCAATTGCCAAGAAAGTTGTTTAATTTTAAGTAATTTGTGAATGAAGGATGAAAAGTTTGGAACACTTTTGGAAGTCTCAAAAGTCTTCTGCTTGTTCTTCACCAAATACAAGGGAGTCTCCAATTGATGAGGATGAACTTCAATCCCATCCCGCTGCTTATCGGTTGTAATTCCGAACTTGAATTGAAATTATTGGAAATTAGTTTTTTTTCTTGTAATTTAAGAAGTTATTCTCGTATTTATCGGTTGTAATTCCGAACTTGAATTTATGTATTTTATTTTTAAGCAATTTAAATTGATCTTTTTTTTTGTTTAACGTCTCTTTAATTCCGAACCCACGTGGGTGAAATCCTGGATACGCCACTGGGTTGGGTGGCTTGGTTGGGCGGCGTTGGACGGCTCGGTGCTAGGTTGGGTGGGCGAGGTGGTGGAGGGTCGGGTGGTAATAGTGGTTGGGTTAGGTGGTCGGTGGTGGAGGTGGTTGGGTGGTCAAAGATATGGTCAATGATGAATCAAGAAAGCGGTAAGTGAAACCTTGGAGGTGGGGGTATGAGAGTAGAGTGACTTTGGAGTAAGAGAGTAGGTAAAGTTTAATCATTAAATTGAGTAAACAAACAACAAGTAAGGGAATCAAGTAAGTTGATTCCCTTACCCTTTCCAGAATACCCCTAACCAAACGCCCCCTAAGAAGTCTACATCCAGCGGTTGATCACCTTGGGTGGGCATATGAGAGAGAAGGATCATTTGTTGGGGTTTTTCATTCATGTGAGAGAAGAGGAGAGAGAATATCTAGAGTGGTTTGGTAAAAAGTAGGAGTAAGAATGTGATGACCATAAATTGGTAGGCAATTATTGGGAGTAAAAAGTATTGGTTTTTGATTAAGTAGGATTTTTTTTTTACCATTGAGTAGGATATTAGTAAGGTGGAAAAGAGAGAAAGTAATTATATATGCATGACCACCAAAATATGGGCAACCAATGGCAATGACAAGTGTACAATTTTTTTTTTAAAGGAACGGTACAAGTAGTTTCTGATTTCGAGAATGAGGATATTTCTTTCATTTTCAAAAGATCTTGGGATCGATTCTCCTCCTTGATAAGTTGGGATCCCTTAACTTTGTGATCAATACCTAATTTGAGGTTATTAGATATAGTAACACAATTATGCTTTATATTTATTTTCACTTGCATTACGTGCATATAAGACTAGTAAATAAAAGTTGAAACATAAGTAATGCTCCTAAAAAGGCACTTCGTTATTCAAATAAACACATCATGGTGCACAATTTAGTGGAAACACTGTATGTCTTTGTGTCATTAGTCACATTGCATAATAGACATCCCGTGATCTTTATATAACTTTTTTAGGTGTTTCCACTATAAATTGGGTGCTCAAACTATCAATGATAATATAATTTTGTAAATCTTTACTATCTTTTAAAGTAGTCATTTTAATTTATGAAAATTTCATTTTTGTACTTCACCCAGGTTACAATCAAGAAATTAAATAAATAATACTAGAAAATTATGAGGCGAAAGACTTGTACAGTTGTACTACATCATATGGGTTTCAAATTTAGTTTAATATTTGTTAGTTATGACTTCTATTATAAATGTCTTATCACTTCCAACGTCCAATATATAAATTAATTTTAAGATTTTTATATAAAAAAAATATCTGATACTCTCATACATACAAAGAATTTTTATTTGTATTTTTACAACAAAGAAAAACAAAGTTATGCAATAACATTCGAGATTTTGTGCAATAGCAATTTACTAATATGCTTTGGTCAAACTCCACGCAAGATGCTTAAGTAAAGGGCTAAAAGTAGAACACATCCCCCCATATGTCATCAACTCAAATCCCTAAATTTTTTTTTTAAAGAAAGTATGCCAAGTTGAGTACAATATGGTATATACAAAGAATATACAGCCCGTTGTACAAAAATTTTAAACTACAACTCGGCTATGTAGTCCAAAACAGCAATATAATTCCGGTTTTTGGCTAATGAAATTGCAAAACCAGTGGTTTTCATTACACTGTTTTCCTTCTACATATCATCACCATTTACATGATCAAATTAAACCATATTATATAATCCTATTATTGGTTTCAAAGTTGAATTGGTAAAATGGTGCTAGTATAAATAACATCGAGAAACTCATGGAAATTTTCATTACTCAATTTCATATCTCTCTAGTATCATCTCTTGTTTTGAGTTACATTCAATACAACCTTACCATCATTACAAAAAATCATAACATGTCATCAAAGGTTAGCCATGTGGACGACGTCGAGCTCTCAAAAATGGAGGAAGGATCGGTCCGCGGCACAAGCAATCAACCAACCACCACCAATGTGCCCACTAATGTATCTTCTAGTTCAAGTTTCTCAGTCATACTTGCAACCACATTGCAAAAGGTTAGTCCCCCTTAAAAATTTGCCACCAATAATGCTTCGTCAAAGCTATTTTCTTGCTCAATTGCTTATTTGAAGGGCTTCAAAAGGGAAGCGTGTGAATTTTGTGAGTATTGTGAATTATAATAGACAATGGTGCTGTTTCGTATCGTGGCGGTTATGTGGTTTCTTTTATTTGTACAAGTAAAGTTGGGCTTTTTTTTTTGGGCTAACAAAATACAGACTTGTGCACAAGACAATATTGTGCATAATTTATGAAATGAACTAGAAAGTTCTGTTATGTAATTTGTATACTACCTGTGTGTGCCACTTAAGTTTTATGGACATGTACCAAAAATTGGAACTAACTAGTTCTCTCTTTTTTTTATGTTGCCATGCAGTTGTTAGCAGAGTTCATCGGAACATACTTGATAGTTTTCACAGGATGTGCTGCAATTATAGTGGAGAAAACCAAAGGCGAAATAACTTACCCAGGAATATGTGTCACTTGGGGTTTAATTATCATGATTGTAGTCTACACTTTGGAGCATATTTCTTGCCATTTTAACCCATCTGTCACCATAACTTATGCCCTTCTTAGAGGATTTCCCTGGAAACAGGTTTAGCTATAATTTTCACTTGTTTAATCCTACTATTAAATCTTTCAAAGTTGAGACATTTGATTTGCTTAATTAATTACTGATTATGTGCATTTTTGTTGTTTTTTTTTCTTATAGGTTCCTCTCTATATTGGTGCTCAAATAATGGGATCTATTCTTGCTAGTGGCACTTTATTTCTTTTGCTTGATGTACCTCCCAAGGCTTATTTTGGGAATCTTCCATCTGGGTCTGATGCTCAATCTGTGGTCATGGAAATCATTATTTACTTCATCCTCATGTTTGTCATTTTTGGCACTGCCTTCGACGAAAGAGCGGTTAGTTTCAAATCCTTACTCCCCTTCTAGCTTAATCGGGCTTGCGACCCAACCCACTTGTAGTGGCGAATACAAAAATTAAACATATTTAGTGACGTCAAAACAAAATAATGATAGGTCAAAACAATACTGCACCTAGTCCATTCAAGTTATTTTAATGATTTTTTAAAGTTAAGTTACAAAAACTCGCAAAATGTCATTTTTACGGGGATCAAGTGACCCCACAACTCCAAGTCTCCAAGCATAGATTCATGCATAATTTAGGGACCTGCCTCTAGACGTGGTTTTTTGTTTTTGGTTTTGATTTTCAAATCATATGATATATGCCCTATAATGAATAAAAAATTACCAAATTTATTGGAACATGATGATTTTGAAATCGACAACTAAAAAGTCAAAACCACTTTTTCTGGTTTCTGTTTTTGGTTTTTGGTTTCAAAAACCGAAAACCGAAAACAAAAAACGATAACGAACGGCCTAGCAGTCCCGGTTTCCAACTTGACTCACTTCTTAATCTGGAATTCCGGATACCTAGTGCACCCATAATATGAGCTATGATAATATTGCAAAGTTTTATTGACACCATTTCTATAAAAAAAATGTTGCAGCACAACCAATTTGCTGGGATTGCCATTGGAATGACCGTACTCATGAATGCCTTGATCGCTGGGTAAGTTTCTATCAAATTGCTAAGGAGTATGTTATTTTTTTCCTCTAATGTTATGTCTAAACCTGCTTCTTAAGGTTTTTACTAAGAAAATTATCAAAATTGCAGGACAATTTCAGGAGCATCAATGAATCCTGCAAGAAGCATTGGTCCAGCGATAATCATGCATGTTTACAAAGGGCTTTGGATTTACATTGTTGGCCCAACAATTGGGTGCATACTCGGTGGAATTACCTACATCTCGATGAGATATATGGACCAAGTTCCATCCAAGGTTACAAGTTGGAGCAACTCCTTTGAGAAGAAGTTTGTCAATTGGTTCAGTATTCTCAAGGGTAAATTTTTTGATGCATTCCACAAAGTTCATTAGACCAAGCATAGTAATTAGCCTTTGAACTTGTACAATAATTGTAAATATCATTCTCCACTCCATTTACATTTGTTAAATCCAATGTATATATCATTCTTCCCATTTGGGTTGTCTAACAACCTAAAAATTAATCTGGGTGGCTAGCAAAACAATATGTACTACTTGACTACTTGAGTAATCTAGCAAGATTTTTGTGAGTTGAAGATAGTAATCGCTCTATTATTAATTGGTGTATCGAATATACTACCTCCGTTTCAAAATAGATGACATTGTTTGACTTTTGCATTATTCACACGCCCTCCTTCGATCATGTTTTGTGATTTGTACGTATGTAAAAACATAGTCATGTGGGATCTTGTTAGATTCGTCTTGATATATAATTTCACAATATCAACTTTTGATAATTTTTACAATTTAGGAATTAGAGATATTAATTAGTTAAAGTTATGTGTTGGCAAGCGTGTCCGGATAAGTGTGTCAAGTATTTTGAAACAGAGGAAGTATATCTCAAGGTACAATCTCGCTAACTTTTGCAATATTTGAATTCTTAATCATAAACCATTAACATATAGCAAATTTTCAAGAAAACACTATATTGGTACATATTTTTAACTATATATGAGAAAAAAACATGTACTTAGTTATTTGCTCGTAACAATGTGTATGGAGTGAGCGCTATTAGGGATGGGCATGGACCGGGTTCAACCAGACCCAGACCCGCTTTTTTTTTATTTGGACCCAGACCCGCCCCAGACCCACAGGGTCTAAAAATTTCGAACCCTTACCCAGACCCAATGGGTCTGACGGGTCTTGGGTCCAAAATGGGTCTAAAATGGGTCTCAAGCATATTTTGACTTTCTATTTATTTTTTTACCTTGCGATTTTTTACGCACATTTTCCTTAGTAATTAAAATGATATGGGACCAAAATAGTAGTTTAATTCTTCCACAAAATATCCTAAATTAAACAACCACAACAATGTAATACCAAAATGTTACAACTCACAATTGGTCTACAATAAGTTTAAGTTACTCAAATTCATAATAATAATAAAAATTCTTTCAAAGTAGACGCTTAAGGCAATGGTTTGTGTTTCTCTAAGATCATCTCCATTCCCCCTTTTTGTCATAAAGAGCTTAGTCTTCCATATCATCATTATCAAGATCCTACAAAGAGAAAAAAAAAATTTAGTTTCCATAATAAGTAAACAATATATTATTAAAAGACAAAAAATAAATTGAAAATATGAATATACCATGTCAATAATATCAATTACGTCTCCTTCATCTTCAAGGTCAGAATCATCAATAATGGTAGAACATGCATGAGTGTTTTCCATAGCACCTTCATAAAAATTTAGAAATTTAAACGTAGATATAACAATATTAAACAAAAATTAGATAGAATAAAGTAGTAGTATAGTATATGATATTACCTTTAATATCTTCCATCATTCAATTTTGCAAGCACATTAAAGCTTCCACGGTATGTGAATGAAGCCTAGAACGGTGAGGACTAACAACTCTTCCACCCATGCTAAAAACACTTTCCGAAGCCACGGTCGAAACGGGAATGGCAAGAATGTCTCTAGCAATCTTTCGCAAGTAGGATACTTTGGGGCGTTTTCTTCGGCATAAAACAACCGAACCGAATCGAATTGAATCGAATTGAATCAATCGAACCGAAATAAATTATAACTTTAATAGTAATGATTATCATTTAAGAATCGAATCGAATCGAATCAATTGAATTCAATCGAATCGAAAATAAGGTTAGGAAGTAATGCGCCTAATGTCATTCTTCCAAAAAGCAAGGATATCAAACCTATCATCATCGGCCAAAGGATCATCATCGGCACACGGTGACGGCAGAACTGAAGCAGAGAGACAGAGAGAAACAATAGATGACAGTTGCTTCATAAATAAAGCATGAGAGAGTGGTTAGGTGAAGGGTGGATGCGTGAGTAGGAGGGGTATTGTAATGGGTGGTGGTGTACAAAAAAATGTTAGGCATTTAAAATGACAATTATTTAACTCTGACAAATAATATTGTATTGGTATCATAAGCTTAGTAGTTGGCATGCTAAGAAAGTGTGAACAACAAAAAATGCAAAAATAATATATAAAAAAAAAGATATTTATAATAAAGTATGTCAAACACAAACAATAGATGACAGTTGCTTCATAAATAAGTTGGAATTAAACACTTTGTATATACCAACCATCATGACTATTAAGGGTAATACAACCAATGCCATCTAATGTGCCATATGACCAACTACACATGGCATCCTTCTTAGAGGGCCTATAAAGATCAACAGTTTGGATGCAGATCTCATTGTTGGAGTCATAACCGCATTCAATGTAATTTCATAGGTTTGAGCATCAAAATAAATGTAGGTTAGTACCAAATTACCGTAAAGTTGGTACCAAAATAGTCTTTGCGTACCAATATCAAAGCGACTCTTACTTTGATACCAGTTTGACTGCGCTTTGGTACCAGCCTACATTTGACTTTGGTACCTCAAACCTACAGATTTACTAGCAATACCCCTGTTAGAGTCCAAAATAAACTTCAACAGTGAAAATGCCAAGAGTTTATCAAAGATCAGTTGCATTGTTACAACCCTCATACTTTTTTTGCAAATAAAGGCTTTAATATGATTATTCGTGGAATATATATTTTTATTATCTTATGGACCAATTTTATAATAAGCACACACTACATCACAATTTATTAGTTTTTTTAATACACTTTCTAATCACAATGGCACCATCTCCCTACATCGGTTCTTAGAATTTCCTTTTCTTACTGAACTTCATAGTTTATAATAGCAGCGCATATCACCATGGCATTCTTGATACTTTTAGGATAAATAAAATACCTGTTACTTTCTCTAAGAGCACAAAAAATGTCATTGTAATCATGGTTATTAAATTAGAAAAACAAGAAACCTTTTTCTTAGTAGTATAACACTACTCATTAGTTAAACGATGATCATGTAAACAATGCATTTTTCTATTGACTGTTGAACCCCATATATGTTGTATACGGTGAGTTGTCTCCACATCAAGAAAAGATGAAAGAAAATACCACAATATAAGTTAGAAGTTGCTCCTACTATTGCCATTTGGTTTTAGTAAGGAACTTCCTTCGGCCAGATGTGGACCGAACTCTCATCCTTCGTATTGGGTTGCCTGCACTCCATTTTCAGTCATATCAAATTTAACATTGACTATAATATTACTTTCAAATAACCAAAGATTCTAATAGATTTTCTCATTAAGTATCCATTCAATTCACCTAAAAATAAAAAGATGTTCTCAAATATTGGTAAGTTTACCAAAAATAAGTTCAATACAACATAAATCACTCAATAAATAATCACTAAGTCTCATATAAGATAATAAGACCTTCTTACCATGACTTATGATAAGACGTGGGTAACTTTCTCTCCTAAAGGGATCACTTATAGTAAAAAATGACCCCCTTTGGTAAAGGGATGGACATGGGTCCAGGACCCTAATCGAACCCTATTGGACCCGACCTTAATTTTAGGGTCTAGGTCCAACTTTTTCTGGACCCTAAGGGTCCGGGTCCAAGGAAATTTTATAGAATCCGGTTCTAGGTCTAATATTCTAGACCCAGACCCTACACTTGGACCCTAAAGTTATTTAGTATTCTTTTTGCCTTGTTTTAGAGAAAAACTTTCGTATTTATACTAAAATATCAACTTTTGTCATTTGGACCCTAGACCCAGACCTAACTCCAGACCATAGACCCTATAAATCATATATATATATAGGCACTATCAAAAGTCAAGAAATATAAATGATATTATAAATTGGGCAAAAATAAAGGAAATATGCTAGACCCGAGACCCGGACTCTAGACCCTAAGGATCTGGATCCGGGTCCAACTTTTCTAAACCCTAAGGGTCCGAGTCCAACAAAAAATTTAGGGCCCGGGTCTAGGGACTGGCCGGACCCGACCCAGACCCTGCCCATGCCCTTCTCTACCTTTGAGACACAGAGTGACCCTATCTAAAAGTTACCCCTTTAAATCATAGAGTGACCCTTATAACTTATAAAGTGACCCCTTTTAGGTAGAGGTGGCAAACAGGCCATCCGGGTCGGGTACAAGTCGGGACATGTTCGGGTCAACTTTGTGTTCGGGTCGGATACGTGTTTGATGAGTCTATTCTACATCGGGTCGGGGTGGTTCCGGTCGAATCAATTTGGGTAAGGTCGACTTTCTTTCCTAGCAAATAAATAAATCCATGTTTGTGAAAATTTTTTCTTTATTATTTTTGAGGTCGTTCGGGTTCTGGTCATTATTTTCAGTTCACTTCGAGCCGGGTAGATTCAAGCCGGGTTATTCGGGTTCATTCCTATTTCGGTGAAACGAGTCCTGTGTCGAGTATTCAGGTCGGTCCGCGGATACGGGTCTATTTTACCGGCTATACTTTTAGGGGACAAAGTGATATACACTTACACTAATTTTATGGCAAGGCGGTGTTATACAAGACTTATTAATAATGAATAAAAAACATAAATCCATGTTTGTGAAAAATATTTCATTATTGTTTCGGGGTTGGTTCGGGTTCGAGTCATTATTTTCGATTCACTTGAGCCGGGTAGTTTTGAGCTCGGGTTATTCGAGTTTCTGGTTCTATTTTGGGTTAAAACGGGTCCTGTGTCTAGTATTTTGGGTCGGGTCAACGGATACAAGTCTATTTTACCGGCTATACTAGGGAATAAAGTGATATATACTTACACTAATTTTATGGCAAGACGGTGTTATACAACACTTATTAAGAAAAAAATAGTCACATAAGTCCATTATGGTAAAAAAGTCCAGTTGTAACTTGTATGCAAGTAATTTGCAGTTGGGTAAAAATGAAAGTGAAACTAGTAGGGCCTACACGTAACACTTTTTAAACATTGTGATTGGGTCTTTCATGAGTACACCGCCGAGACCGAGATATTCGCCGTTAAACAAAAAACATTGGTCTAATTTCCGTCCAACCCCTCAAACTTCAAACTATATAAACAAACAAACAAACAAACAAACAAACAAACAAACAAATTTCCATCTTCCCCCAAATTAACAAAATTATCATTTCAACTCAGACATTCTCTCTCTCACACAGTCACACTCTTCATCATCTTCACTTTCTCTCTCCTCTAAAACCCTAATTCTTCGTCGATCGATCAATCAATCAACTCAAACTTCAAATTCATCGAAAAATGGGAGATCAACTGGAAAGATTAGGATCAGAAGGAATTTCAGCAGGATTAGAATCATCAATGAAAGAAGAACTTTGCATGGAAATTGATCCTCCATTTAGCGAAAATAGCGCAACTGCTGAAGATTGGAGAAAAGCATTGAATAAAGTTGTACCTGCTGTTGTTGTTCTTCGAACTACTGCTTGTCGTGCTTTCGACACTGAATCTGCTGGTGCTAGTTACGCTACTGGTTTCGTCGTTGATAAGCGTCGCGGAATTATTCTTACTAATCGTCATGTTGTGAAGCCTGGTAAAAATTAAACACACTTTTTTTTTTTTGATTTTTTTGGTTTTGATTGAGTTAATTGAGGATGTTTTAGTGTAATTAAGCTAATGCTTTTGTTTAATTTACAGGTCCAGTGGTTGCGGAAGCTATGTTCTTGAATCGAGAAGAGATTCCTGTTTATCCAATATATAGAGATCCAGTGAGTGAACTTTTTTTGAGATTTTGCCTTTTATTTTAGATTCTTTGATTTCTACTTTAAAATTATTTAAAGTAAGATTCTTGTGTGTGTGTGTGTGTGTGTGTGTGTGTGTGGAAAGGAGGTAATGATGTTTGATTTTGCCTTTTCCTGTTTATGTAGCGCATTTTGAATGGAATGTGGGGGTGATCTGCTTTGAATATTGTGTTGCTTTTGGCTAGAATGGAATATGGACTATGGAGTGATCTACTTTGAATAATGCATTTTGATTTGAATATTCTGTTGAAATTATTATGCTACATTTTGGGGCGGGGGAGTGTGAGAACTGCACCTTTTTAATACCAATAGTAAGTGAAAGGTTGAAGAAAATTATGACAAATAAGATATGAGATTTGTGCCGAAGTGATTAATTCTTGTATTGGAATTGGTTAGTTGGCGTTTTAAGACCTGAGTTTTTATATGTAATTACCCTTGAACATGATTGTGTTGGACATGTTTGGTAATGGGTAGTCGTAGATTCGTATGATTGAGGGTTCTGTATTTTCTCTCTGTTTTTGTGGCATAGGAATTTGCTTTAATTTTGAGCTTGGCTTTGACGCTCCTCAAATGCAGTCTAGAATATACCATGTGATTGATTATAGAGTAGTTGCTTCACTTCTGATATGTTATCTGTTGAGAGGTGACAGTCGTTTAACTCTAAGTTCCAAATAAAGCTCAGGCTCTACCATGCACCCTTGAGACTTCATATGAATTCAAAGACTGTATTACTGCTACTGTAATGCATTGCATTCTGTCATATCTCCAACTTCCATCTGGATCTCCCAGGTTGCCGACAATTACATGATATCATACACACAAAGATGTCATTTTAATACTGCATTGCATATAAGATAATTGAAAAATGCTAAAATGTACCTTGTCTAAAGCACTTAAATGAAACAATTACTTCTAAATAAATTGTTCAAATAACTACTTTTGAATATTAAAAATTAGGGCTTGTTTGGCGTTCGGTATCATTGGGTTTTCAATGTTTGGTTTTAAGATTTTGGAAGTCATATTGTCATATGCTTTAGGTTACCTATGAACCTAAATTTATTCATACTTTACTATCATGTTTTTTTGTTCTTTTTTTTTTTTTTTGAAAGTCGACGACATGAAACTGGAAACTACTTGTGGGTTGTGGCTTCTGTTTTCTTGAAACTATATTCTTGACTACAGATACTGTTATTGAAGAGGCCCTTGAGTTTTTGCTACCATTTAACAGAATTCGTCAAAGGCTTTGTCAATTTTATAATGCTGTAGTTAATTGAATAAAGTGTTGTATGTCAGGTACTTTTTACCCCTTTATCTTGAAAGAGTGTTTTTCTTTTGGCTGGTTTGAAGAACGAAAGAAATAAAAGAGGGAGGCATTTGTCCATGCATTTTTTTTATTCTTCTTTTAAGCTTATCACCCCCCCCCCCCCCCCCAAAAAAAAAAAAAAAGAAGTCATCACTTGTTAGAGAAAGATGCTCAAGAGACCATTGTTGCTAATGGTTCTTGCATACATATTGCTGTCTATTATCTTTATTATACATAACTTGTTCTTTTTCCTTTTTTTTAATGATTAATGATTATGGTAATGAGATGTGTGCTAGTCTATGCATTTGTCTGTGCCTATGACCTGATTAGTGAACGTAACAATGAAATCATTTGTCTTGAACAGAGTGGTATCCATGAATTGTAATGTCAATCTAAGTTACCCTCAATGTTTATTTTAGGTAAGGAGTCATACCTGAGTACCTGAACCATCCACTGCTAGGGTCTGGACTGCTTTGGTGCTACATGATGAGAGGAAAGTTAGGCCCAAAGGTCCACAAATATGATAGTCTCCCAACCATGATCTGCTTTTCTGGTGAGGAACTATCATTTGTGGATGTCTATTAGTTTACACATGTATCTTTGCCTATGGCCTGATGGGTTAACGTGATATAGAAATTATTCTGAGGTCTTTCACGTAACACCTTTTATTGATCCTTACTCCTTTGGTGAATTGAACTTTACCTCAATAGTTAAGGTATCAGATAGTCAAGTTGCAAGAGCACCTAACCTGTATAGGCTGGGGATTCGACTATGTTAGTGCCATAAGGTGGGAGGGACAAACAAAAAAAGAGGTGGGAGGGACAAACAAAAAAAGAGGTGGGAGGGAGTCAGGTTTAGAATCTTACATACTTGGCGCAACCCCTGTTTGGATGTTCTTTTATAATTTAGGGAATTAGGGGAGTGTTAATTGTGCAATGAGGCTGGATGCTTCTCTAATTTTAATTTGCACTGGGTGCCTGAGTATCTTCCCTTGGTTTTTATTTATACTATCAACCCACTTGATTGCAGAAGGGTCTCTAAGAATAAAGGGCGTTTCACACATTTGTTTTCAAACACCTCCTGCAATTGATGTTTGGTTGTCTATGACTGACCTTAAGCATCTTTAAAATGTATGCAATTATTCTGTTGCAATTCTGTTGGGTGCAGATGCTTTTCTTCATGATTTATTACTCCTTTTTTAAGTTTGATTGTGGACAAACAGGCTGGGCAATGAACACTAATGTTTTTGGGATTGACTCCTATAGCTAGGGATTATGACAGAGAGCTCAAGTTTGTATGTTATTTTGTTGGTCATGGTCACTTTGTTCATAACACTCGTATGCTTCTCTGTTCTTTCAGGTGCATGATTTTGGATTTTTTCGGTATGACCCTCATCAGATCCGATTTTTTGAGCTACGAAGAGATACTTCTTTCACCTGAGGCTGCTTGTGTGGGGCTTGAAATCAGGGTTGTTGGTAATGACAGTGGAGAAAAGGTAGCTGCATCTAATTCTGGATTTGTTCCTTTGCCTTTATTTCATCACTAACGAAGTACTAGGATTGTTGTTGTCTGTGTTTGTCATGGTAGTTTTATGTAATTCTTGTTGGTTGCTATGACTGAAGAGTTAATATGGTAACAATTATTCCAATGATATCACTTTTTTGTTTTTTTTTCTTTTTCCGCGGCATTGAAATTCATTATGGATGCTGATTGAACTAGCGATATTAGAGGTTCAGCGTTCACCTTCCCAACTTTGTAAACAGAAATGTTCAGAAACCTGATGGCCGCCTCATTCCATAGCTAGGGTGCTTTCGTAGGGCATATGTGCGCACTTACCTTCTTGTGTTTAGCCCTTTAGCTACATGGCATGAATAGTGCTTACAGACACATGGATTTATGATATTGCGCTCACTTAAATGTTCGTTATGTCATGTTCCTCACCTTGTAACATTTTTGCATGTGCCTATAAGTTAGCTTCCACAAGATGCTCTCTTGGCCTTCATATGAATGCAATTACTATAAGTGCATATACTATTATGTGTGTCACCTTCATCCATCATGCGAATACTTGCCTTTTCACACTTCACAAGAAAAATAAAAGAATCTATGTCTCTAAAAATCTAAATCTTGAAAGCTCAAATTTATCCTCGTAAGATTTATATTAACAAAAAAGGTACCTTCATAGGCTCTCTAGCACAGACACTTCTTCCACGTCAGGTACCCATACCCGATACAATACATTTCCTGTACGGATACGCGAACTCAAGTCCTAAAATGTCGACCTGTCTATGTGCAACTTATGAGATTTGGGGGCACAAATGTAGGAGATCATTTCCAAGATTGTCTATTATATTTGTAGCCTTATTCTTAGTTGTGCAGTTGAAGAGATTTGGGGTTTGGTCAAGGATGCTCCATGTGATTCCAACCTTTTGGTGAATGGTGGTGGTAACCTGCCAGGAGATTAGGTAGTTCTGTACTATAGCATCACTAGTTACTTGTTGCATATTGTATTTAGGGAGATACACATGCTGATGCCTTTTGATACTTCTTTGTAATATACTTCCGAATAAGTATATTCCCCTTATTATTTATCACATTTACTATGGTGTGCCGATTTGGTACTAGGGGGGGGGGAGTTGACGATGTAGTGACAATTATTAGTAAGGATGTTTAGATTTTAGGCCAAGCTGTGACTCATAGGACAATGTCAAAGTGGCTCATATGGAGAGCAACAATTGGGTGTGCGTAGCTTCCCTTTAAGGTCAAGGGATATATTCAACAGGACGATTATTAGACCAGCCTTATTATGTGCATGAGTTGGAATGTTGAACATTCAAGAAAGATCAGATTGGGCAGACTGCAGATGAATGTAGTGGTGATGCGTGATTTTAAATGTATGTGGAAATGTCTAACCAAATTCAGAATGAAGATATTCGGAGGAAGGTTAGACTTGCAGAAGCTTGGGATAAGATTAAGGAGAGGCGACTATGTTGGTTTGGGCACGTGCGATGTAGGCCGAAAGACGTACCAGTAAGGAAAGTAGAGAGTTGGGATATGGGGATTTTAGAAGAAGATGAGGAAGACCAAAGATGAGGGAGGAGTTAGAGTTAATATGAGGAAAATTATTATGGAGGAGTATATAAAAGTTGATAGAAATGATTGGAGGAAGAGGATATTTGTGTGGACGCAGAAAAAATTTCTTGGTAAGTGTAGCTGACCACATCTTTTGGGATCTATGCTTTGGCATTGTTGTTGTTTTACTATGGATTTTTTATCTGTGTCCTACACTTTTCAGATCTTGGTTGTATTATTATGATTTTTATAGAACACTCTTACAAGAATATTTTATAAAAATTGTTGATCCTATATTTCATTTTAATTCTCTTTTAGAAAGTGACAAGTTTGTGAGATAAAATGTCATGGGATAGTATGCCCAAATTGACTCCTGAACATGTAGCCTGCCCATGAAATCAGGTTGGATTAAATACTTTTTCTTGCTTATAGCCTTCCAAAATGGCGTGTTTTGGAGGGCAGCAAGTGGAAAAAAAGAAAAAGAGTTGGGCATTGTTAGTAGTGGGTGGGAGAGAAAATAATAGTCATTCCAAATTACAATTGTTATCCGTTTTTTTTAAAGGCTACATTGTGTATTGCACAAGAGTTTAGGCAATGTCACTTTCAAGCTTTTTAAATGGTACTTTTTGATCCATGCAATGTAAAATAATGGGAAAAGGTGAAAAAAGAGTACTTTTTGGTGGAAAAAGAGAAAAACAAGTATAATAGTATTACTTTTTGGTGAGCCAAGTACCCCAAATAAGGAAAGTTTAAACAATGTAGCAATTAAAAAGAAACAACCATTTAAGGATTATGTAGCAATAAAAAAAAAACGGAGGGAGTATATTTTAATTATAATTTTTTTCTTTAAAAAGCCAACAACTCTATTATTGTGAGCTTTATAATTGACACCCATTTTGGTTCATTTTGAATACACTCTTTCTACTTTCTTGATAATTTCGTCTTAGTCCCTTCTTCTAAACTCTAGTTGCATCCAATTTTCAAGAATTACTTCCTACAAACAACAACAACAACTAAGCCTTATTCCCAAAGTGATTTGGGGTCGGCTAACATGAATCGTCAACTGAAACCGTCACCAAAGGAGATGGCATCGCCAAGAGTGATAAAAAGGTTTTTTTTTTTTTTTTTTTTTTTTTTAAAGCAAGGTTTACACCAACAAGTTTTAAAAGAGGTTTTTCAATGTAAGGTTTTAATACCAACACGATTGAGAAAAACAAATAAATGCGGAAATCACACCACTTCCTCCACATGGATACGCCCTCCACTCACTTCCATCCAACGTCATGCTTCTCCCTCAATCCCAAGTAACCTCATATCACTTTCAATTACCTTCATCCAAGTCATCTTAGGTCTTCCCCTACCCCTTACAACTTGGTTACTCCTCCACTCTTCAATTCTTCTCACCGGTGCATCACCTGATCTCCTTTTCACATGACCAAACCATCTTAACCGATTCTCCCTCATCTTTTCTTCAATGGATGCAACTCCAACTTTTTCCTCGGATCACTTCATTTCTTAATCGGTCTTTCCTTGTGTGGCCACACATCCACCGCAACATACGCATCTCCGCCACGTTCATCTTATGGACGTGGCATTGTTTCACCGCCCAACATTCGGTGCCATATAACAAAGCGAGCCTAATTGCCGTACGGTAGAACTTTCCCTTCAAGCTTTGGGGAATACGGAATCACAAAGGAATCCAAGTGGCGCTTTTCCACTTTAACCAACCCGCGTTAATTCTATGAGCCACGTCTCCATCCAGGTTCTCCATCCTTTTGGAGAATGGATCCTAGGTAACGGAAGACGTTCGATCCTTGAACCACTTTGCTATCCAAAGTGACCGCCCCTCGCCTCGGCGCTTGTAACCCCACTGAACTTGCACTCCATATACTCCGTCTTACTTCTGCTCAATCTAAAACCCCGGGCTTCTAATGTATGTCTCCACAATTCCAACTTTCTCTCAATACCTTCCTTTGTTTCATCAATCAACACAATATCATCCGCAAACATCATACACCATGGTATATCATCTTGAATTGACCTCGTTAGTTCGTCCATGACTAGGGCAAAGAGAAAGGGACTAAGTGCAGAACCTTGATGCACTCCGATCGTAATAGGAAACTCTTCCGTCCTCCCCACCGTAGTCCGCACACTCGTAGTTGCCCCCTCATACATATCCTTGATGATATCTATATATTTTTGTGGAACACCTTTCCTCGCCAACGCCCACCAAAGTATTTCTCTTGGTACTCTATCATATGCCTTCTCCAAATCAATGAAAACCATATGTAGATCCTTCTTCCTATCACGGTAATGTTCCATTGTTTGTCTTAAGAGGTGGATGGCCTCTATAGTCGATCTTCCGAGGCATAAATCCAAATTGGTTCTCCGATATCTTCACATGTTTCCTAAGTCTTTGCTCAATCACCCTTTCCCGCAGTTTCATCGTATGACTCATTAGTTTGATTCCTCGGTAGTTGGTACAATCTTGTACATCGCCTTTGTTCTTATACAAAGGAATCAAAGTACTCTTCCTCCATTCTAATGGCATTTTGTTGTGTCTCCAAATCATGTTGAAGAATGTTGTCGGCCATTCGATTCCTCTCCCCTAAACACCTCCAAACTTCGATAGGTATGCCATCCGGCCCCGTAGCTTTCTTCAATCCCATCTTTTTAATGCCGCAACGACTTCTCCCTTTTGAATCCTCCTCATAAACTCTCGATTTAACATACTTGGCGGAATGTGTACATCCCCGATGTCTTGTGCTTTATCACCGTTGAACAAGGTATCAAAGTACGACCTCCACCTATCCTTTATCTCTTCATCCTCCACAAGCACTCTTTCGTCCACACCCTTGACACATTTTACCTTTCTTATGTCTCTTGTCTTCTTGTCCCTCATACGCGCAATTCTATAAATGTCTTTTTCACCTTCTCGTCAGTATCCAATCTTGCATAAAGCTCTTTGTTTACCTGTGCTTTAGCTTCCCGTACTGCCTTCTTGGCTTCTTTTCTCGCCTCTTTGTACTTCTCATAGTTCACATCGCTGCTATCTTTTCCCAAAAGTTTATAAATTACTTCCTACAGTTCTAAATAAATACAAGAGTATGACTTTTGCAATATGCATATACTAATTTTGACCACAATGTTACTAAGATATAAAAACATATGTTATACTATTATGTAAAATGTTTTTGGATCGGTCTCACTCGCATGTTTTCAATATATGAAAGTTTTATAATTCCCGCCTATAGCTTAAGGTATTGATGGTAAAAGTCTAAAAGGTATATGTTGGCAAGTGTGAAAGTTAAAGTGCTGCATTTATTTTGAAATACGGGAAGAATTGCATAATCATGGATTCTTATAATCCTAATCTAGGAAATGAGAATGTAAAAGGGCCCCAAAAAACAAACTTTATTGTCGATAATCAATGATTGTTAGTTAATTTATTGGTAGAGATAAATAATAACAATCCATGATTTATACGACACCCTATTGAAATACGAGATTAGTTAATATTACTATCTAATTCAATGTAATAATTATAATTGAACAATGTTAATAATTGATTATCGAATGACAATGCTTGTACCTATAAAATGAAATTAATTGAAATTAATTATTACTGCTAATTATGTATCTAATCAATACTGTATATTGGGTAGTTACAAATAGCAATTTTTAATGGGTATTTTATTATTACATTATCATTATTAAAAGGAAAATTTGTCTGAAAACACCTTTAAATTTCAGTTTTTGTGAGAAACCACCTTATAAAAATTTTGGCAAAAAACCACCTTTTATGAATTTCTTTTTGCGAGATAAAACTTGCTGTCGGCTTCCGGCCATTGACTTCCATTTTCAGGCGTTGACTTGTACTCTTACCTCATGTGACCCACTTAATCCCCCAATTTTCTTTCATTTTCCCCCAGATTATTCACACTGAAGAGGTTTAAAGATGCAGAAGAGAGGAAAGAGAATTAAAATAGGGAGAAATATGATAGGTCAAGGAAAGAAATTGGGGAGTTTAAGTGTGTCACATGATGTGTGCATGCGATTTAATGCTTGAAAAAAGAAAGTTAATGGTCGGTTTTTGATGAAAAGTTCATCTCGCAAAGAAAAAAAAATCTGGTTCGTGCCAAGTTTTCTTAAAAGGTGGTTTCTCGTAAAGAATGACTTTCAAACGATGGTTAACAAATTTCCCATTTTTAATAAAAATATTAAAGTTTTAGTGGATGATGAGAGAAAAAATTTGGTGAGGTAAGAAAAATAAGTAAGAGAGAGAGAGAGAGAGAGAGAGGAGGGGAATGATCTTTTCACTTTTGCTTATTGTTAAGGGGAAGTTTTGAAAATTAGGTTGTGAGGATGAGTTTGATATTAATTGCAACATAAGGGGAATGCAATTGCACGGCGTTTTAGGACAACCATGTGATAGAATTGAGATAGAGAGAGACGAAGAAGGTGTCTATCCGATGAGGCCCATATGCCAAAAAAAGGTATATTGCACCTAATTATAAAATCCTTGAATAGGAAACTTTTGCGACAAGAAAAGGGAGTATGCAGTAGAAGGTTGTTGACAAATATCGAAGAAGTATCTTTTATCCGAGTCTGAGATAGTAAATGTTCAAAATCAGGAGGATAATTAGTAAGACACTATTTCTGACTGGACATAACCTTTGTTAGAACTTCCAATCAGAGCGTCAAAGTGAAATGCAGGAAGTATCCATTACCAAAAAGGGTTAAGATAGTAAGACTTGGCACTTTTCCTTGTGTAGCACTGTAGCATACTAGCACCTGGCCTTATTTGCTGTTGCTCGTGATACATATCTGATTAGTGGAATGATATGTTGCGTTTCTCGCCAAATTTCCATGGTTTATAAAAGGTGGGATTTGTCCGTATCATCTTGTCCTTCTACTCGCTTTGTTTCATCTATTTGCTTGATGTTGTTTATTACTCTTCCTGCAGGTATCTATTTTGGCTGGCACTCTTGCACGTCTTGATAGAGATGCTCCCCACTACAAAAAGTATGTGGTAAATTAATTTTATTATCAGCCCAAATTATTGCTTTTTCTGGATAAGAAAGTTTCCTTTTTTTCTAATGGTTGTCACTTGAGGATTATGATGGAGTGGAGTGGGGTGATGCTGAACTTTATTATGTCCTTGCATTACGTGTCCATTCCTTGCTAAGGAGGTAGATTGCTCAGATGGCGTCATGCCTCTTAGAAACCAACTTTCTCATTACTTGAGTGGTAAGGGTGATCTTATTGACTGGACTAGCGTGTGGCAAGGATTGCAAGCAGTGGTGCATGATTGTATTGTCCTTACTCCAAATTTATTTTATAGACAGGTGAGACAATAAGGAGGATAATGGGGTTGAAGCGGAAGGGGATCCTTGGTGCAGTTCTTGAACAATGCATCTGCATCTTGCACGAATGAAGTAGGATTATTTGTGCTCTCCTTAATATGCAGGCGTGGTGTAGGATTATTTGTGTTATAAAATGTTCAAAATGGGCTCTTAGGAAAGTCATTATCTTTCTACATCAGAAGTTCAGTGTGTTTATCCTGTTGGATTGTCATGTAACTATTATTTCTTCATTTGCACTTTATCACGACTCTGCCGTAATAGAACCTCTTGTGCATCTTGAAGTTAAATTTTTTCAATGTACATGAAAAACTATTCTCTTGGACTCATTTGAAGATTATATTTATTAATGATTTTAGACTGCAGGCTACTAAACTGTTAGATTGAAATGCATTTATTACTATAACCCGTACCATCCTGGTTCAGTATATGTTCTATAGACTAAAAGTTATGAGTTGTTCAGATATGAGAATTTGGAGGGAAGGGAGGGATTGATTTTCTCTTATTTGGATATAGCATGAGGGGAAAGGAAGGAAAGAGAATTGGAATGAGTCAATTTCCTTCCCCTCTTAACAAACCATGTTCTGTTGGAAAGATTTGGAAGGAAAATGCAAGCTCAGAGTCTGACGTTGCTATTATCTGGGTAGAGAAAGTAAGGGAAAGAAGCTTATAGAAACAGCTATAGAGAGAAATGTCATCTAGGCTTGTTTAATTAGCTGGAAGAGAAAGTGTCTTCTTACAGATAGGGAACACTTTCCTCGAATATTGGTTAAGGTAACTGGAAGGGACAGATGTCTTCCTTACATTATTAGGTTACGTGTATGTAATTTCCAGAAAAGACAGGAGTAACAGTTTACATAGCTTTCTTGACTGAGAGGATGATGTTATTTATGCTCCAGAGAACCTTCCTTGCAACATCCTATGAGAAGAGAACATGGGATGGGAGCTGAAGTTAAGCTGTTAAACAAAGTTTGATTAGCCTATAAATGCTGTAAGCTTTTATATTGTGTCAGCCTGTGCTTTGATCGTGTTATTTCTCGGAAGCAATATATGATAATTATGCAGTGGCCCGTTGATATTTGTTGGACATAATGTGGACACTTTGCATTTTCCCCTTTTTTGTTTTGCTGATATAAAGTCATTATACATTAGCAGATTCTTCAGAAGTTCTTATTTTTGCCTCCTCTGTTTCTTCCAAAGTAAATTGTTTCTGTATGCACTGACTGGGTCCATCATGATTTTCTTTTTCTTTTCTTTTTGTGGATGCAGGGATGGGTACAATGATTTTAACACATTTTACATGCAAGTAAGTGGGTGGTTCTATTATTGCTTAGGAAGTTGAACTCTTTTTTACTTCTTATATTTGATAAATACGAAATCAAATTGCTGGAAATTTTTGCTTTGAATTATAATGGAGTAAACTAATCAAATCAAATGCCGCTAAACTAACAAGTGTCTCAAACTTTCTTCTCATTTGTTGCGAAGTAGTATGACAGAAAGGGTGCTCAATGCCTTTCTAACAAGGTTTATATGAACACTTAACAGCATTTCTGCATATATGGGGGTAAGATTGTGCCAATCTGATCCCTCCAGTACCCCACTGAACACCCATGACTGGTGGTACCCTCTTGAGGGTGCTGGCCTGCTGGGTAATTGTATAAGTTATAACACCCATTTTCTCTCTCTTGCTAATGAGTAATTAGAGACGTGTTCAGAAGTTTTATTTACCTGCAATAAGAGGAATACATATCATGATAATTTTGATTTATCTTGATGTTGCAGGCCGCTTCAGGGACTAAGGGTGGTTCTAGTGGTTCCCCTGTTATAGATTGGCAAGGAAGGGCAGTTGCGTTGAATGCTGGGAGCAAGTCATCCAGTGCTTCAGCTTTTTTCTTACCCTTAGAACGTGTGAGTTATGATTTCAGTCTCATGGCTCTTGCCAGCTTAAAAAAACTTCATTGCAAAAGGAATGGAGCATTTTATTCCTAGCACCCCCGAAAAAAAGCATGTCTGGTCTCAAGAATTGTGTTGGCTGGCCTATATGATTAGAAGTGAAATGGAGCTAGATGAATCAGCTAATATGAGGTTTGAATGTATCTGGAGCTAATGGTTTAGAGTTGAGTGTATATATTGATAATTATTTTGCTGGTTGACTTGACATCTGTACGAATCACTTCACAAATATTCCTTTAATTATTGCTTCCAGCTGCTGCAATAACTTGTGTTCTACCATCTTGTTGCTAAGTGTTGGAATTACGATTTTTTTGCAGGTTGTCTGGGCACTAAGATACCTCCAGAATGCTAGAGATTTGTCTTCAGATGATTGGCCTTCTGTTACCATCCCCCGTGGTACGCTTCAGGTTTGTTAATAATTTTCTTGCATTTGATTAGTTTTGCTATGTGTGTCAGAAACTGTGCGTGTGCAAGTATGTTAGCTTTTTAGTGCTCTTGTGTGAAAAAAAGTCAACACCTACAGGCTACGGCACACCTGGAATGGATCAATTTGCTTGCTGGTCTGTAGACAGATAGGTGCTGGCAGCCTTAGTGCTATCAATAGAGAGTTCCTCCTGAAGTTGCTTTACAGGAATATTTTTGATCAATATTAGTAAAATGTTTTAATTGGAATTAGAACAATAGTAATAAAACCAATAATGCGAGTGATACTATGACAATGATAGAGTTACTAGAAAGTAAAAAAAAGGGAATAGTTGTAATGGCAGTGGCCTGCAGATATCAGATATGGCGGTTTTCCTCGTGGGTCTCAGGTCTCTTTTATATTCCTTTTTCCTCTTGAATATATTCAGTGTTTTCTCTCTCTCTCTCTCTCTCTCTCTCTCTCTTTTAGTACAAATTGCAAAATACTTTTTACTGGATGCAAATTTATTCTAATGGCACAGCACTTCTTATAAACCAAACGTGAACTATGTATATGAAGGTTATTCCGCCTGCTTCCTCTGCCTAGCCAGGGAGCTATTGTTCTTACCAGTGGCATGAGGGAATGACGAGGTCTCTAGCTCACGGATCCCCTTGCCAACGGTGTTAGGATCAACGACTTTCTATGTTTCTATATAAATGACATACATGCTATATTGGGCTGTTTCAGATAAATGAAACACACCTTTCGTGGCACATTGGTCCTATTTATATCTATCTCCTCATCCAAAAGGCAAATAAAATTCCCTTTTCCTTTTATCTCTCCTCTTCCTTTATAAGTGTGTCACAGCCCAATGTTTCATTTATTTTGAATCACAGGATTGTAATTTGAGTCCTGCTTTTGTGCTCGATTAGAGGTACGTGGATTTTTTTAGATTTGGAGTACTGCAATCTGAATTATGGACATACATAGTTAGATTTCTGCACTTTAAAAGAATGATAGATTCCTCTAATCATGGGTTGATCGAGAGCCATCATATACCTCAGATTACAAACGGGAACACCCAACAATTCATCTGCATTATATCTCAGATCACCTCTTCTTCCAGTTTCCCCTTATCAAGCAAGGGCTCTTGAATTTTGAACTTCTTATCCCAGGATGAGGAACTTCTGTACTGCATTATGTTCTGCCATGTTTATAGCTTATAGTGAGCTTATGCACAAAACATGGGACAACCTTCACAGGTTCATCCATACCATCAGGAGATATGGAGTGTTAATGCTTTTGAAGTACCATATTATGATCTTAATCGCCAATTTTCCTGATAAAGTACTATGTCATACTACCTCCATTGTTTTAATTGCAACAAATGCCTTTTTGGCACAAATATTAAGGAAAGAGGAGAGAGTAAAATTTGACCCAATTACCCATGATTTTTGCATGTGAGGTAGGTAAAGCGAGGATAAAATGGTCAAATTGCCTCAAAACCTTTTCCAAGAAAGGAAATGTTGCAACAAAATAAGTACACCTAAAAATGGAAATTGTTGCAACTAAAAAACAAAGGTAGTATTTGTTAATGGTGTTATGGTGTAGAGAACAACATTTGGAACATCCTAATAACGTTTGTTTATTTTTATATTGTGAGATTTTTATGTCGGGTGCTGAAACTTAATCTTCTCTTTATGTTCTGTATTTATCTATCATCCTGTTGATCTCCAATCTTCTCTTTATGTTCTGTATTTATCTATCATCCTGTTGATCTCCCCGCCAAGTATCAGGGTTCAGTTTGGAACAGTGTTTCCTAGTTCGCTTCCCACCCATACGACCTTCGTCTGAGCTTGCAGCCTTGCAGATCCGACATACCTTTGTCGAGTTCTGATAGGCCAATACAGAATGGTGTGCGAGCTGCAATGACCGAATTGGGCAATATCTCTTTATTCTTTCCAGTCACCTTTTGTCCATGTTATCAATTGTGAATGGAGAATTCACAATTTAAAATTCTTCTATATCTAGGGTTCAAATGTTATAACCTCATGGTTGCAAAATTGAAGGTGCAATTGACTAGATATCACAAACTAGATAACGTTTGGTGTGGTCTACTATCTCTTCTGGTTTTCTCGTATGTTTGGCAGTCCCATTAAGTGGTTGGTGTACATATGTTGTGTGGTGCCAACAGTTGCAAACTAGGTAACACTTGTATGGAGCTTCAAATGATTGTGGTACGCTTGTGCATTCCACAGAAATTCTCGGTGTGGTCTGCTGTCTCTTCCGGTTTTCTTGTATGTTTGGGAGTCCCACTAAGTGATTGGTTTACATGTGTTGTGAGTGTTGTCAGTTGTTGGAACTCCCAGAAAGGTTTAGGCACTTGATCTCCTTTAAGGTAATTGAGTTGAAGAATTTTTTTTTTTAAAATTTAAAATTTCAATTCCTGAGATCTGGCCTGAAGAACTCAGTTTAGTTATAAGCTCAGAAACTGGATGAGAAGAGCTTGAGCAACCTACTTCTAAGCTTATCTGGGTATCTTTTATCACTAGCTCAGAGACTCGTGTGCTTTAATTATCCAAGCTTGGCTGCTTTAGTATCTCTATAAATCATTTATTGATGTTGATGAGACTTTTTATGGTTTTGTAGGTGACATTTGTCCATAAAGGTTTTGATGAGACATTCCGACTTGGTCTTCAAAGAGATACTGAACTGGTATTTAGTGGGTCTTGGTGTCTCTTCTTTCTCTATCTGAGGCATGCGTGCATATCTATTGGGATTTTGAAGTTATTTATATGCTGACTTCTTGCTATTTCTAATTAAGTAGATGGTGCGACATGCATCCCCAGCAGGAGAAACTGGAATGCTCGTCGTTGATTCAGTGGTGAGAATTTATTTAGAAGCCAGTGAGGAATTCGTTAGAATTAACAGTCATGCCACTTGCTTCCTTTTCTTATTGCAGGTGCCAGGTGGGCCAGCTCATAAACATTTGGAAACTGGTGATGTGCTTGTCCGTGTTAATGGTGAAGTAAGTCAAAAGAATTCTCCAATCGGTTCTAGATAAAGTTTAAGCTAGAGACTTCTGTTTTATTGTTAATAGAATGTTGGTTGGTTACAATAAATGAAATGGTTATCCATTATGTACTATTCTAGAAAGGCCGTTTTGTATGATTTTGTTGGTAATATTTCCTGGAAAGTTGTCTTAATATAATTTGGAAGGGTGCATTCTACTGATATATTTTTCTGGTATAATCATGATTATATGTGGAAGCATGCCTGATAGCATGTAACTCAAAATAGTGGAAAGGCCTTATGCTTAGTGTATACTGTATTGCTTTGTCAAGCTGCCTCTTTTCTGGTGATCAATGGTTTTCAGACTTTTTGGTGACCAATTCGGCAAGCATGGCATAACTAGGCTTGCATCTCATAACTGATTTGGAAATGTTGAAATTCAATGCAGGTTATGACTCAGTTCCTCAAACTTGAGACTTTGTTAGATGTCAGTGTAAGCCAGAAAATTGAATTGGAAATAGAAAGAGGTGGCATTCCAATGACAGTCGGCCTGATGGTGAGCTCACAGTCTCTTGATCTTTCATATGAAGCTTAAATTACGTGCTTATTGTTTTTAATGAAAGAGAAAACTCAGTGAATGTTGTTCAAAAAAATATAGTCTTTGCAGGTATTTTAGCATATAATATTTTGTTAATGGCTTAGGGAATAACTGCATCACACTGGTGTCTTTTCTTTCACTTTGTAAATATGTTAAGGAAATATGTCTCACAACTAACTGCTAATGAGACTGAATTCAAATAAGGGAATAATAGAGGTAATTGACCGCAAGAGAGCTTGGCAGTTAATGTGATATTGCTGATTAGTCTGAAGAAGTACTTCCATTGTTTTTTTGGCAAGTAAATGTATCAAGACTTGTTTTAATTGGCCTGTTTCAGAAAAAATAGCAAGCTTAATATCATTCTTTCTTGTATCAATTCAGGTTCAAGATCTGCATTCAGTTACCCCTGATCACTTTCTTGAACTAAGTGGTGGTGTGATTCATCCTCTGTCCTATCAGCAGGTCCGTGTCCCCCCCCTCTTTCCGGCTGAGCCTTTGTATATTGATCTTTTTCTTAAGTTGCCTGATTGCTCATCTATGCTTTTAAGTGCATCTGGAGATGTACTATGAGTTTAGTTTAATACAGCATGCTGCACATAATATAGTTTATGACAAGTGGTTAGAAGACTACTCTGAAGTCTGAGAATTTCTTTGAGTCTCATCATTCATTTTCTGAGTCTCCTTTTTAATTAAATTTTGATTTCATTCTGGTTGTTGCGTTATGTAATGAATTGATTTTTTTGGGAAGAAGTTTAAGAAATAGAAATGGTGAATTTGATTTAAAAAAAAGTGAAATTACATAGATAGAATGATAAGACCAGCATGAGAGAAGTTTATTCTCTCCGAAAGTAAGCTAAAGAAATCCCTCACAATTTTCAGCATATCCTCTCTCATCTCCTCTATTCATATAGAATCAGATTCTCTTTCTGTCTTCCTCTCCTCTAACTCTCTTACTTTTTTCACATGCTACTGCTAACTGAATTACATTGCACTTTCCTATGCTACCCCTCCCTGTTAGGCTAGTTCATTACACATTACTGTTCTAAATTTCCATGGAACGCTTCTTCGTACATCGTGACGATTCTATCATGATTTTAATTTTTTAACTTATCGGTTCTCTCTCTCACTATGTCTCCCTTCTCAAGTGTAAGATGATCTTGTAATTTCATGGGTGACAGTGTGTTCTGGCTTGGGCTGGCTTATTGTACTGTGATTCTGTGCTATGGCCTTTCTGTTTTATTTAATATTTGTTATTCACTTGAAATACGTTAAGTTTTGGTCTGGCTTTGTTGTTCCCTCCTGTTTTTTATTGAGTCTTTGGTTTTAATGCCTTTTTAGAATAACTTAAACCATCTATGTAGCAATATCGAGATGATGGATAATCTCTATCTAATGATTTTGACACCCAAAAATGACATTCTGCACTCTTCCGTGAGATAAATTACTGTTAAATGCTTAATTGCAAATGTGACCACTTAGAATTGAATCGTAGGATTGAGTTGTGGAACCGTAAGATGCTACATATTTATAAAAATTATGGTTGTAATATTGCAATGTGGTAAAAACGATATTTTAAATGTAAGAGGTTCAAATATTTTATTCTTTTACTTAATATATCAAGTTATCAGAAAGTACACATAATAATTCTTTTGCAATGTGGTTGAAACTGAATTGTTTTTTTTTTGAACAATTTCAAACCATAAATCATAAGCTTGTATGGTTTGTTTATTTTGTAATTTGTTGATTGTAATGAGTAATGACTAAATAATTTACACATACTTGTAACATCCAGAATTACTTGTAAAAAATAACATTCAAAATTACTTATAACATACATTTGGCATTGTAAATTGCAAGATTAGATCACTGGAACTTAGGATTATCGAATTGCATTAAGAGCCTAATATTCAATTTTTATATCCAGGTCGGGTGATAAGACCTATAGGTATTAAGAACCTGCTTAAAATCGGAATCGGTCTTCTTTTGGGATTGTCGGATTGTAGGATTTGTGATCTGGATCAGGATATAAACCATTCTTTCATGGAAACATAATATTTTCATTTTGGGGGTGATGAAATCATTCACCATTATTGTTATATTCAGCAATTTGGAGCACTTGCATTAAATACATTTGCATGTATGGGAACTCTGTTTCCTGCCATTGTTTTACTTTCTAAATTGAGTGTTAGATATTTTCGTAATTTCTTCATCTTTAGTATCCGACTCTGAAGCTTGCTTTGTACTTAAAGTTATTTTTCCGGTTAATTATTTTGCAGGCTCGAAATTTCCGGTTTACCTGTGGCCTTGTTTATGTAGCAGAGCCTGGGTAAGCTTTTTTTCATCAAATGTTTTTTAGAATAAAAGATTGGTTAGTGTTACTCTAGTGGCATATGATCACAGTTGCAGACATAATTACTTGATTGACATGTGTGATAAAGCCTTTTCTCTTTCTTTATTAATGCCAGGTACATGCTATTTAGAGCAGGAGTGCCTCGCCATGCCGTTATAAAAAAGTTTGCTGGACAGGAGATATCATGCCTTGAGGAGCTGATCTCAGTCCTCTCCAAGTTATCCAGGGGTAAACGTGTGCCACTGGAATATATAACTTACTCGGACCGGCACCGTAGAAAGGTGACTGCCTTATGTTAGCTATGATTGTTTTCAGACTAAAGGAAATTTTGATGATTTTTGCCAAGGTCCAAATGCTGACCTCTTGCTAGGACAACCCGTCTCAGCTTTGAAGTGAGAGAGCTTTAAGTATCACTTTATATGGCTGCTACTTGATAATGAGCCAATTCAGCGAATTTAAGGCTTTTTAGTAATCTGTTACGTGAGGCTGCTATAAAGTATGCTTCTGCAATATGCAATAGTTTCCACAATAGTGACCTGGACCTTGAATTAAAACTGTAGCTAGTCTAGCTAGAGAAGATTCTTTTCGCTAACCAAAATCCCTTGGCACTGTGGCTGACATTATATTTCTCCATGTTTCAAATGATTGGTTGAAGCCGAAAGACATACTATTACGGCATTTTAACATCCGTAATCGAGTGTATCTGTGTATGCATCTTAATAGCAATTACACTTGGTTCAAGCTAGCCACAATATCTTTTTGCAGGGCTACTTTACTCTTTATGTACTGCGTGCTCCCAGTTTTCTAATTTCCATCTTCTCATTTCTGTTCAAGTCTGAATTATTATTTGAAGATTTTTATTGTGCCATGATTGATAGGAAGTAGAATTACTGATGTTATTTTTATATATATGGAATAAGATTTGCCAATTTTTGTCAGACTTATGATTCCAAGTCTCCCACATGCAAAGGCAGTGCTTAAATTCTGCGTTGTGTTATATTTTCAGGAGTGAAACATCATAATTATTTTGATTCTTATGTACCATCTTATGATTTAGTGTAAAAGTGTATTATTTGCTACTCTTTAGCAGACGCTTCTGCTTATTAATCATACAATTATTGTTGTTGAAACCACACATGGGTGCAATGCTTATATACTGTTCTCAACAAGTTTGAGGTAATACTTGTTATATTTGGACCTCTACAACTGTCAGCTGCAGGATCCATACTAGATTTTTTTATAATTGGTTTGTACACGTAATGTTCTCTCGCAGTTTAGCGAGTAGTTAATGGATGCAATTACAGAAATTACTGAAATACAGCATGTGGGATTCCATTGCTTTATACGGTGATTGTTTTTGTACACGTAACTTTCTCACACAGTTTAGTGATTAGTTGATGGATATCACAAAGAACACTGATATACAGCACGGGTTTCTGTTGCTTTACACCCTCTTGCAAATATCCAGTTGGCTTTATATATAAGACGGAAAAATATGTTAGTGACTCTAATTGCTGGCTTTTCTTCAAACTCTAGATTTAATGATGGTCTATAAGCTGACTGCCTGCATGCAGATTGCTTTCTTCTGGGGTGTCCTTTCACTTTATTGATAATTATGATGGTGAAATATTTGTTTACCGTTGTAATTTATTTCGTGTTATGTTTTGCTTCGTGGCTGCATGTATGTCTTTCAATGCGATATCCCCTCTGCCTTTCTTTCTCTCTTGTGTTCAGTTGCTTACATCCATAAAATGTCTCCTTGTTCATGTCTTTCAAAACCTGTTGTCATGAGAAAAGCATAACAATGCCAAAGCGTTAATCCCCAAAGCATTAATCCCAAAAGATGGGTGGGCTTCATGAACAAACAAACATTGCCAAAGATCCTCTTCCTGCGTTGACTTCTATGTAGTTCTATATGCTCCTGCAAACCCTTTATTTTTTTTATATCTTTTTAACTCCCTTCTATTATATCATCTTTGGCCTCGGCTTCTAAAATTCCCAAAACGCCGAACATGCCCAGACCAACGTTTCAATATAGCTGATTCTCCCTTCATTATGTGCAACTCCAATCTTCTTGCAAATATCTTTATTACGCTTTATTTCCTGAAGGTGTTCCACACATCCATCCCAACATATGCATTTGCGCTACACCCATCATCTTAATATTATTGCCCTAATATAATCTAATTTACTTCATGAGAAAATCACTCCTTTTTTTTTCATCTTTGTTTGGGTGCAGTCTGTCTTGGTTACTGTTGATCGCCATGAGTGGTATGCCTTTCCGCGAATATATACACGGGATGACAGTACTGGTTTATGGATAGTGAAGCCTGCCTTACCGTCAGAATCTCCACTGCTATCATTTGGTATCAATCATGTCAATGGTGGCGCTAGCAATGAGGCAGTGTCATCCAATATCAGGGGGGTTTGTTTGATGGACTGTACACATCAAGAGAATCACCAAAAGCTGGTTGATGGTGCTGCTATCATGGAGATTAATAGTGATCACACCGCTGAATATGCCAACTCTCGGGATGAATCTGATGTGGGGAGCAAGAAGCGAAAGGTAGAAGAATGTTCCTCTGCTGATGGCATTGCTAATACCGATGGTTCGTTGTATGAACCTATAGGAGACTCGGGAATTTCTGAAAATACTATCCCTACTAGGGATTGCCAAGGTGCAACAGATGTAGCCAATGCTTCAGTTGCTGAAAGTGTTATAGAGCCAACTCTTGTTATGTTTGAGGTAAATTTTTTCCATAGGGTTGTTCATGTGGAGTATGTTTTATTTATCACATTGTTCTACCGTTCATCATCAACAACTAGTTTGGCCCGGGTGATTCCCTTGGTTGTCTTTGTGATATGATGTAGAAGTATCAAGTATTGCTATTTCTTAATCAGTAATAGTCTATCGCTAAAGAGGTCAAGTTTTTAGTTTGCGCATGATAGATTACTGAGTTCAAATCTGTGTTTTTTTATGTGTAAATGGCTAACGTGGAAAGGGCCTCGATGCGTGAAAAGGCGACATGCCACAGCTGATGTGGCGTACTGGTGTGTCGGCAATGGGGGGGTTTAATAATTATACACGTGGAGATTATATTCCTCATGGTCCTTAACCATTTTTTCTTTACTCTTTTTCCTTGCGTCACGTCTACCCTAGTTACTGGGGGGTTTCGGGAAGACCCATGTGGGGCACCTTTTGGGTGTGGGATGCTCGTTTAACTTCTGTATTCATCTCGTTCCTTATTTACTTGGGTGCGCTGTGTTTTCAAAAGCTTCCTGTAGAACCAAGTCAATGACCATGAGGGAGGGATGATGTAATAATGTGATATTCGGATATAGACTCTTGCGATGTTGACTTGCATGTTGGATGATCTTTTTCACCATGTGATATGGCCCAGAGACGTTCTTCTAGTTGAATGATCTTTTTCATACTTGTTTGTTTGCTTTGTTATTGATTGTTCCGAGAACTTGTGTCACCTTCTTTTATTTCACTTGGGTGCACCTTTAATATCTTGCATTCATGTTCTTTCTTGTTCTTCACTATTAAGTTTTATTGGTTTAGTTATTCCATGTCTTGATTGCCATTCCTCTTACTTTATACAGATACTCTTGGAGATGTGTTTGCTTTGTTATCTAGTATATGATGTATTTTCTCGACACACGATATTACTTTCTTAGTTTCTTCCATCTTGTGACTTTCAGGTTCATGTGCCACCGTCCTGTATGCTTGATGGTGTACATTCTCAACATTTCTTTGGAACAGGCGTCATTATTCATCATTCACAGAGCATGGGATTGGTTGTGGTTGACAAGAACACAGTTGCAATATCTGCATCTGATATCATGTTATCCTTTGCCGCGTTCCCTATTGAGATTCCAGGGGAGGTAATTAAGTTTGTTTTTCCTAATATACGGAGTCCATGTAACTTCTCTCGCTAAATATTCAGTTGTTGTAGGTAGTTTTTCTGCATCCTGTACACAATTATGCGCTCATTGCATATGACCCTTCTGCTCTTGGTGCTGCTGGTGCGGCAGTAGTTCGTGCGGCTGAGCTACTTCCAGGTTAGTTTGCTGCATGACTGTATGAGATTGCTCTACTTCCACTTCTATGTAGTATGTATATTCCTTTTACACTTATTATATTTAGTTCTAATATTGTGGAAAAAGTAGCTGAGTTGCGATCTGATTGACTGGGTGCCAAATATTTAGTATTTCGTGGATTTCTTGATATCATCCAGATGTTTGTCATAAGCCAAGTATTACTATTTGTGGCCATAAATTTATGCATACTGCCATACTGGCTATTTACTATTGACTGCTAAATCAGCATGCAAAAGGGTCCCTGTGTCTATAAGATCAGATACTGGTGCATTATTGTCTCTACTGATCCTGTACATGACTTTTTTCCCTATTATGGTCAGAGCCTGCTGTGCGTCGAGGCGATGCTGTATATCTTGTTGGGTTGAGCAGAAGTCTTCAGGCTACTTCACGGAAATCTATTGTCACCAACCCATGTGCTGCATTAAATATTGGATCAGCTGATTGTCCTCGATATAGAGCCATTAATATGGAAGTAATTGAGCTTGACACAGGTAAATTGGTCGCCAGCAGGTTCAGAATTATCTGGTATCATACTAATTGTTATTATCTTCCCCTTCTTTCATCCCCTACATCTCCTAAAAAGAACTAAGGATAGAAAGATTCAAATTCCCTTTCCCATGTTTGACTTGATGAATTTTTGCAATATTGAGTTTTCTTTTTCCCCAGACTTTGGCAGTACATTCTCTGGTGTCTTGACTGATGATCATGGTAGGGTACGAGCAATATGGGGGAGCTTTTCAACTCAGGTTGTCCGCTCTCTTTTTGGCTTTTTAATACTGCTTAGCATGCTGCTGCTGACATTTCATATCATCATATGTTGATTTGCAGCTGAAATATGGCTGCAGTTCATCAGAAGACCATCAGTTTGTCAGAGGTATACCAATTTATACCATCAGTCAAGTCCTTGACAAAATCTTGTCTGGTGCGAATGGTCCACCGCTTCTTATAAATGGCATTAAAAGGCCCATGCCACTTGTCAGAATATTGGAGGTGGAATTCTATCCTACCTTGCTATCGAAGGCGAGAAGTTTTGGCCTGAGCGATGTTTGGATCCAAGTATGATTCTCTTTTATGTTGTATTCTTTCTCTTGTTTTTATCAAGTTAAAAAAGTTATGCCATGTGATCGGAATATGTTATGCGCAAGATTAGGGATACACCATGGAATTAAAAGTCTCCCGTTTCGTTACAGAATGGCCGTTCTATAACGGATTTTGGATTTGCCTTTACGCGAAATCCTGTTACGGGACGCTATAATAAAAAGCACATACTTCTCACCGCGTTGTTCGTTCCGTAACGCGAACTCGCAGTGTCAGAACGTTTTTATCCCCATTACATCTGTTCTTTTCAAACATTGGCCAAAAATATATTATGAATTAATTATATAGCTGATGAAACATGATATTTTGATAGATTTGATTATATTATGTTGTAATAGTGCTTCATAAACTAAAACAATGCAAATAAGGTTAGAACATATTAATGTGAATTTTTTGACAAAATTCAAGCCGCATCGGCCGCGATCCGTTCCATTCATCCGTTGCTTCCGTGACAGCGCAACCGTTACCACGATCACGACCGCATCCGCGATTCTTTTCCTTGGATACAAGTATACAACAACAACAGTGCGAAAGCCTATCTTGATCCCAAAAGATGGGCTTGGCTGCATGCATGAAGCAATGATCTCTTGTGGTGAAATGATCATGCTAATTTTGTTTTCTTTATATCATTTTCAACTTCTTCCATCCAAGATATCTTTGGCCTCCCTCGTCTTGTTCTAAAATCCCTATAATCCCAACTCTTCACTTACTGGAGCATCTTATAATTGATGTCACACATGCCCAAACCAACATTGCCATTTCTCACTTATCTTATCCTCAATTTCCGCAACTCCAAGCTTATTTAAGATACGTTCATTCCGAATAATGATATGGGAGAACTCTTCTTACTAGCTTGGGAATTTTGGCTCGACTTGCAGCCTAGTCATTGTTTTCCTAAAGGTTTTCTTTTCCGGTTGCTTTGCTCCTTGCATGCAGTCAATCTCTTTGTCAAAGGAAGCATGCTGCTTCTTATAAGCATAAATTAGCAAGTCTATGGAATTTGTGTTCATTGGGGTGGAGAGCATTTCCTGTTGATTGCACTTTAGTTGTGATGGAGCACGACTGGATTTGAGTACTAATGTACTGCTTCTTATACTAGAGTGAAAGACATCATGACTCTTAAAGGGGATCTTCTGGAGTGTTTAAGAGTACTCTTGATAGTTCAACTTACAGAACTGCAGTGGTGGTGGTTGTCTTGCCGAAATTCTGTGTCCTGGTTGACAAAGTTTCTTCTCTTCATGCTCTGGATTGATTACATGATTTCGTTCTCTGTTATTATTTTGGTTCCTTTTTTTGAATGATTTATTACCCGAATTGAAAACGTCCCATGAATTAACGTTGTACCTTTTTTTTTTTACTTTCCTTTCTACTTGCTTCAGGCTCTTGTTAAGAAAGACCCTCAAAGGCGTCAAGTGTTGCGTGTCAAGGGTTGTTTGGCTGGATCAAGAGCTGAAAACATTTTGGAACAAGGTGACATGATTTTGGCAATTAATAAAGAGCCTGTGACTTGCTTTCGTGACATAGAAAATGCTTGTCAAGATCTAGACAAGTATGATAAAAGTGACGGGATGCTTAAAATGACTATCTTTCGCCAGGTTAGTAACTGGAACTCATAACTTCTTGTAAGTACTCGATACAAGAATGTGAGTTGCCTTGGTTTGTGCGGCATCTCTTTGTTACGACTGTAAAATATATTACTCTTCCTTATCTGTTTTGGGAATCTGAATCCTGCAGGGACGTGAAATGGAAGTAGAATTAGGAACTGATGTTAGAGATGGTATTGGTACAATTCGTGTTGTAAATTGGTGTGGGTGCATAGTCCAGGATCCTCATCCAGCAGTAAGAGCTCTTGGATTTCTTCCAGAAGAAGGCCATGGTGTTTATGTTGCGAGGTAGTTATTTTTAATCACTAATATTGTGTGCTGGGGCTCTAGTTTTGGTCTTTGGAAGTAGAAATCAGCTTTTCTAAAACAAAATAATAAATATTAGCTTCCGAGAGAAGAGCTGGCTGGCCTAGCCGCCTAGCAATGCAGGCCTGGCGAGTTCTTATATGTTCTCTACAAACTAAAGCTTATTAACCATGATAGCCTGGTATACTCTGGCTGTCTCTTCTCTTGTGAGACAAGTGAGCATGTAATTTTTCAGTTATGTCTTTATTTTTAATTTTAAAAGCTATTATAATCCAGAATTTAAGTTTATCTGGCCAATTTGCAGGTGGTGTCATGGAAGTCCAGCACACAGATATGGTCTGTATGCTCTGCAATGGATAGTTGAAGTGAATGGAAAACCTACTCCTGATCTGGATACTTTTGTTAGTTTGACGAAGGTATATGATTCTTTTATCTTTCAATTTATATTTCTGTCTAATTGCTTCTGCGAGTTACATTGTGAACATGATTTGTTTATTTTTCAATATATATTTTTAATTTGTCTAATTGCTTCTGTGAGTTACACTGCGAACATGTAGCTCAGTATATTCTTTGAAGTATTATTAGGCAGAGAAACTAGAAAAATCAAATCATTCAACAGGCTAACTGTAGGAATTGTGTTTTAGTGCAAGTGTATGTGTGTATGCATTTTGAAAACGTTGTGGACATTATTCACTCTATTCTTGGACATGGGTATACTTTTGACATCAAAGATATATGCTGCTACCTGATAATAGCTTTACACAACATGTCAGGAATTTGTAATAATGTCCATTAAGCTGCTGAGTTCTTGGAAAATCTTATGTGGAGGTTAAGTAATTGATAAATCTTAGAAATTAAAAGCTTTTTTTATTCTTCTTCAATTTCAGCCAGGTCTATACGAAATTGTAGCTTGGTTTATGATACAGTTATTTTAAATTCCCTCCTCCCCCTTAACTTTGAGTCTAGACACTGTACGGTAGCATATGTGACTTGGTCTTTTATAATGTATTTCCTTCACTAATAACTAAGGTATTGTATGTGATTGCTTGATGTTGCATATTAAACTTTGAAACTCAAAAGGTTTATTGCTTTGGCCTTTATGACTAATGTTGGGTTGTTTGGCCCAAATTCTTAATTGGCCCATATTGGTAATTTGCCGCCTAAAACATGGTTCAATATGTCATGATTTATCTAGAGAATTCCCATTATTTGTATGAAAGGAAAATATGGGAATGTCATGAAGTTTCCACAATATGGCGGCAAAGCAAGATAAATCTAGATTCAAGTAGATATCTCTTGGCCGACTTCAATTAACCGCCATTGCAATGTATAAATATGGGAGTTGGGCATCACCAAAATCATCAACCAATACCCAACACAAGAAGCCATACATACACTACCCTTCCTAAATTTCCTCCTTGTATTACTAATCCACTATTACCTTTTGCATTACTCCTTTGTGAGTTTATATTATAGTGAGAGTTGTATTTGTAGTTTTGTACTACTCACCCTTATAAGTTTCGGGTGATTCTTGTACTCCTATTTTTATATAGTGGATTTTCGGGTACTCGTCGTTCGTGGGTTTTTTGCCTCTATTTGAGGATTTTTCCCACGTTAAATATTGTGTGTCCGCTTTACTACTTTTCTTGCCACATATTTCCAACTCTATTATTTTTTTCAATTTCTACATCTTTAATTTGCTTCCGCTACGCACTCACAACCCTAACAACTAATTATATTAGTGATCTCAAGACTAGAAAAGGAAAAAGAAGTTAAGAAATTGTCTACTGTTTACTACATTGGAAAAGTTTGGAACTCGCAGTGCTACAGTTTAGCTTGTTCTCCCCCCCCCTTTCCTTTCATATAGCACAATAACCTGGGCTTTGCTTTGTCAATGAACAGGAACTAGAGCATGGAGATTATGCACGTGTGAGGACAGTCCACTTGAATGGAAAGCCCCGAGTATTAACTTTGAAGCAGGATTTGCATTACTGGCCAACTTGGGAGGTAAGGTTTGATCCGAATACCTCACTGTGGCGTAGAAACACAATTAAGGCGTTGGATACCATTGTTGCATGAATGGTTCCATCTACTGGCAAGCTCCATTGATAAGTAAATTCCAGAGAATGACAAGTGAACTCGAGAACTTTGTGAAATTACCTGGCTCTGCCCTCAGATGGTACATGCCTCATTGAACATTATTTTAGAGCTGCTTCAAGATGATTGGGTTGAACAGTTCTGAGATTAATCATGCAGTTCAATTGTTTCTCATGGTCGAGGCCCGAGGGAATGTTTATTTAGAGAGGGGAAAGGTTGCTTTTAAAATATTAATCTTGATCTCTGTGTGTTGGGATAGAGATTAGAGGCAGCGTCCGTCAATTTAAAAAGAAGGGAAATGATTTTGTAGATGTTGTAATTGTAATCTCATTCCAGGATTATGTTGATATCGTGACTTATCTAGGGATTTCTACTATTTCTATAGTTAAACTCCATGTATGGCGTCACGAAGTCTTCTTATTTGGTCAACTTGGGGGCATTTTTTTCTTTTGCTTTGAAGTAATAGTTCACTGTATCCATCATTTATGTTTTTTGCAAACTTTAATTCTGATATTGTTAACTCTACATTTCCTCCTCTCGACTGTGTTAAGGGAAACTTATGTATAACATGTTGTTGGAGAGAGAAAACATAAATAGCTAACAACTTACACGTTTTCTGTCTAACACCTTGTGTATTGCATTGACAACATTGCCCTTGTGCATTTATCCATAATTAGGTATAGTAAGGGCATTGATGTCAATGACACATGATCTTAGATAGAGAACTAGTTGTTTAAGACGCTAAAAAAGCAGTATGGTCCCTATTTTTATGAGATTTCAGCCATCTTGGCTTCCAAAACTGCAAAACCTCCATTAGGGAATCTAGGGAACAAAATAATAGTGTCATAGGGATTTTGTTCGAAATATCTAGCTAACAAAACGGAGATGCCCATCGAAATCCTCTTTCAAAAGAAAGATAAATTCTCGACAAGATATTTAACTACAAAAAGATTGGTGGGAGGAGAAAGCTATGAAATGTATCAAGGTAAGCAATAAAAATGAAACTTATCTTAAGAAAGTTATAATTTGTTAAGATAGCCAATGTGATCTTATCAACTTATGAAATGGGAGGTTGCTTAAAAGCCCAAGAATAATCTGGGCTGGGATTTAGGAACAAATTTGAGCCAAAAATAGAACTTGCTTGCACAGGCACTTTTGCTGCTTGTCGAGCACCTACTCGATGTAACATTTGACTTTTCACACTTGTTGAAACACAACTTTGACCCACAATATATCTAATTTTATAAATGTCAAAATTATAAGAAATACATATTTGGAAAGTGTATATCAAGACGAATCCAACAAGATCTCACATGACTATATTTTTCCTTATATAAATAGCAATTGATGGTCAAAGGGAGTTGGATGAATAGTACCCAAAGTTAACGTGTTACATCTAAAAAAGAACGGAGGGAGTACTAATTAAGTTAGGTGTCATTCATAAGACTAATCCACTGTAGACTGTAGTAGTGGAAAAAGCATGTCAAGTGGTGAGGTTGACTATGACAAGAAATAGGCTTCCAAAACTGATAACTCCATAAGTGAAAAAAGGAGTTTAGGGAAAGCGAAAAAGATCTTTTATTTGTGAGCCCTCCTTTCACATCTTAGATTGCTGGGAATATGCCGATCCAACGGAGTAATTTTATATGCAACTTTCTCTATAATATAGTAATATTGCCATATTGGTGACAACTTTATGGATATGAAAAATATTTAGCTTCAACATGACACTTGAGATAACGAGGCTACTTTTCTTCTACAAATTTTCCTGGACCCCATTATGTAGATACGTTGGACAAAGATTATTGACACATATGGAAAAAACATCATTTCGACTAGGTTGACAATCCAACACTAGGATTTTGCATATTTTTGGACCTTGGAAAACTTGTCTAGAATAGTGGCATTAATTTGCTATAAATTAGATGAAGAGAAGTTCGCTTTCCTTACCCGTGAACAGAACAAGTTGGCTGATAACTGTGATAAGTTGGCGAAGAAAGCACGTCTTCCTATATGGTCAATGTAACTAAAACGTTTCTCTCACGCCTTAGTCATTGTATGCATTTTTATACTTCGTCTGTCTAAGTTTTTTTTTTTTTTTTTTTTTGGTGAACAAAGGTAGCATAACAAAATTAAAGAGTTATGGCAAAAAGTCCTATTACAATCCTCGGATAATAGTTTCGACCTGTAATTAGGGGGTGGGAAAATGCCTAATTACATCAAGGTTAACCAAACCATGCCTACATTCTGAGCCATCATATCCGCCACTTGATTATCCTCCCGTCTAGTGAAGGTAAGGCTGATTTCCTGGAAGTAGTGCCGCAGCTCCCTGCAGTCCATAATCAGATCACTATAAAAATCAATCTGCTCCGAATTTCCATTAATAGTATCCACTGCTTTTTTACAATCGGAAATAATAGCAATATGAGTGAAATGTTTGTCTCTTGCCATCTCGAAACCCCGTCGTAAAGCCAATAACTCGCATGGTATGGGTCAATAGCATATGATAAAGAATAATAACCATGGAGCCAACCTCCTACAGAATCTCTAATAACTCCTGCCAAACTTGACTTGGTTTCAATGTTCACAAAAGAAGCGTCCACATGTATATGGACAAAGGGAGGGGGAGAAGGTCTCCATTTACTGGGCCGGACCGAATGATCTAGCCTAGGGGATGACTGAGCTGCCCTAAACTCTTTGGCATGGCAAGTGTGACATGGGCCGGGGTATGAGGTTGTTTGTCAAAAAAAGAACGATTTCTATCTTTCCAAATTTCGAAACAAACCAGAGGGAAGAGGAGGGACCAACTCAAACCATTACTAAGATGATGCTTGTTACTGCAAAACTTTAACCATTCCTTAATGTTGGTAGAATACCAAAAATTACGAGGAGGGGAAAGAATATTCCAAATGCCTGAAGCTATAGCACAATCTCGAATAACATGCATCGAGGATTCAACTATAGAGGTACAAAAGGGACAAAGAGGGGAAGGGATGATTTTTCTTTGGTGCAAAAGCGAACAGTTAGGGAGACGGTCCCACCATAAAAGCCACATGAAAAAGCGAATTTTAGGGGGAATATCAAGCTTCCATACCCACTCTCCCCCTCTTTGAGCCCTACGATCCTTGACCATCTCATTATAAACCTTCGACAAGTAGAATTTATCGTTATCCACAAAAGGGTAAAAAGTTGAGTCATCCATGTGATAAGCTATGGGCATGGCATAAATCAGTTGTAGAATGTATTCAGGAAGATCTAAGGAAAGATTATGAAGGTTCCAAGAGTTGTCAACAATTAGCTCCCCAACTGTTAGATTAAATTCATTTTCAAACAAAGGGCCCTGGACAAAACTTCTTAAGGGTCCAATACCCACCCAGTCATCTTCCCAAAATTTTATAGAGAGCCCATTGCCCAACTTCCATTTCCTACACTGTTTAAGAATGGACATACCTAACCCCACATTCTTCCAAATTTGTGACCCTTTCTTAAAAGCAATGGAATATTTACAGTTGTTATACTTAGAAACAATACACTCTTTGGCTAAATTCTTTGGACCATCAGTCAATTTCCAACTCAATTTTGCCAACAAGGCTAAATTGAGGTCACTATGGCTTTTGATCCCTAAGCCCCCCATTGTTTTTGGCGGGAAAGTGAGAGGTCGGCCGACCGGATGCATTTTCTTCTTTCCCTCCCTTTCCCCCCAAAGGAAATTATTACAAAGTCTATCCAAGTCTAAGAGAGATGATTTCGGAAATTTGGTGACTTGCATGTAGTAAGAAGCAATGGTATTCATGGTTGATAATATGAGGGTAAGTGTACCGCTCTAGAAAGTAACTTAGATTTCCACATGGCTAGTTCCCCTAACTTTATCTATGACCAACTGGACATCTTTCTTGCTAGGTCTCTTATGGGAAAGCGGGAGACCTAGGTATAATCCTAATTCCTCACTTTCTTTGACGTTCAGAGTCTCCTGAAACAGATGTTTATGATCTTCCGAAGTATTAGGAGAGAAAATGAGTCTACTTTTACCCTCATTTATCTTTTGGCCTGAGGCTAAGCTGAAAATCTTTAGGATGTCCCTAAGCTTAAAGGAAGTAGTCTCATCCACCCTACCAAAGATAAGAAGATCATCCGCAAAGAGTAAATGGGAAATTGGGACTCGATCTCTACCTACCCAAAAGGGGGTCCACAACTTATCCCTACATGCTTGGTTTATAAGACCAAGAAGGAACTCCGCATGATATTAAAGATGAAGGGGGACATTGGGTCACCTTGTCTAAGGCCTCTAGAGTGATGGAAAGTCTCTGTCTTTTTACCATTCAAGAACACCGATGAGCTTGCTTTGTTGATGCAATTCATGATGAAGGAGATGGAGTGGGTATCAAGATTGTGCATGGATAAACAAAGTGGCGAATAAAGTCCCACTCAAGGCGGTCATAAGCTTTTTCTAGGTCAACTTTTAAAACAAACCACCCATGTTTCCCTTTTTTCCTTTGCATTGAATGCAGGATTTCCGAAGCAACCACCAAGTTAACATCTGTACCTCTACCCCGAATAAATCCATTTTGGTTATGAGAGACCCACTCGAGAATTAAAGGTTTTAGACGATTAACCAAGATTTTTGTGGTAAGCTTATACATGGTGTTACACAAACCGATTGGTCTAAATTGTTTCACACTCTCGGGGTTGGGTTGTTTAGGAATGAGACAAATTAGGGCCTGACCAAGGTCTGCTGGAATATCCCCCTTTTGGAACCATTGTCTGATACTATTACAAATATCCTCCCCCACAATATGCCATTCCTTTTGAAAGAAAATCGGATGAAAACCATCGGGACCGGGGGCCTTAAGCGGTTTCATTGAGAAAAGAGCCCGCTTGATTTCAAGCATTTGAGGGGGAAAAACGATGGAAATTAGGTCTTGCCTTACCCCTAGCTCCACCCCGTTCGACATCCATTTTTCACAAGAGTGTACGATTAACATAGAAATTCCTAATAAGGGAAGTGAGGGCTTGGGGTTCGTAGATTTGATTTCCACTATTGTCATTTAAGCATCTAATCGCATTGACATGACGTTTGATAACGACAGAGCGGTGAAAAAAAGCCGTATTCCTGTCACCATGGTTAATCCAGTTTACCCTACTCTTAGCTAACCACAACCATTCTTCCTGAAGAAGAATCTCAATGAGTTCGTTTTGCAACTCCTCCTCAATATTCAGATGATAAATCGACGAAGGATTAAATTGCAAGTAATTTTGGATACCACTAAGGCGGGCAAAGACACGTTTTTCCGGGCATACACATTCCCAAAAACCGAAAGGTTCCAATTAGTGAGCTTAACCCCAACATTATACAACTTTTTAGAAACCGCTAAGTCCTCACTAACCCGAGCCTCCTTAATGATCCCCTCACAACTCGGGTCCTGGAGCCACATTGGCTCGAAACGAAAGGGTTTAGAACCTAAGGACGGGGAGGGCTTGTCTAACAAACACAACACCGGGGCATGGTCCGAAGTAATTCTAGTCAAGTGCCAAATGCAAGAGTTTGGAAATGCATCAAACCAATCCCCGTTCCCAAACCCCCGATCTAGCCTCTCATAAATAGGATTATTCTTCCTTTTATTTGTCCAAGTGAACTTTGGACCATTGAAACCAAGATCAAGTAAATTGCAATTATTTATCGTTTGTTTAAAAAGGTTGGCCCTATGATTATTAATTGGACGCCCACCCCATTTTTCATTTTGAAACATAACTTCATTAAAATCTCCTATCACAAGCCATGACATGTTAAAATTAAGAGCAACATCACATAAATCATCCCAAAGTAACTTCCTACGACTGAATTTTGGACTCGCATATATAGCAGAAATGAAAAAGGGAGTTTTAGAAGTAACCTCAACCAAAGCATGGATTCCTTGGGTGTTATGACTAATAATGTGGACATTGACACGTGCCGAGTTCCACATGATCAGGATACCACCCGCATAGCCGACCGGATCCGCAAGAAACCAAGAGTCAAAGGGTAATGATCCCACAATGTTTGCCGTGTGGTTCCTACTAGTTTTGGTTTCGGCTAAAATGAGTAAGTCGGGCTGGTTATGGCTAATTAAATGCAAAAGGTTCGGTTTGAAGGTTGGACGTGCCAAACCACGCGAATTCCAAAATAAAACCGACATGTTATAGGGTATGTGAGGTTTGCGCTTGAGCGCCTTGATCACCCCGGTTTGCTCTTCGGCCCACGGGTCTACTGTTTCCCCCGTCATGGGGCATATCCACCTTCTCCTTTGCGGTTGAACTCTCACCGTGGTTGAGCTTTGGAGTCTTACGCCTTTTTCCTCTCCCCAACTCAGATAAAGACTCATTTGTTTCAACATGGGGAGCATCTCCATTTCCATTAGGGCATTCGTATTGTTGTACGCTGTCCATTCCACCGACGAGAATCGTAGTTTGATACGAGTTCTTTGATTGGATATAAGTTGTATAGTAGTAGCTTGTAAGACCTTTAAATAATGCTATGGCTCATTGAAAAAAAATAGTGGATTAATGTTTTAGTGTTATTAACATTAACGTTAATCATCAAACTTGTGAATTATGATTTTCTTTTGTGAAGGAAAAATGTGCTGATTTGTGGACGCTACATACACCAAGTTCTATCCTAGGGACTAGGATGGAATAAATGAATAATATCATATCCTCATGTAGCGGTGTGGGAAAAAATTAGAAGGATTAATTTACAAGCAATTTTTAAACCGTAGATGAGAGGTAAATAACTTCGTTAGGTAGCCTTTTTGATCAAATATGTCTATAATTTTATGCATTTTCACATAAATAATCATCACAACTGAGAGATATACATATTCCTCATATAAGGTACTACCAACATTATATGATCACAAGCATAAAACATATATACGCATATAATATCATTGTTTGGTGCCAATATACGCATATGACTTTGACAAGTGTGATATTTATTTGAAGGAGACAAGTGCGATATTTATTAGTTAACCATACACTTTATTTGTTACTCCATTAGCTTCGCCTTGTTGAATATATTATAAAGTAATAGTAAACATTATCTTTTTGATTAACTTCAAGTACAAAAAATTAAAAAACTACAAAAGAAATAATTACATCAATGACATAAAACTTACTTTTCCCTCACTTTTTCTATTTCACTCAAAGTGTGATCAAGTGATCATCTCCAACCAAGAAAAGCAACAAAAGGAAAATAATGTCACCACCCAAAAACTAGCCAACAATTGAAATTTATTCATCATATTCATGGTTAATACTCTTGTTGCTGATGACATATCTTGAGGTGAAGGTGGTGGATTCTTAAAGTAGTAAGGGAAGTAAGGTACAATAGGGTTAGGAGGTGGAGGAGCATTGCCATAGGGTAACATTGATCCTCCTGGAGGAGGGTAATAATTATAACTTGGATTATATCCTGATGATGGTGGTGGTGGTGGGGAATAGTAATTATATTGATCCGGCGACGACGGTGGTGGTGGCGATGAGTAGTAGTAGGCGGGGCTCGATGGCGGCAATGGTGGTGGTGGGCAGTTTGAGCTGGTGGTGGGGGTTTTTGAAGGCGGCGGAAGGACCGATGTTGGTGTTGGTGTTGGTGTTGGGTATGTGGAACCTCCTATGGGTGGTGGTAGACAAGGGTATGGGCACACATAAGGTGTGTCTTGTAATGACTTTTGTGGAAATGTTGTTATTGTTAGTAAGATGAACAAAATGTGTGGAGAATTTTGTAGGGAGAATTTTGACATCTTAGTCATATTTTGTGAAGAAATAAGGGCAAAGAGATTGAAAATTAGATTGAATGGTAAGGAGAAAAGCTAGTATAAGTAGTAGATAGGAGTAGGAAATGTGGAAGGAGAAGTGAAAGCCGCCTATAAGGAAATGTTTGTGGACCATTTGGGTAGAGTACCCTTGAAAAGATAGGCCATTATATGGGTGGAAGAAATGAATTATTGTTAGAAACTTTGAAAGCAACATTGGAAATGATGGCAAATTGTTTAAGTGACAAAACTTTGTTGTAAATAAGGATAACTATACTTTATCACTTTTTTTTATCTTTTTAAAAAGTGAAGATAAATACACTATGATATAGTGACATTGCAAGGACTACTTAGGATACATCGTATTAGTATTAATTATCAAGGTAGCTATTTATATAGTCTCCTTTCTGTTAAAAAAAAAAGTATAATATCTACTTATGTTTGCATTAACCATATTAATACTCAAGGAAGTAAAGACTGGCGCGAATTGACCAATAAACTTATCTTTAAAGATATACATAAATCATGTGGTGTAATTTAATTTATTATACACATTTTCGTAAGATCTAATAATTTTTCTAGAAATAGATCAAAATGAGTAGGAGATCCCTTTTTATTATATCCATACAAATTAGACTTACTATCAGTAATTCGTAGGTGGTCGATTAGTCGCTTTTAATCTCTTCGGTCATGAGATGCTATATTTGTTCACTAATTTATTTTATTTTGTGGAGATATGTGAAAAATCTCCATGTCCAATCACATTAAGAAAAGGTAGCAGAGAAACCATTTGTGAACAATGTAAGTTGTTAGTAATAGTGTAATACTTAATATTATGTTTTCTCCCCCATTTGAGAGAGTAATTAACTAAAAAAAAATGTGATGTTATGGGCTAAGAGTATTATTTCAACAAGTTGGTAAGTATTCCCTTTGATGCATGTTCAAGGACATGTATTATCCTTACCTAAGCATTTGAAGACAAGAGTAAGCATTAAAAAATGATAGTAACAACAAGAAAGTAGAGAGAAAGACAGAAGAGAAATGAAAGGGACATCTTTGGAGGTATCTTATTATGGCCTATAGAAAGTGATAAAGCAACTCTATGATTAATATCAAGACTATTATTGGGTTATTATCTTATAATTGTGATATGATTTTCGAGGCTATTTTCGGACTCTTTTTGTGTTTTGTGCTTTTTGTGGACGAAAGTAATAAACAAGGGTATGAACAATTCAACTATCTCGGTATGAATTGAACTAGGTTTGAAGAATAAAGCTATCTCGGCTAAATTCAACGGTGTTATTTTGCTATCTCGGCAAAAACAACAATAATTCACAAAGGAATCACTTTTATCAAAACTCAAAACTCATCTTCTTTATTGATTAGGCGCCTATTTATAAGGCTAAGAGCAGCAAGAAATCCTTGCTCTCCAAGGCAATACACCACACGCCAACTAGCACATAATTTTAGGAAAGTTTCCCCTAAACCTAAGCCTAGAATCTAGCTTGATTTTAAGGAAACAATAGCTTAAGGAAAGAGATGCAACATTTTCCTTAAATGCCAAAAAACCACACGCCTAAAATTATCACTCATCCTTCCATTATTTTCGGCCCCTAACTACTTTAACTAACTAATTAATTAGCATAATTAAAATAACATATTTTTGGTTACATGAAAAACCTTTACTTTAAGAGTAAAGTAAAACCATGCAACAAACTAAGAAAGCAATTAAAGATAGCTTGGTGGAGTCATCCATGCACGCATCATACTCCCCTTCTTCAAAAAAAACTTGACCTCAAGTTTGATCATCAAAGTAATCCATGAAATCATCCAAATCAAGCGGACAGCAATATACTCAACTATCATGTTCATTCGATCAAGGCCATCCTTTGCTCCATGAAAATTTAATTTGTCCAAGCTCCATGTCAACAATAGATGCAGATTATCCCTCCAAAAAGAAATAATAGTCATGACGTTTTGAACAATATTATCATCAACCTTAGGAACCAAAGTAAAAGAAACATTAATAAGAGGCACAATTTCCTTCAAGTCAACGTTAGGGATCACTTCTTCATCATTAGGAACTGTAAAAATCACATCTTCATCCTTTGAATAAGACAAAGTTTCCATCTTTTCTTCATCCTCAACAATAAGATTTTGCTGTGAATCTCCTTCATGTCGTTTCTCTTTTAGTTGTTGAACCAAATCTTGAAACTTTTCACAACTCCTTCGAATTCGTGCTAATCTTTCTTCAAGAGTTGGTGGAAATAAAAGATCTTGTATTTCTTGGTTAGCCCTTTCAAATCTTTGGAAGCTCACTTGTAACTCATGTCTCCATCCACTTGAACTCATAGATTTTAAACTGACAGAAAACTACCAGGATTTTGTATCGAAAACAATTGCTCGCTGTCAAGTCGTTAAGTCTCCAAATCACACCAAATTTTAACAGGACCTAGTTCTATATGTATTAAACACTCGACCAAAATTTAATGCAAAAATTCGAAGCCAATTGTTCGCAGTTTTAATTCTCACAAAACTGGTCCAGAATAGTTCGGTTTTGATCAATTATCTTAAACGTGCTCAACTAAATAGAAAAACTTCTTCAAAAATTATGAAACTTTCCAGTATTAAACTAGACAAAATGTTGTCCAATTTTAAAGCCAATAAACTCTCAAAAATTCGTTGTATGCTAGGAGAACCAATTGCTCAAGTTTACCTGATAACTGCTCGAATCTGTCAGGAATTTTCGTCAAACGTTTCTGCTTGCTGTGACTTGGTTACTGATTGGAATAACACGAAATTTTGACACAACAAACTTGAATATGTCTACTTTCACCATACAAAATTTCACAACAATCCGCCTCCTTACGCGCCCTCACTCTCTTCTACAACCTTGCTGCTCTGATACCAACTGATATGATTTTCGAGGCTATTTTCGGACTCTTTTTGTGTTTTGTGCTTTTTGTGGACGAAAGTAATAAACAAGGGTATGAACAATTCAACTATCTCGGTATGAATTGAACTAGGTTTGAAGAATAAAGCTATCTCGGCTAAATTCAACGGTGTTATTTTGCCATCTCGGCAAAAACAACAATAATTCACAAAGGAATCACTTTTATCAAAACTCAAAACTCATCTTCTTTATTGATTAGGCGCCTATTTATAAGGCTAAGAGCAGCAAGAAATCCTTGCTCTCCAAGGCAATACACCACACGCCAACTAGCACATAATTTTAGGAAAGTTTCCCCTAAACCTAAGCCTAGAATCTAGCTTGATTTTAAGGAAACAATAGCTTAAGGAAAGAGATGCAACATTTTCCTTAAATGCCAAAAAACCACACGCCTAAAATTATCACTCATCCTTCCATTATTTTCGGCCCCTAACTACTTTAACTAACTAATTAATTAGCATAATTAAAATAACATATTTTTGGTTACATGAAAAACCTTTACTTAAGAGTAAAGTAAAACCATGCAACAAACTAAGAAAGCAATTAAAGATAGCTTGGTGGAGTCATCCATGCACGCATCAAATTGGTGTGTTGAGTAAAAATACTTGTATATTGATTGCATAAGCATAGTACAAATATTCGAATCTTATTCCACTTTTAACCTTACCCATGGAGGCCTTATACTGTAGTGCCACGTAGTTTGGCGGTAGACACTGGGCCATAATTCTGGCCCAATAGCAAGACGCCAAAACTCACTAGTTTCTGGAATTGTAAAATTTATAGAATAGACGGTCTAATTTTAATATAAAATTAGACGAATCCAAGCCTATATTTTCCTAATAAGTTTATTCCATCTCACTCTAACCAGCGCTATCCCTAAACATCTCGCACCAACCTAGTCGTCTTTTTTCTTCTCCTTCATTTGTTACTCATCAGTCTTGCATAATGTATTAAACTAGTGATTAAATGGATTAATATTTTTTACTGTATGGATTGAATTGTTTACTAAATAGATTAAACTGGTCACTATATTCAGTAAGGTGGTATGATCTCTTCTTAATTTTGAAAAAAAAAACATCATGGGCTCCCTGCCTCCCTTGGTATTTTTTTACACTGTTTCTTACAATATGTAATGTACCTCTATGAACATTTACATACTTAAACACATATATGTAAATCCTTTCAACTTCCATATTTAGAAAATATATATTAATAAATATCTAACAAAAGTATACATGATTATAATTTTTCTTATATATGCTATTTTAAAGACAGACAAAATTTAAATCTTTGACGGATGAGACCTTAAGTGTAAAAAGCAAAAAAAAAATACAAAGACAGTATATAATTGATTTCGTATCATCTGCCCACTAACTAATTTCCTAATTAATAACCTTAACATAATTCGAAACTTAACCCCTAGTTACTCCCTCCGCTTTTTTTTATTTGCTACATTTGTTGCATTGGGAATGAAGCCACTACTTTGACCGATTATTTTGATTATTTTATAAGTAAAAATATAGTCATGTGTGATCTTGTTAGATTCGTCTCGACGTGTAGATTTATAATATCAAATTTTTATAATTTTTACTTAAGCGAAATAAGAGATATTAAGAGTTAAATAATGCTTTGAAAACCGTGCACAACAAATGTAGCAAATAAAAAAAAGCAGAGGTAGTAACTAGCTAAGAAGCATAAGTCAACGGGCAACAGCCAGAAATTCACACTTAAAATACATAGCTGGGGAAGAGGGATGATAAACCTCTATTTGCTAGATGTTTATAAACATCTAGCAAGGGCACAAAAGTCTTTTACCATATTAAAGCAGGGTCTGGGAAGTCTTTTCACATTGGTTTTTAGTCCTTACTAGACCCACTTTTGGAGGTTTATTATTTTTTTATTCCTTGCTAGATGTTTATAAACATCTAGCAAATAGAGGTTTATCATCCCTCAGCTGGGGAATGTGAAAGAAAAAAGAAGAGAAAGGAAACTTTTTTTTTTGAGAAATTTGTCAGAAACAACCTTTTAAAAGGAAGATTTTGTCAGAAACAACCTTTTAAATTTTTTTTTGCCAAGAACAACCTTAAACAAAATTTTTTTTGTCAAAAGCAACCACATGATGTCATTCCGGTGTTGACTCACGTTTTCCGGCGTTGACTTCTGACTTTACCCAATTTGCTCCCATTTCCCTCCAATTTTATTCACTTGGAAACCCTTTTCCCTCCCTCATCTCGTCTCTGTCGATTTAACTCTTGACTTCTTGAGCTCACTAACATCTACTTTGCATCTTCCCTCGCCGGAAAATGCTCCGACGCCGATGCGATTCCCGACGGTAAACTCCGCACTCAGAGCGACATCGATTCTCTCTCCTCGAAGCTCGACCAAGTATCGGCAAAGCTGCGAGATCTTGCTTCGCGACGGAGTTCTACACCAAGACGGCGTCGTTTCGGTGGCGCACGGCCGGCGAGGAGGCGGTTAGGGTTGAGGTTAGGAATTTGCCGACTCGGCTTCGGATCGGAACAAACAAGGCGAAGAATTCGGCGATGGATTCTTTGTTAGGGTTGCTTGTTGAGGATGATAAGAATGTGTTGATTGCGGTTGCGCAGGGGATTGTTCCTGTGCTTGTGCGCTCACTTGATTCGACTTCGGTGGAGATGAGAGAGAAAATTGTTCTTTGCCATTGCTAGGGTTTCGACGGTTGATTCCAGGTAAGCATGTGTTGATTCTTCGAGGGTTTGTTGTTGTTGAATCAATTGATTAGAGTGATTGAATCAGAAGTGGTTTTGCTAAGGAGAAAGCTTGTGTTGCACTTCAGGCGTTGAGTTTTTCTAAGGAGAATGCCAGAACTATTGGTTCTAGAGGTGGAATTTCGTCGTTGTTGGAGATTTGTCATGGCGGAACTCCGAGTTCGCAAGCCATGGCGGCTGGAGTGTTGAGGAATTTAGCTCAATTTGAGGAAATTAAGGAGAATTTCGTCGAAGAGAATGCGATTCCGGTGTGGTTTCCAAGTGAATAAAATTGGAGGGAAATGGGAGCAAATTGGGTAAAGTCAGAAGTCAACGCCGGAAAACGTGAGTCAACACCGGAATGACATCATGTGGTTGCTTTTGACAAAAAAAATTTTGTTTAAGGTTGTTTTGGCGAAAAAAATTTAAAGGTTGTTTCGACAAAAATCTTCCTTTTAAAAGGTTGTTTCTGACAAATTTCTCTTTTTTTTTCTCTCTTTTTAGCTAAGGTAGGAGGAAAGAAGATGGGGTACGTATCAAATTCATACCCCCCTTAAAATGAAGGACTAATCCTTAAAATAATATGTCGGGCACAAACTTTATAAATGTAACAAGACAGAAAACTAGTGGTTGTGGCAGATAAATGGGGCCGTGAAAAAAAAAACTTGAAACGAGGTAGATCTACCTGGAGTTATGCGCTTAATTCTTCCTTCGGCCCAACTAGGAATTTTATCTCTGACAAATGCTTTGAGTTTGAGCTCTCCAACTTTGACTACTGTGTCTGTATGGCCTATGGGAAGTACATTGTGCAATTGAGCCTATACCTAGCACATATTCACGTGTTTCATATATTCGATGTTACACCAATTTATAACTAACACCGACCCTAGTCCCTATTATTGAAAAAAAAAAAGTCTAACTAACCGACATCATGTGTTGTCAAAAAAAAAAATGTGTTGTTTCTCAAATGTAATCTTTATACTTCACTTTGTACCACTTTTTTTTTTGGTAAGTAAGTAAATTTTATAGGCTCAGAAAACAATATCAACCAAAGGTTACAACAATAAAAGAAATGCCTACACAACACCCACAAAGCACCAGGACAACACAACACAACAAAGACACACCACCATCCTATAGACTATACAACCATTGAACATCTTTATCTAACATACGCCTAGGCAATCTAGCTTTCACTCTATGCTTTACAATATATTGTATGTTTTTTACCACCATATCTATTGTATGTACACTTTGATTCCACATAGCATTATTTCTTTCATGCCAAACTGTGTAAACAGTTGCTAAACAGTTGCTAAAATGCTAGCCACCACCACCTGCTTCCTGAACTTGCTTTCTCTGTATCTTCTCTGAGTCCAGCTCAGTAATTGATAGATATTGCAAGAGATAGGTTTGATACCTAACCAATTCTTGATTCTGAGCAGACATTGTTTGCTGTAATGACAGCTAAAGAATAAATGTGAGTGATCCTCCTCCTCAGTATCACACAGAAGGCACATCTTACTTTCACAAATTCCTAGAGCTGCTAATTTACTCCTGGTCTGCAGCCTTTGCCTCATCACCAACCACCCAACAAAACTATGTTTTGGAGCATCCCAAATATATTTGCTCCATTCCATCTTGTCCCCAAGGTTCAGCATTTTTTTATAAGTTTCAGCAATGCTGTATTTTGGTTTGGCAAACCAGTCATTCCCACAAGTGGAAGTGATAACTTGTTTAGCTCTGCAGATGAACTTAACCACCCAGCTAGCATTCAGAGGAGCAACAAAAGAGTTCCAGTCCTAATCCTTGACATATCTATCATGGATCCATTTCACCCAAAGGTTATCAGCTTTCAGGGCAATATCCCAAACAAGCTTACCCACAATAGCCATGTTCCAATGAACAATAGCTCTAAAACCTAAGCCCCCATGACTCTTAGGTTTACAAGTGTCATTCCAGCTTACATATCCAGGCTTAATACTGTTACAAGTACCTGTCCATAAGAATGCTCTACATATGGAATTTACTTGCTTTAGGACAGCTTTAGGAAGAAGAAAAATTTGGGACCAATAGACACTTATACTCAACAAAACAGAGTTAACTAATTGCCTCCTCCCAGCATAAGAAATGATTCTAGAGCTCCAAACTCTTATTTTAATAACCATTTTCTCAACCAGCTTCTCACAATCAGTAGCAGAGAGTTTCTTGGTACTAATTGGCACACCCAAATACCTAAAAGGTAGAGAGCCATGCTTGAAACCAGAGTTGTCCTTTATCCTTATGTTCTCTTGATCAGAAAGGCCACAGCTATAAAAATCAGACTTGGTAGGATTGGCTTTCAGCCCTAAAGTGGCAGCAAACAAATTTATTCCTTGAAGCATCATATGAACAGACTTAAACTCACCCTTGCAGAATAAGATAACATCATCCGCAAAACACAAGTGGTTGAGACCAAGTGATTTGCTTCTAGGATGAAAAGTGAAATCAGGTTGTTTGCCAATATAAGTCATAATTCTGGAAAAATATTCCATACACAGAACAAAGAGCAGAGGTGACATTGGGTCACCCTGCCTGATCCCTCTTTGTGATCTGAAGAAACCAGTTGCAACTCCATTAATCATCAAGGTGAAGGTAGGGCTCTTGACACAAGTCATAACCAAATCAATAAATCTTCTTGGAAAATTTAAAGCCAACATCATGTCCTCTAGGAATTCCCAACTAACAGTATCATAGGCCTTCTGAATGTCTATCTTCATCAGACAACACTTTTGAGTTTGCCTATTCTTGTACATTTTCACTATATCTTGACATAATAATATATTATGCAAGATACTTCTTCCTTCAACAAAAGCTCCTTGAGTGTTTGAAACTAAGCTAGGCAAGACTAGTTTCAATTTCTCACATAAGAGTTTAGTTATACATTTATATATAACTGAACAGCAAGAGAACTTTGTACCATTTTAGCAGTTCAGCAATAGCTGGGTTTTTTTTTTTGCAACTCCAACGAAAATCTTATCAAGGTGTGTACCCATCGTCTCAGGAAACTCAATATGTATATATCTGAAGCATCGTCAACTCTTTATCATAGAATCTATTTAGCTATCTACAAAAAGTAGCACTTGACTTTGATTAGTGAGAATAAGTAACAAAAATAATTTGTCAATACTAAAGAAATCAAAGCGAAGGGAAATTATATGAAAACCTCTAAGTGAAAACTAAGTACTAGTGTGGGCATTATATGTGACTAATTAGCTATTTGGCTCTATCAAGGGAAAACAGTTTTTTGGCGTCTTTTCATAGTTAGAACATCCATGCACTTAACGTACGTATTGCTCCACAATCCTGCCTCGCTTGCAATAAGATAACAACCATCAGGAACAAAAAGTATGGCTAAGTAATAATGTAATATAGGATATGCAGTCTGTGGCTGGATCTATCAATCTTCTTACACAATTGCTTAACAAAAAATGATGGCGCTATTTTCCTTATGTAGTAATTCAAGGGAATAGAGATCACAAAATAATTGCCAGTTTAAGTCTTTAATGATGGCCCTATCAGCGTCGTATGTACATATACTGTACTTCATATACTATACAAAAGGCTGGATAATATAATTATAGGTTAATTACTTACTATCCCATCCATAAATTATAGTCAATGCTAAAGTTAAAGTATTGGTTACATTATCAAATTCAAGAGAAGGTTTTCCTAACTTTATGTGTATCTTTCATTATTAAAGAAAAAAAAAGAATTTGTTACTTCTGACTTTAATGGTTAAAATATGCTTCCTCTATTTCGTTATACATGTAATATGTTGACTTTCACACATGACAATGCACTACTTTTACTGTTAATTAATATCTTTAATTATTGACTATTAAAACTTATTAAAAAATTAATATTTCAAATATACATATTGAAACTAATCCAACAACATATTACATAATAGCATTTATATCTTATATATTAGTATTATAATACGGTCAAAGTTAATATTAGAATAGTGCAAAATTCCCGATGGTGCATGTATTATATAACGAAGGTTAAACTAACTTTGACAGAAAATGTGTAAGAATTTATAAAGAGTTAGGTTGTAAAGTTCATATAGTTTCATTTTAGATTCATTTTATAGATTTTTGAGCTTTTCTTTTGTATTATATAATGGTAAAAAAGATAGAGCATAAAGCTAAGGTCATATATGACCTATTTATGTGAGACAGATGACATACTTTCGTTTATATATAGTAAGTCCTAGTGAGTCAACAACGTTTACTTCAATGAAAAGGAAGTGAAGATAATGAGGGCCAAACAAGGGTATATACCTATCTTTGATACCTATTCCAACGATCTTTAATAATAAGATGTTGAAGGTGTTTAAATGATTAGCATTAATTGTCTGATAATATGTACCTTAAATTGTTTAAGGAACTCAACGACTTAAATTGATAAGCTAGTTTGAATAGCTTCACAAAAGTAATAAGGAGTTGAAAATGTCGTTTTCATACCTCTTTTTTTATTTTTTTTGAATCCAAAAAGATATTAATAAGAATTTTAATCTCAAACAATCAATTCTACTAAATAGCTCATGCAATTAGATTTGTTATCGGTTCCAACAACTTATTAAGTTATTAGTTTCAGTTTCACCTGATATATCAGCTTCAGTTCTTTTTCAACAAATGTTGTCAAACATAGCCGAGTCCAGTCCATGATAAGAAAAAAATTGAAAAAGTCATTTTCGGTAATGGGAGTGAGAGTTATCAACTCAATTTTTAGATAACTCAATTTTCGGTAATGGAAGTATATTCTAATCCCGAAGTCACATTCCCATACCAAACGCCCATATATATACAAGACTTCATGATACATGTTTCTCTGTATATGGAGTAGCATCGTTGAACAAGCAACCTAAATTTTTTTTCTTATTACAACAGATAAGTTTTTCTTTCTGATATCTCTCATGTCAACATGTTATTAAATGTATCGTGTTTAACTTATTATTATCGATATTAAAATTCCTTTATTTTCTAAAACAGATAAACTGTTATTACAAATATAGAGCTTAGCTACATTGAGAGTATGAAGGCACGCATCTCTAAGATAAAAAGAAAAAAAAGAACTTCGACTTAATTATAATTCATCATAATAGAGAAATCCAAAGTAAATTACACCCTACTCAAACGCCAAACTGATCAAATGATTAAATTATATCATGTAAGTATAATTGCCTCCAACAGTGCCACTATAACAGACATTACAAGACCACTCATAACAACGTAAACTTTTGTACCACTTGATGGGTACGTAGTATATCCCGTCACATATAAATTATTGCCCGGAGAATAGTAGGACTTTGGCGGCGGCGGCGGCTGCTGAATCATGCAAGGGATGCACGGTGGCTCCTTTGGTGGTGGTGGTGGCAACGACGGAGGGTCACACGGTGGAGGTGGTGGTGGGGGACATTCGGGAAGCGGCGGAGGTGGTGAAGGTGGAGGTGGAGGAAGTAATTCAGGGCAAGTGTCACACTTTATGCTTGGGTTTGGCAATGGAATTGTTGAATTGATTTCCTCGATTGCTTTGCATGGAATTGTGATTAGACAGAGGAGTAAAAGAAACCGAATGTGGAAATTTTGGACGTGTACAAACATCTTTTTTTCACACATGAAGTTGAGACTTAAGAAAAGAAAGTAAAGAGGAGAAATGGGAGTTGTTTTGGTGCTTGTAAATTGTGTTTGTTAGGTTGTTGTAATGTCCTACTCCTGCCATATATAGTGTGTTCAAGAATCAAAGGGTTGGACTTAGGTCAAGTTATATTGGTAAATTAATAGTCATTAAGGTATTAGATAACCTTTTAGCTTTTTGTTTGGGGGAGGGGTGGAGAGGAATTTACATAGAAAATGGAAAGAAATTAACATAGTGGGATGAAGTATGTATTCATAAACACTTTATATATTTTCAAATAATTGCAACATTTTATATATTATTTAAGTCAAATCTCACAAGGTTTAACCATAAATTTTGACTAATTTAGTATAATAAATAGGTAAAATTGGCATCAACACCACAAACTATGGCGCGGGTGCACCCACCGCAACCAACTTTGACTAGTAGCCAAAACACCACAAACTATTGGTCTGGGTGCAGTGAGTGTCATAAATGACGCTGAAACTAACTTTTCTCGACACATGTTCATGTGATTTAGGCTCCTAATCAATGAAAAATAGGATAAATGAAACGAAAAGGGGAAAATGGGAAAAAAATTAACACAGATTCACCATAGTCGGCAAGAAAAGTTAGCTCTAGCATCATTTATGACACTCACTGCACCGAGGCCAATAGTTTGGGGTGTTTTGGCTACTAGTCAAAGTTGGTGGTGCTAGGTGCATCCGCGCCATAGTTTGTGGCATTGAGGCCAATTTTGCCTAATAAATATTGTTATCGTATAAGATTTGTTTATAATTATTTCATTGTGTATTTCAAAAAATAAATCCACATTTCATAATTGTATAAAACTATAAATACACATATTAGAAAAGTATTAATCAAAAGTGTTTATTAAAACCGTGAAAAAGCTAATATTTAATTTTTTTTTTTTTGAAAGAGAAATTTCATTAATTGAAGGCCAAATGGATTCTACAATAGGTATTAAAGAAAAACAAGATACAATCAAACAATGTTACATCAAATTCTTCTTCGAACAAACTATAATGAACCAGATCGAGCAATACAGCGCAACCCCCTTGTATTTGCTGAATTAAGCAGCTATTGATGATGAAGTTTATCATTCTGACATAGTTTGGGAAGAACATTCTTGATCGAGCCATGTTGATCGCATCCGAGATTCCAATACCTTCATGTTGAGTCTCGAACTTCAACCAATGAGAACAATTTCTCATACCTAAAATATAAAAAAAACAGGGTTTGAAAAAATCTCATAAAGAGATACTAATTTATTCAACAAAACTAGAAAATGAACTAAAAATTGAAAATAAAAGGGGAGAAGGGACTTACCATTTATGAAATCATCGGGTAAATTTATTATAAATGGCGATCCAAATAGCACAGGGCCCGAATTCCTAGGGCCCGAAATCTGAAAAATACAACATAATAAACATTGACAGCGCTTGCTTACTTTAATTATGGAGGTTGGCTGAGTTGGTCAATACTCCAAATTTGGAGTCTAAGACTGCGAGATCGACTCTTCTCCGCAGCTTTCCTATCTTGCTTTTCCACAATAAACATTGTTTTTTTTTTTTTTTTTTTTTTTTGGAATGTTAGATCCAGTAATCTTATTCACTGCAGTACTGCACAATGACTATTCACTTTTTCATTATCTTAGCATGAAGGATATTATGTATTCTCCTTTGGCCTATTCTTGTAATTTTTTGAAGTCAGATTCTGGGCGTGGTGTTGGCCAAGGTTCTGCTACTTCATCACATAAATCTTTTTTTCTATTATAACTTTTTAGGGTGAAATAGTAACCTTATCAATGTTACCTTTGTAGGTAGAACATTATTAATAACTTGGTTTTGTATTAATGAGTTTGAGGTTTTGGTTTTTCAATTTGCAAGAACATAAACATATAATCGTATATATTATAAAAGAATTTTTTATCATTTAAGTTGCAAAAAAATAAAAATTGCAGGGCGTCACAGATTAGAACAGGCTCCAAAATGTTTAAGACTTGCGCAAATCATCAATGTATTTTCTTGATGAAAAAAGAGTAGGGGAGGCTAGGGTTTGAGAGAGAAGAAGAGAGAGGAGACTCTATTGTACATTGTGATATTTAAGAAAGAGCTAATATTTAATTAGAAGTATAAGATAATGCCTTACTGATCAATTGAATTGAATTTATCCATTTTTTTTGGAAGGGTTATCCATTTGTTTTTAAAGATATTGCCCGGCCACCTTTATATGCTAGTTTTCTCCTACCATATCGCTCTTTTTATTACTTAATAAACGTATTTGGACGATACTCACTCTTTAAATATAATCATCAAAATTTGCAAAAACTTGACACCAATTTTATTTTATTTTTTGGCAATTGGAGTGATTTCTGAAAGTAGAATTTTTGATATCCAAATGTGAGTTAGAAGTATAGTGGACTTAAATTCAAAATCATTTGTATAAATTTCTCCACAGATTCATATTTCAAATGTTTAAATATGTAAAATTTTGTTATTTAGTCATTATATATTTGACGGAAGGATACGCAACGAAGTATCCTACCAAATGAGATTGAGTAGACGAAATATAGAAGTTGTTTAGCATTGTTGTAAGTCAATGGAAGGGTTACTTGGGTCAAGTTATATTAATAATATAAATAAAGGTAATATAGGTGTAATCATCTGGGATTTGAGCTAGAGAATTTTCTAAAGGGTGCGCGAGGATTTCAAAGGTTCTTCGGCTTACTTATCGTCGTGATTATTACTCTGTGATAGCCTTGTAGAAATTAATGAGACGTGCAAGTTAAGGAATTTTTTTTGTCCATACAGTGGGTAATCCATCCACTAGAAACAAACATTAATAATTAGTAAGATATAATTTAGCATCGTTAATTATTTTTTAATTGTCTATTTCTAATGGATAGTAATCGTGCTAATTGCGACTTTGTGTACTAAAAACACCTTATGTACTTTTAGATTTAACGTCTTTAATAAATAAGAAAATTGCTCAATAATTTTAATTATTGTAAATACAAATATTCCTATATTGTAATGTTTGTTCACGTGAGTAATTTATGTACTTATATGATATAATTTTATAACAAGTGTTCAATCATGGAGTAATTAAGAAAGACATAGTGAATGAGTCATGAGGTACGTTTAATAGTCAACAAGGTCAATTCAATTCATCCCGCTCAAGCAATAATAGAGATATAACAAAATACCCGTAAAAAAAAGAGATATAACAAAATAACAAAGGTATTCACGCATGTAGACTAAGATTGTTTTTCCCTATTCAATAATAAAAAAAAAGACTAAGATTGTTTTAATTAGCTTTACTTGAATTGGATATGGTTCATATGATAGATAGTACTACTCTAATACTCACTGTTAAATAATAAAGTTGTGTTTTTTTTAGTTTTTCAAAAATGATGTTCTTATCTTCTTCTTTTTTTAAGTGAAAATTCGTTCATTAATATGAAGTCATATGACATCTACAACAGAAGTCATAAATTAAAAAAAATATCAAATTGAAAGAAACTTAATTCTTGGCAAAACCACGATCGTTGAGCAGAAATAGCCCGTCTAAATACCCCATTTCACATCGCTGTCTGATGCAACCTTGTACGAGGGGGTCTAACGATCTGATGTAGTTTTGATGTAGAACTAGAGTTAATTCAACCGATTGTATGCGAAGTACTGACCGCTGTTGCAATCCCCCACAAAATCCTCAACCTTCAACTAGAGCCAGAGTCCAAACCCTGCTAACACACAAAGAAACCAAACTAATACATCCACCGTAAAGGGATTGACTACAAAACTCATAAAGAGGACTAAAGTCATCACGCATATGGGACTTATTGAAAGCAACGAAAAAGCAAAAAAAGTAAGAGAATAAACTTGAAACTGCAAAAAGGAGAGAAAAAGAGGCTTACCATGGACGAAAACATCCATGGCAGCCCCTCTAGAGGGTTTTCCGTGAAAAGAGGAGAGAGACGAGAGAAGGGGATATCGGCTAGGGTTAGAGCTACAAGTTACTGAATGAAATTTCTACTTTTCAAAATGATGTTCTTATCTTAAATCTTTGTATTTTTTATTACTTACTTTGTTGTAATCTATTTGTTAGTTTTTTCTAAGTTATTTTATTAGCTGAAACAAATAGCACAATTCATTAAAAACTTCTATTAATGATGTTTTTGAGTTAAAAAAAGAAAAGAAAATACCGTTTACTTTCCCATACAAATAAAGCATTATTTCGTTAAACATAAATCAAAGTATGCTCCACTTTTTTTAAGTCCCGTGAAAAATATTATGGAAGGAAAGAAGTACGTAATAAATATATTTATCAAGAGACATTAAGAAACTAGAATAATATTGAATGAGAAATCAAATAAACATTTGAACGAGTGATCGGTTTACGTAACTTTGATAAATATGGAGAATATTATAGTCATAGTATACGTGTTGTGGGTCATAGGTATGTGGGTATATTTTGAACTAGAAGTCTAGAAGGTTAGATAATACATGTGCAAACATGTTATGGTGATGTATACCTGTGATATACATTGTACACTAATTACAATCTCCATTTCTTTGTATTCTACACATTTGACCTTTAATCTTGTCAATACAAAATTTTGATCATTAATATCTTTAATCATGTACAAGTGATAATTACGAAAAATGAACATTTGGGAAATATATATGTTGAGACAAATCTAACAAGATTACAGGACTATTTTTCTTGATGTATTAATCACAAACTATGGTATAATTAAAACATGTGAATAGTGCCAAAGTAGAATGTGTGTAGATCAAAAGAAAACGGAGAAAGTACTAAAGTTATATGCACTTTATAAAGCTAATTTACTATAGTTATGGATCGATTTTTATGAGTAGTTTAGGGTGTTTAATTGGTTGGAGTTATAGATGGATGGTGACTGTGCTCAATATTTTTTTTTTTTTTTTCGATAATACATAGATAAGCTCAATACCTAGTAATATAGATGATCCACGGAATCAACCACAGTCCATAGTCCATACATGAAACATGTATAATGCCCACAAGTTGCATGCTCTGCCCCTTGCTCAATAGTAATGTAACTACTATAAATAGATAAATTAAGTAATACTTAAAATTTGTAACCATATGTATACGAATATATGATTGACATAGTACACTATGCATATAAACCATGAGTCCATGATCTACTGTTTACAGGCTCAATTTTTAGTAGGAATTTCACCTCATGACCTTAAGGTCAAGGGTTCGAACCCCACCAAGTGAGGGGCACTTGGAGGAGAATTCCCCTTACAACTCCCCCTCCTTCCAAGTGCCTGGGCTTCTGGGTTGGACCCTGTGCGAAGGCTAACTAGAGGTTATTCATCTTACCAAATAAAAAAAGTGAATCCATGATCTCAATTACAAATTAGGCATAGAAATGATGGCGGAACTTGCTTTCACGGCAATCTAACCTATATTTCTTCTCACCTAAGAATTGTTGCCACCCAATTTCTTATATGCACCTTAACAACTTTCTTTGCTCCATTATTGATAGAATTTGAATAGAATCTACCTTTTCTTCCTCCACCACTTCTTTTCTTCTTCATCAAGCACAATATGAAATTATTCCCCACTTTAAGAAATATATATAATTTTCCCTTGTCTTATTAAGCATGATTTTTCTTTTAGTATTTTTTCCTTCCCCTCTTGACAGGGCCAAGAATTTCAGAAAATCAAATATATAGTACACATAATGCAAGCAACATTAATGCCTTGAGAATGTTGTTATGATGAATGACAGTTAGATTATTTGGTAAAGTTTACGATGCAATATGGTTTTATCAAGGAAGAACTAACTCGGGATTTGATCTCAAGACTCGGAATTTTATCTCGTCTATATTGCTATAATTTGTGCTCTCAACATGCCAAAAAAGTTTCTCAAGAAAAAGAAATAAGAATTAAATTTCATTATAGAAGAGAACTACATAATCAAATAATATGAAAAATCAAAAAGTTACACGATCCAATGATCACCAAATGATTAAATTGATTAAGTTCAACTAATTCACAAAGTGGAATTAGGATCAGAATTCAGAATAATGCTAGAAATGAGAAGTTATAATCCCAACATCAATTTCCTAAAACAATCTACACTTACCCATCATACATTTTATTTATCATAAAAATATGTTCCCCTCAAACAATGAAACTCCAACTAAAAATATCATCACAAGACTCATAACAACCTTAGCTCTTGTACCGGCTGAGTAATTATACTCTGTCACATATAAATTGTTATTGTTATTCGGAGTGTAGTAAAACCTCGGCGGCGGTGGCCGGGCGCTCATGCAGGGAATACACGGTGGTTCCTTCGGCGGTGGAGGCGATGGCGGTGGTGGGGATGGTGGTGGTGGCGGCGGGGGACATATTGGAATTTCCGGTGGCGGTGGTGGCGGCAGTGGCGGTGGGGAGAGTGGCTCAGGACATGTATCACAAGGGCAAGTGTCACACTTTATGCTAGGGTCAGGAATTGGTGAGTCAATTTCTTGTGCTTTTCTACAAGAAATTGAGATTAAAAAGATAATGAGAAGTAGAAGATGGTTGAGAAGTTTTCGTTGGATTGAATACATTTTTGTTGCATTCAAATGAAGTAAAAAGGAGGAGAAGGAAGAAAAAATTTGTGGTGTTTTAGGTTGTTGTACGTTAATGAAGGTGCATGGAAGGAAGTGTGTGTTGAGGTCAAGTTATATGAGTAATATAATGGTCATATTGGTAGGTGGACTTTTTGCTTTATAAGAAGAGAGAATTTCCTAAAGTGATAGTGGGGTGGAAGGTTCTTCTTTCTTTTGTGGTTTTGGTTGTACGCGTAGTATAGGACTAATTAGTGACTCTTATGTGTGTGGATGATGATTTTCAATTTTTCATATGTGGTTGACAAATTATTATAATGTTTAAGAGATTATTATGCATGTGAAGTTGTTTCAATCAGCTATAAGAAGCTGGATTAGGATGTTTTGTTGTGACTTTTTACTACACGATGAATTAAGAGGTCGACCTATGTCAAAACACAAAGAAGAGGTCAAGCTTGATTTGTCAAAATTAATCAGTATTTTGTATTACTCCAATTGGAAAATTAGTCCAGATAATTATTGACAATGAGTGATTGATTTTTCATAAAATATAGGAAAATTTGTCGAAAACGACCTTTTATAAGCCACTTTTTGTCAAAAACAACATTTTAAAAATTTTGTTGTAAGAAAAAACTTTAAAGCAAAACTCTTTTGTCATATTAAACGCCGTGATGTCGACTCCGGCGTTGGCCTTTATTTCTCCGCCATTGACTCGTTTAATGATTGAAAAAAATCTCTCCCACGCCATCTCCCTCCAATTCTTTAGCACTCGAAATGATTTTTCCTCCCTTTGCGCTCCCTATAAACACCCTCTTTCTTATTCCTTTATCTCTAAAAAAACCCTAACTTTAATTTGGTTCAAGTGCTCTGAGATTTGTTCGGCCAAATACGGGATGAAGGCGGGAGGTGGGCTGGGGTGTAGCTATTGCTCACAGCTACTGTGCTCCTTTTTTGTTTTTAATTTGGGATTGAATTTTGGGGTTTTAGATGGTGGTGGAAATGGAGGTGGAGGGGGTTGGGTGGAGAGAGAAAGAAGAGGATATTACTTATGGAGGAAGGAAGGAGAGTCCGAAAGGGAGGAGACAAAGGAGTCGTGGTGACGCTGGCAATGGGTGGTGGTATGGTCCGACGGATTCTAGTGCAAGGTGGCCGGTGGTGGGTAAAAAAAATAAAAAGAAAGATCGTAATATGGATCATTAAGTGAGTCAATGCCGGAGAAATAAGGTCAATGTCGGAGTGCCGGAGTGCCGTCAGTGGGTTTAATGTGACAAAAAAAAATTATTTAAGGTTTGTCTTGACAAAAAATATTTTAAAAGGTTATTTTTGACAAAAAATGGCTTATAAAATGTTGTTTATGATAAATTTTCCTAAAATATAATCAATACATTGGAATATTATTCAACTCAAAGTGACTTTAACCTGAACTGAACTAAAATATTTATCACCTAAATATGATCTCAATTCGAGTGAATTCAAATTGTACATGTTCGAAACGACGGAGCAACTCGATCGCCACTTCTATAATCAAAGAACTCGAAAGACATGTTTACATAACCCTTTGTGATACTATATAGATCATACATCTTTCTATACAGATGATTTCTTGTTCTTGAGAAGAATAAAATTAGTAAGAAAAATTACGACAATATCTTCGTAAAATGCATCTACAGACTACAGTACAACCTACCCAAAGCCAAAGCCAAAGCCCCGCTGTAAATAGAAGGATTTAATTACCACCCTTTTATTTTCTAATTCTCATGTAGAGATGAAAATAATTGTGACGAAGGATGTGAATAATTGACAAAACATACAAAAAGTGAAATGGATGTGGAGATGATCATTTAGGAAAGCCATGTGAAGTGATTCCTTCGTATGAATGAACCGGCATTATTATTGACTTCAAATTTCACTAGTGTATATGGTCGGCCAGAATGTTGCACTTCATGATTAAATGATTAATGGGACGGTTATAATTGGAGAAATCGATCCCTTGACTGAAATTGCAAACTTTACTTTCAAACAAAATTGATCCGGTTTAGGCTTATTTAATGGCAATGGACTTGCATTTAGTTTGTGATTTTGAAAGGTAGGCATTGTATAAGAAGTACTCTTAAATTGCTGATGGGAGCTTAATTAATGATTGATTTTCATGTGACTGATTGAGATAATATAATAATACAATATGGGAACTTCAAACATGACATGTTAATGAGTTAATGATGTATACAAGGCATAGAAAATTTTAATTTAATGAGTGGACTCTAATTTTGTCCATGTGACTGGGATCACAGAAAGCTTGAGGCTGGCATTATTCTTCATTCTTAAACTTGACAGGAAATAAATACTACTAGTACTAGCTCTAAGCTTACATACATAATTATACTTTGTTTATCTTTATACAAAAAAAAAAAAAGAATATTTTTGAAGTTCTCTAAATATTGCAACATTTTGACTTTTGTATTATTTATGTATCACTTTCACCGGAATTTTAAACTATATATACAACAAAATTGAATATATAAGATATTGTTGGACTTGGATTCATGTATATTTACAAAATATCAATTTTTATAATAAAAACTAATAAATAACTAAAGATATTGATGGTCAAAGTTACCTGTTGGCAAAAAGAGTAAGTCAAAACGTAGCATCCTTTAAAAAACGGAGGGAGTATATATAATTTAGGAAAAGTTTCAAAAACTACCTTTTATAACCAACTTTTTCAAAAACTACCTTTTAAAATTTTTCTTTCAAAACACTACCTTATATAACAAATTCCTTTCAAAATACTACCATTTTACATTTATATTTAATACTAACCGATAAATGACAATCATCATAGGTATTGCTGTCTGTGGGGTAGCGAGAAAAGAGGAAATAAACAAGAGGTGAAGAAAGAAAAACAATTAATTGGTGATTCAATTATTGTGATTTAACCTCTTTAATGGTAAAATGGTAGTATATTGAAAGATTTTTGTCATATAAGGTAGTCTTTTGAAAGAAAATTTTTAAAAGGTAGTTTTTTGAAAAAATTTGATTATAAAAGGTAGTTTTATGAAATTTTCCCTATAATTTATTTAGTTATAGCATTCCTAGTATATATAGGCCCTGTTTGGCAATTAGAGGTTTGTTGTTAGCAGTTAGCTGTTAGCGGTTAGCTTATTGTATTAGCTGGTTTAACTAGCAGTTTGTAATTAGTTGTTTGTGAAAGTGCTTGGTAGATAGTTGTTAGCTGATCGGTACTTTATTAGGTGAAATGACCAATAAGGATATTATAATAATTTATTGGTGGAGTTTTTTGGTAAAAGGTAGTAAATTTGACCAACTTTATGATATATTGGTCAATACACAACTAAATTCACAAACCTCTCTTCCAAAAAGCTCATATTAGTAGCTTTTTCGAAGTTAGTAGCTTTTTTGGGTCAAAACCTCTCTTTCAAGCGTCTCTCAACCAAATCTTTCCCAGTTAGATGTTTGGATTAGTCAAACCTCTATATATGTTCATCTCAAACCTCTCTTTTTACCTCAAAACTCTCTCAACCAAACACCCCATAGATAATACAAATTTTGTATTAGAGGATTTCATCACCCGGTCCGAGTATTAGATAGATAGATAAGTTGCAAAAAATTAATAAAAAATAATCTATAAAAAGTTTATAATACAAAAACCTTACTAGGCTATTTGTTCAGAGGTACATAATTAGGCAAAATGCATATAAAGTTAGTATTATAACTAGATTAGAAGATCTGACAAGAGACCTCCTGAGTAGAAAAATTGTGAATTCTAGTTTTACCTTGTGCAAGCTAAGCAGCTGAAGTAGGAACTAGGAAGCCTTGGGTGACACAAAAGGTTTGCATTACAACAGAATCAAATGCTTCTTTTTGTAGAACATAGAAAAAGAATTTCAATTCTTAGCCATAACTTCTTTCCTTTTGGCACTTATATAAGAACTTTATGATCTTACTGCCAGCTTGGGCATATATTCCTTTGTGAAGCAAAACTTTTCTCTCTCCCTCTTCTCTGTTGCAAAGCCTCATCCATACTTCCCTATCTTCTTTCTTCCCCTTTTCTTATCTTATGGTTGATGAATAAATTTTATAGTTAAGTTTTTTTTTTTTCATTAGCAACACTTCAAGGATATATTATTTACAACCCAAAATTAGCTAATAGAGTAACTAGTACATATAGTTCTAAAGGAAAATTTCTTAAAAAACTTTTAAAAGTTGATTTTGCGAAAAAAACTTTTATAACGTTCTTTGTAAAAAAGCAACCAAAAACTTAAATTTTCTTGCAAGATTGAAAGCCTATTCCGATTTTAGGTGTGGCGATTCTCAATTCCGGCGTTGACCCTTGTATTCTCCTTTAACCCCTATTTCCAATAATGCAAAGACCACCCCTATTCATCTCAAAAACCACACCAGGAAAATGTGAATAGGTTTAATCTTTCGAGAAAAATTAAGTTTGTTGTTTTTTTTTGCGAAGAATGTTTTTAAAAGGTTTTTTTCGTGAAAATGAAGCTTTTAAAAGGCTTCTTTCGCAAATTTTCCAATGATGAACATTCCTCCTCATGATGAAAAACTAATTAATGTTAATTAGCTCATAAATGATAAATGTTGGTTTTAGAAATTCACTATAAATGTCATTAAAGCCAAAGGGTACAAAATATAGTATGGATATGCATTGAACCATCAATATCATTTCCGTAAAAATTAATATCATTTGAAACCGATCAACTTGTATTTTCGTGAAGGAGTGAATTTAAGAAGTAAGGGAGTTGTTAAAGAACACCTACAAATATCTTTATATATGTCAGATCTTGTGAGATTCGCCTTAATGTATATTTTCATTATTTATTTATTTATTTTTTCAAAGGTAAGATGAAGGGGCTCATTTGAGGATTTCGCCAAATGAGTCCATGGCGTTTGATCCTAGGCGCCGGGGCGGTGGCGTAACCACCGTGTAACAAGGGGTAGCACTTGCTACCCCTGTTTTTTTTATAAAAAAAATAAATTTTCCCTCTACTTCACGCCTTCACGAGTTCACGCTACTGTAAGTTGTAAATTCTTATTTTATTTTCTATTTTTCTATATAATCTCATTGTTTGGAGTTTTTGTAGAGAGATATGTAAGAAGGTAAGACATCGATGATTTGCTTGGCGTCCATTGATGAGGAGGAAGGTTTGTTCGCCATTGATGAGGGTAATTTTAGTGTTGACGGAGTTGCAGGTGACATGAATACAGAGTAATGGAAAATAGAGAGCTCTAAATATTTGACAACTCAAAAGAATTAAAATATGTTGCATCTTCATAGTTAAGATATTTGATTGATTGTGTCAGTGGAAGTTGTAAAGTTGTAATGTGGGTCTGATGCTATGTTGTGGTTTCTTTCTATTGTGTCAGTGGAGTAGTTCATTAATGTAATCTTGGGTTTACTTGGTAATTGGTAAATTGTTGAAGAGAATTTATGGATTTATGAATCTATAGTTAGTGAATTGTTAATTGTATAAATTTTTAGTGAATTTTAATTGGTAGTGAGAATTGTTAGTGAATTATAATTGTGTAAATTGCGTGAATTGTTAGTAAAATTTATTTGCCCGAATTGTTAGTGAATTTTAATTACGGGAATTGTTAGCAAATCTATAGTGATTGAATTGTTAGTGTATTACTCTCTCCGTCCTTTCATGGATTTTCCATTTCTAATTTGGGCATTGTTCACAGGTCAAGAAAATCCTCAAAAAAAAAAAATCCAATATACATAAGAAAAAATATAGTCTTGTGGGGTCTTGTTTGATTCATCTCATTGTGTACTTTAAGACAATTAGACGTTTATAATTTTTACTAATATGTAATTAAATATATTAACGACACAAAACGTGCATTAGCAAACGTGTATTACGCTACCCCTCAGCCGAAATCCTAGATTCGCCACTGTCCTCAGGGATATGAGGTGGGAAGCGATGTCACTACTCCACCACCTCAAGTCAACTATAATTTTCGTTTATACGTGAGAGATACTCGTGGTTATACTCATCTGCGGGGGAAATAGTAAAAATTTATATTAACGATGCAATTAAAAGAAACATGAGCTAAGAAGACAGTTGTACACAATGTGGTAGTTCACCAAATACTATTATATGCTGTTGAAGCATGACCACGTAACAGCTAGGCAGAAGTCATCATGGGCCACTAGCTTAGCCGAATCCGAAGATTCTATAAGATTATCTACTCTTTAAAACGCCCTACATATATATTGCCTGCTTTATTGTACAGTAATGGCGTAATCTACTTTCAACTAGTAGTATATATATATATATATGTATTGATGCTGTGATGCATTCCTTCTATTAAAAATTCCTCTGAAATAGCATGCGTTTGTTGAGTTTGAAATCAATACTACAGTGTTAGTCATAAGTTTAATAATATCGATGTGTTACGCTCCAAGTCAAAACTCTACTCAAGTGAAAAGTGATAATTCCGTAAACTAGTATAGTCAAAACTTTTCTAAACATTGACCGTCTTAAACTTATTTAACACATAACGTTTAACAATAAACATGTAAGGTTGTCTTAAAAATTTTGAGGCCCATGTGCTAATTATAAAGTTGGGCCTAAATATAAAAAGATTATGTATAGATTGTAAAATTATGGAAAAATTTCAAAAAAACTATCTTTTATAACCAACTTTTTTCAAAAAACTACCTTTTAAAAATTTTCTTTCAATATACTACCATGTTACGTTTATATTTAATACTAATCAATAAATGACAATCGCCCTAGGTGTTGCTGTCGGTGGAGTAGCGAGAAAAGAAGAGAGAAACGATAGGGGAGGAAAGAATATCAATTTACGGTGACTCAATTATTAGTGATTAAACCCCATTTATAGTAAAGTGGTAGTATATTGAAACAAATTTGTTATATAAGGTAGTTTTCTGAAAGAAAATTTTTAAAATGTAGTTTTTTGAAAAAAATTGATTATAAAAGGTAGTTTTATGAAATTTTCCCTAAAATTATAAATAATGTATGCCATGAAATATATTATTGTTAAAATATTTTTGAAATAATAAAGCTCAGTTATGAACAATATGACAAAAGCGGGGTCTTGTGCTATTGGTCGCTTTGCACGCCCTATTAGACGGTCCTGCTAACATGTAATGATGTAAGTGATTACCAACTAGTACAACAATTAGAGCTTGTTTGGTTCAACCATTTTGGGTTCTAAGAAACGGGATCAGATACCTATTCTTCTTATTTGGTTCAACCTTTCGTCAATCCATTACTATAGTGGTAATGGATTCCCCTAATTTGTTAACTACCCTTCCCCCCACTCAAGTAACAAAATCAATTTAACGGTGGTAATAGTTTCATTTTCCCTTTCCATTCCAATACTTAAACCAACCACTCAATAAAGATAACAATTTTTTTTACCATTCTACTCGTCAATTTGATACCATTTTCTTAAACATGCTCTTAATAACGAAGATGACAACAATTACTTCACACTTTAGACTTTGGGCCTTACTTTGGACTTTGGACATCAATCCAATCTCAACGAAGACAGTGCTACTACCCAATTTCAACCACACCGAAATCTTGGGCTTAAAGCAATAAAACTATCATTGATATTGGGCCTTAGAATAACACCACCCTCACCCATGTATTGAATATTCCCACCATTTTGTACAAACTTTGTTTAAACGTCAAATTATTATTATTTTTATTTATTCAATGGCAAAAAGAGAGTTCCAGAAAAGAGGAAACTCAAAACAAGGAGAATGTGACACGTTACAAGATAAAGCTCTAATTATCCGACACCTGGCACCGACTCTTTTAATTCCCTTAAAAAAATCAAATCCAAAACCCAGAAAAACAGAATTAAAACCTCAAACCTCCCAATAAAAAAATAAACTTCTTTCTTCTTCATCATCATTCATCAATCTATAAAATCATGTTACGTTTAGCTCATAATTTCATCATATTCAGAAAAATCACACTCATAATCTGTCTTTTTTACGAATTCCTTGTACCTTCTATTGCTAGATACTTCTAAAATCTCCATTTTTTTCACACGCACATCAAAGTGTTCGATCATTTGCTCCAAAAAAAACCAAAAAAAAAAGATGCCAATTTTGGGAGTTCCAATATGTGTGGAGTGTGGGACCAGAAGTAACCCTTGCAGGTGCAAAATAGTGGGTCCCACAGTAGGGTTCTTAGCGTTTGCTGTGGCGGCAGTGGTGGAGTGGCCAGTGGGGTTGTTGGTGTACCCTTTTAAGCATATGAAAGGTCGTAAGATTATGGGTCATCCTGCTTCTGTGGTTTATCCTTCTGTTTCCAATGCTATTCCCATTTGATGGGAAACTGTGCTAAAAAAAGTGTATTAGATGGTTTAGGATAGGGGGTTTGTTTAATGAGCGAAGCCTGCTCGTGAACTACTCGAGTTCAACTTGATGGAAGCTCGGTTGAAGGTTTACTTATGTTCGGTCTTGGTTTGGCTCGTTAGCGCCTTGTAATCATTAATTGGTTTTGACCAATTATTAATGTGTTACTTTATATTTCAGTTGGTAATAAGATACTTGTTAACTTTTTAGCTATTTCGCTTGGATACTCCTTTGTGTTCTATGTAAGGGGTGGAATGTGGATGTTTTGTTTGTGTTTTGAAACTTTATGATCAACTATGAGTCAATGCTTGTAACATGATCTACCAATCCTTGCTAATAAAAAAAAAACACTAGCTTAAATATTTTAGCATATATTTCCAAAATTGACTTTCGATTTATAAAGGGCTACTATCTAGATATAGAGGGAGTAATATATTAAAAAATAGTTAATTTAGAAAAATCTTGAGGTTAGTGAAAATATCTTGTAATTAAATATCTAGAATTATCTTGAATATTTAGTTATCTTGTTAAAGTCAAAGTTTAGCTATTAACTAGAAAAGTCTAGATTACAAGTCTTACTATGACCATAAAAATATCTAGCTACATATTTGATGTGGTAGAATGATCTAGATTGAAGTAGTCATCCAAGGCTTATGTCGGTTTAGGCATGATCACCGAAATTACAAAGTAAATATAAGTCAACTAATTTTCCCCATTTCCACGTCAATTACAACAACAAAACATAACACTGCTACCTCTAATTAAAAGCCCACTAACTTCTGCCTAATAATTCTAACATAAAAGCTCCCACAAAATATTTTGAAGGGTAGAAACAAGAGTTCTACCAAAGAGATAAGTGAGAGATATGTGCTCTCACAAATATAGTTGTACAATTCTTATTAATGTAATCAATGAAAATACAATTTTGTTACATTATTAAGTGTTCATCAAAACTTCTGCGTGCGCCTCAAATTTTTATCATAATAGGAGTTTTGTGGGACATTTTGAGCATTATGTCCAGTTGTAAGTGTTACGCGTTTATAGATATCAACAATAAACATATAATAAGTATTCCTATGTTTTACTACTTACTCCTTATAGACAACAATAATACTCCTAATCGATAAGGCTCTTGACATGAAAGAGATGATCAATTGATTATTTTAAGCCGAGATCTGTTCGACTTGATTTAGCCTATGTTAGACAAAGATAAAGTAATTTTTATATGCTCAAATTGTTGGGCATGTGTGGAGATTGAGCAAACAACGAAGCCCAAATGCGAAGGAGCCCAAGCCTCGGCCCAGCAGCACGCGCAATCCAAGCCCGGGGAGGCCCGGCCACGGCGGGCGGATTCAGGCCCGGGCGGGCCGGTGGTCCGGGCGGGCCGGGACCCGGCTCGGGCGGGGCGCTGCTGAAGGCATGATTCTGCCTCGAAGGCAGAACATTGCCATTTTCGCCGCACCAAGGCGGGGGCCGGTCTTGGGCCCGGGCGGGCGTGTGGGCCCGGGCGGGCGGATTGGCCCGGGCGAGCGTTTCTTCGAGCTCGCCCGGCAACTCGGATCTGTCGGGATTTTTTGCGATTTCAAGCTTTAATCTCGACCCTTGATTTGTATTAACCCCCTAAAAGTATATAAACCCCCCTCTTTCATGTTTTAGGTTATCATTCACACAAAGAGAGATCAACCTAGGGTTTAGTGAAAGAGGAGAGAGAAAATAGCATTAAATCCTCCATTAATGCTTGTATTGTTCATCCATTTTCTTCATTAATCAAAGGTGCTTGCTTGGTGGGTTTTTTCTCCCGGTGCTCGGGTTTTCCCACGTTAATCGGTGTGCTTTTCATTGCTTTCTTATTTGTTCTTAGTTTCATTACTTTCCATTGATTGTTGCTTAGTGGTGATTACAAGTAATTAGTTGGTTTGCTTAATCTAAGATTCAACAATTGGTATCAAGAGCTAAGGTTTTAACTTGGGGGAAAGTTGAATTAGATTTGTATGCAAAACTAGTTACTTGTTGATTGGAGTTCAAAGTTTTTTGCTTTGTGGATATAAAGTTGTGATTTTTTGAACTTGGGTTGTTATTCAACAATGGAGGATGGAAAGGTGAGACTTGAGAGGTTTGATGGGAAAGATTTTGGCTTTTGGAAGATGCAAATAGAGGACTATTTGTACCAAAAGAATCTCTTCCTACCACTTGAAGGCAAAAGGCCAAGTGGTATGAAGGAGGATGAATGGAAAGTGCTTGACCGACAAGCTCTTGGTGTGGTGAGATTGACATTAGCCCGGAGTGTGGCTTTCAATGTCAAGGATGCGAAAACAACGGCGGGTTTGATGGAAACCTTGTCAAGTATGTATGAGAAACCATCGGCTATTAACAAAGTATACTTGATGCGTCGTTTGTTTGACATGGAGATGGTTGATGGTAGTTCGGCCGCCAAACACATCAATGAGATTAATTCGATTTTGGGTCAATTGTCTTCGGTTGATATTAAATTTGAGGATGAAGTGAAGGCATTGATTTTGTTGTCTTCTTTGCCCTTGTCATGGGAAACTATGGTGACCGCCATTAGCAACTCCTCCGGCAAAGAGAAGTTGAAGTATGATGATGTGAGAGACTTGATTTTGAGTGAGAGCATTCGAAAGAGAGAATCCGGTGAATCATTGGGTGGTGCTTATAGTAGTGAAAGTAGGGGGAGAAGGAATCAACAAAGAGGTAATGCAAGTCATGGAAGATCGAAGTCAAAAGGGCATGGGAAATCGAATGGAGGTGCTCATGTGGTGTGTTGGGGGTGTGGTGATGAAGGGCATTTGAAGAGGGATTGCCCAAAGAGAGGGAATGGGAAAGGGAAGAAGAAGGTTCAAGAAAGTGATGAAGAAGATGCATCAACTAACGTGATTTCGGAGTACGATTCCGATGTTTTGATGGTAAGCATGGATGATCCGGAAGAGTTGGTGGGATGCTCGGGATCATGGGTCTTGGATTCGGGTTCTTCTCATCATTCCTCACCATGCAAGGAGTTGTTTCGGAACTTCAAATCCGAAAAGCTTGGAGAAGCCTATCTTGCGGATGGCAAGGTAGTGCAAGTCATGGGGCAAGGTGGTGTGAGTGTGAAACTCACTCATGGTGGCTTGTTGGAGTTGAAAGATGTCAAGTTCATCCCAAGGTTGAAGAAAAGCTTGATATCGGTGACTCAACTTGCCAAGTCGGGTCAGGTTGTGTTTGATGGTGGCTCTTGCAAGATTGTCAAGGGAGCTATGGTCATAGCTCGAGGGACAAGAAATGGAACACTTTACACCATGGGGGGCACAAGAAAGGAGCCCGGAATTGGGGTGAGAACTTCATGGAAGGTGTCGTTTGGTCGGGAATCTATCGATAGTGGGCCAAGGGGGGAGAACCGCGGTGAAGTGGTATCCCGGTGGCAAATTGACCGGTAAGCGCACAAGGTGAAGGGCGGCACACAAGCGTGATGTGCCGGAAATCCTAAGTGGAGCAAAGGGTGTTTTGTTCAAGTGGGAGCAATGTGAGGTTGTTTCTAGAACAATGAGAAGCTTCTTTGGCTTAGGTGATTATTGTTTTGTTGGGGTTGGTTTATACCTCAATGTGCTTCTTTGGTTGGAAAGGAAGTGGATTTCTCTTGGTTGAAAAGGGAGAAATCTTCATTTCGTTGTGATGCCTTTTAGATGAACCGACCTCCGGGTTAGGAGGGTGTGTAGGTTTGTGTAGGGATGTTACAATGAATTGGAGATGGTGTTGTTGAGAATCAAAGTCGGTGTAGACTTTGATGTCTTTGTATTGGAGTTAGTGCTAACTTCAATATATTTTCCTTGATGTAGTGGAGATGTGATGTCATGGAGGTGCTTAGCCTAGGTGGGAGCATGGTGGTAATGCTCGGGTTTGCATCTAGGTGGGAGCATGAACATGATGTTTTGGATGATGATGACTTATATGGGGTTTGTATATGGTGTTGCTTATGTGATTGCATTGGTGGTTTGAAATCTTTGTTTGCCCAAATCTCCAAGTGGGAGATTGTTGGGCATGTGTGGAGATTGAGCAAACAACGAAGCCCAAATGCGAAGGAGCCCAAGCCTCGGCCCAGCAGCACGCGCAATCCAAGACAGGGAGGCCCGGCCGGCGGGCGGGACTAGGGCCCGGGCGGGCCGGGTGGCCGGGCGGGCCGGGTGGCCGGGCGGGCCGAGTGGCCCGGGGCGGGCCGGGTGGCCCGGGCGGGCGTGGTGGCCGGGCGGGCTGTGGCCCGGGCGGGCGGGTGGCCCGGGCGGGCGGGGTGGCCCGGGCGGGCAGTGGCGGGGGCCGCTGGCTTGAAAGGCATGATTCGCCTCGAAGGCAGAACGTTGCCATTTTCGCCTGCACCGGGCGGGCTGGTCTTGGGCCTGGGCGGGCGTGTGGGCCCGGGCGGGCGGATTGGCCGGGCGAGCGTTTCTTCGAGCTCGCCCGGGCAACTCAGATCTGTCGGGATTTTTTGCGATTTCAAGCTTTAATCTCGACCCTTGATTTGTATTAACCCCTTAAAAGTATATAAACCCCCCTCTTTCATGTTTAGGTTATCATTCACACAAAGAGAGATCAACCTAGGGTTTAGTGAAAGAGGAGAGAGAAAATAGCATTAAATCCTCCATTAATGCTTGTATTGTTCATCCATTTTCTTCATTAATCAAAGGTGCTTGCTTGGTGGGTTTTTTCTCCCGGTGCTCGGGTTTTCCCACGTTAATCGGTGTGCTTTTCATTGCTTTCTTATTTGTTCTTAGTTTCATTACTTTCCATTGATTGTTGCTTAGTGGTGATTACAAGTAATTAGTTGGTTTGCTTAATCTAAGATTCAACACAAATATATATTCAAATAACGCAAATTCAACTTTCAAGTGGATAAGAAAACACATGAAATAAATGTACTTGCCAAATTTTGAGCAACTGTCGTCAAGACTCAAGAACTCGATGTAGGAGAGAACCTTTAGCCTCAAGTTTGGACGGATTGACATATAAGGGGTTTTGGGCCTTTTGGCCCCGCTACTTTAGTACTTTACAAAAAAAAAAGTCAATAACTCAATGCAAATGAGAATAAGCCCAAATCATTTGATCATGTTTGCCATATATTACTTTGTGCCTGAACCAATTATGTTGGGTCAAAGTCCATGTTGAAATGGTTCTCAGGCCCAGTTATGCAACAATTAATGAACTTGGATTGGTAAACTAGTTAGTAGTTCCCCTTTAGTTTTAGACCCGGGCTACGCTCCGGGTAATAATATATTTCATTTATTAATATTTTACTTTGAAGTGATAACATCATATTAGTCAAGGGGTATTAGTCATAGTCCATTCTTATAACTTATAATCTGCAAGAAATTCAACTGTAACAAATTTTGAGCTTCAATGGGTGAAGAGGTAGAGCCGTGGAGATACGCCGATACCTAGTGTCACTAACACATACAGATTTCTTTTAGGGTCTGTTTGATTTGACGGAAAACATATTTCGGTGGAAAGTGCAAATAAATATCAGTTTTCCTTTGTTTGGTTTGATGGAAAACTACTAAGCTAAGAAGTGGAAAATGGAGATGTTGGAGATGAGAGATTGGATGAAACTAGTTTTCATTCAATTGTTGAGGAAAAATGTTTATAAAGGAATGGATAAATTTTTTCCACCCTAATTTTCCTTTTTAAATCCCTTGTCCACTTAAACAACGGAAAATGGAGAAAATCGCTTTTCTAAAATATGTTTTCCTCTAAAACAAACAGAGCCTAATGTCACTCGCTCCAACTCATTTTTTTCTTTCCTTTTAATTTCAACTTAGCTTTAAGCCAACTAAACTGTTATGAGTAGCTTGTGTGAGCAAAATAGATACCTCATGAGTCATGTACTTAAAATATGAGAAACGACTTTTGCAAGCCATTATTTCAACACAAAAGGCTTTTGATCATATCACTGAAATCACTATGCCTTTTATTAGTTTGGTGTTGATAATTTTTTATTTTGCTGTGTTTGGTTGCCATATACCAGAAAGTGGAGTTGCATAAATGAAAGATAATTAAAATACAGACTAACTGGGCCAATTAAGGGGGACACTTGAAGTTGGTCGTATTACACTGTTTATGGTTGGTACGCGGTAGAAGTATTATCTCCAAGCAATCAATAGTTTACAATTCCAACGGTTTCAAATTGATCATGAAGCCTTGATAGAGCAAATGCAACCTTGAAATAAAATTATGAATGTGACTCAAATTCATCCCAATTCTAGACCAGAAATATGATCTGAATCTTAGAAATATACCTATATCTTAAACTAAATTAAAAAAATACGGATTCAAATGGAAGTGGATTATATATAGAATTTGGTAAATTTAATTTCAACCTGTTGTCATTCATAATTTTCATAAGTAGCCTAAAAAATTCCACCTTCTTTCACAAGTCTAACAAGTAACTTAATTTCACATAAACACAATTTAAGAAAATATGTACATTTGTGGTCATTTGGTTGATCAAGAAATTTGAAATTCTATTGACTTAGGTTGACCTAGGTAAGCATATTTTTTTCATTTTAATTTTAGGAAATAGATGTTTTTAGGAAATGTAATTTTGTATATTTTATTCAACCAAATAATAACTTTACATCATTTTTTTTATATAAACCAAATAATCACTTAATATGCTATAGGATTTTTTTCTCCTCAATCAATCGTTGCATAGAATTAGCATTTTTTATTTTTTCAGAGTAGCAACCTTCTCGTTTAAGTAGCCTCAGTCGTCCTTCCCTCAAAGTCATTCGCATAACTACCTTTTTTTTTCTTTTTTTTGGGGGGGTAAGAAAAAAAGACATTAGGAGGCCCTCCTGGAGAGGGGAACTTCTAATGCATCGGATACAAGAATAGGGGAGAGGGAAGAATGATTACAAGGAATAATAGAAAAAGAGTCTGTAACTAGGTGCCCAACAGCGGCAATCCAATCGGCAGCGCAGTTTGCTTCTCTAAAAATATGGTTGATATTCCAATGCTCAAATTGATTCAGGAGGAGGTGAATGTCTTCTACAATATGAGATAGGTGCCAAGGAGGAGCCCAAATCTTTTTGACAGCGTTGACGATCAATAAGTTATCACCTTCAATGAGTAAGTATTTAATATTGTGGCGAAGAGCTAACAAAATACCCCGGTGGAGGACCATGGCTTCAGCCATAACTACCTTAATTATAACTTATAAGCCATTAAAAGAATTTTGTTTAATTATATGAGTATATTCATCAAATACTCGTATGTATTATATGTGAATTGTGCATGATACATCTAAGTCTATTTTTTGCTCATTTGTGAATTGTGTTCGTTTGGAAGATTTCAAATGAACAATGAGTTAATAATAATTGTTAAAAATATGTCTTGAATTATCTAGCGCTAGGTTTAACCAATTAAATCTTTGTGTTGAACTTCGATTCTTTAATTCTTAGTTCTTTAATTATATATGTCAAAACAATAACCTTGAATGTACTATGCTCACAGAGTCACAGTTTATCCAAATATATGATATAGAGGTGATCATGGGCCGTATTGGGTTCGGGCCTAGCCAAGGCTCAAAAATTACCCGTTCGTTGGGTCGGGCCAAAATTTAGGCCGAAATTTTGTGCCCAAAGCCCGCAATTTCGGGCAAAAAAGGGTGGGCTTTTCCGACCAAAATCGGGCCGGGCCAAAAAATAGACTAAAAAGTCATTTTTTGCTTGCCCAAAGCCCGTTCAAAAAAAAATCGGGTCGGGCCCGACCGTGGGCCAAAAAAAGCTGCGTAAACTCTCCCAAAATTCGGGCCGGGTCCAATCGGCCCCGCGGGCTGGGCTTTTTTATCAGCTCCAATATTATGATATACTTCCTCCGTTTCACAATACATGCACCATTTCTCATATGGGCACTATTCATCAATCAACTTTGACAAACCTATACACAATTATAGATATTATTATCGAAAGAAGAGCATTGGAGTGCGTGAAAAAGTAAATGGTGTATATATTGTGAAACAGAGGTAGTATGTTGGAGTTGGATTAAGGCAACACAATAAGGTCGACTAAAACCCGGACCACTGGATAGCTAATTAGCTACCATACAAAGACCACTTATTAATCTTTCTCGGGTCCACCCTTAAGTCAACTGGGTCAACGTCACTAAGAAACCACTTCCAATCTCGAAAGTGACTCCATATGCAATTTTATGGCCATTATCGAAAGTGAGACAACTAAGTCATCAAGAAATATACTCCATCTATTTTTTAATAGTGGCTTCAATTTAACTTTTTCATTGTTGACATACTTTACTTTGATTATAATTTTGTAAAAATAAATATGAATTTGTAAAATGTTATTATATTTGTTTTAATATATATATGTTGGAATTTTTATTAGAAACTTTAAGTTTGCTTCAAAAGAATATGAAGAGTCATTTTTTCCTTTTGTCCCACATTGAAAGAATATAAGGGAAGAGTAAGGTTTATAACCATTACTCTTCCTCTACCCTTTGAGTTGAGTAGCATGAGACTTTTAGTGGGTAAGTGGTGATGTGTGATTGCCACACGCGCGCGCCGCCGCCCGCCCGGACCGGGCTTGGGCCTTGGGGAATAAACTTAACTTATTTTCGGCCATTTCTCTTCCCATGATATGACCGTTTTTCCCACGATCTCAGCCACATTCTGATTTCGTTGGTTTTTCTCTCCCTATATAGATCAGTATTCGGAGATTCTCTAAGGCACAAAAAATAAACACAGAATCACAATTACATCTTCTCTCTTTATTTCTCCTCGATTATTCTCACGCCACGGTGGTCAGTTAAGTGTATCAATTTTGTTACCAGTTTTCGTTCCTACAATATACACAACAAAATTTCGATATTTTTATATATATCTTGCGCTTATATAGTTAAAAATTCAATTGTCAAAATTGTACATTTACAACCATGTAAAATCAAACTCGAACAACTACTAAAAAAATGGAGAAATACATATTAGGTCTCATCATTGGAGACAAAAATTAATTATTATAAACAGATTATAAGTGTGCATGATACATGTAAGGTATGTTCTTTTCACTTTGAAAACAAACCCGGGTCTGATCAGTTGTAATAAGGGATGATTAAGTCTAATCAGATGTAAAGGTAAAATTGGACCAATCAAGTCTAATAAGTTCAATTTAGGTGAAAATAACACACCCTTAATGTCATCTTTCTGCTTATTTAGTAAGCTCCAACTAGGCAAAATTTAGCATTTGATATACCATATATCTACAGTCCTGCACCTATGTATAGGGTAAATGAGTTGAGTTGAATTGTGCTTCACCAATAGTTATGATCTCCCGATGTCAAAAAAAAAAAAAAAAAAAAAAAAAAAAAACCAATAGTTATGATCTTGTACTAGAAAACATCTAAATTATAGCACAAACAATGCATGTGACATTATCATGGTGAATAATAAAGGAAAATTTTCGGAACACACGCAGTAATTTATGTTATGGTCTTGAAAAAAAGTAAGAATGAAGCGAGTTTCTAGTTTGTAGACTAGAACTCAGTCAAACATCAACTCTAGTATTAACCCCCCCTATTCGTACGCTACTGTTAGTCCAATTCTATACCTCTCACCTCTCCTTTTTACACCCTTATATATACACTCATATAACACCTACCAATCTAAAGTCTAAACCTTATAAATTCTAAACTTTCCTTCAAAAAAATTCACATAAAATTTAGCCATGGCAAGGCCTTTTCCAATCTTATCAACCTCATCAATTCATATAATCCCCTCTATTAACATAATTTTCGCGGTATTATCAACTTTGAGCATATTTTCCCTTGTGACATTTTTATGTGCATCACACGGGAGGCAAAAAGAGGGGGCTTTTACTAGGGAAAAACTTACTATTAGTAGGAAAAATTTGCTTGAAAGCTTATCAAAAGCTAATAGTATTAGTAGTAAGGCTCTATTGAAGATGGTTTCGTGGCGAAAGCAAGTTCAACATGAAGACGATGAACATGATTATTATGATAATAATCATAATAAGAATCATGATTATTTTGCTGTTAATGATGATGGTTTTGTAGAGGAAGGTGCTGTTTGGAAGAAGACTATTATTAAAGGGGAGAAATGTAAACCATTTGATTTTTCTGGCAAGATTGAGTATGATTCTGAGGGAAATCTTTTGCCTGATAAATCTGTTGTATGTGAAAAGAACAAGATAATTAACTCCAATAAACAGGTGGTTGTCTCTTAATTAATTTGTTTAGCGGTAATGATTTTGTTGAATCTTTAATGTTATAATTTGATGTGGTATATACATATCTAAGATAAACCGTCAGCCCAAAAATAGCCACTAGCTGATGAGTTACCCTTTTGTGCTTTTGTTATTGTGTTAGTTTGTTTTGATTTAATAATGTCTTCACTTACACAAGTTATGATGATGTACAAAAAGTTAAGAAAGTTTTTATTTTCTTGTATATCTAGATGGTACTGCTTTAAAGTGTGGAAATTTTGTACATATAGAAGTTTATGTGAGAATGAAAAAAATATAAAATATCTCTCAATTGTTTGTTTTTGACAATTCAAAGCCTTGTTTGTTTAGAAAAAAATCTTCAGTCTGTTCATTTTCATTCTTTTGTCCAATGTTTGGGAAATTTTGTTTGAAATGACTAGCATTTTGCCGTTTTGTGTAAAATCTAGTAGAATAGTCGAACTTCCTTGCACAAGTTCTTTGCAGTGTGATATACGATGAAGATGGGGAGAATTCTCTTGCCAAACTACTTACAATGAATTATATTGGAGTACTAATTCTAGCTTTGATATTTCAGTTTGTAATAATTCTTCCTTTTCTACTATCTAATTCAATTAACTATACTCCCTCCGTTCCTTTTCAATTTACACACTTTCTTTTTTTATTGTTTCTTTTTAATATACACCATGTTGATTTTTCTATTATTGGTAACATGTCTCATGTACTTTCTCCTCTCTTTCCACCCATGTGATCCATTTTTTAATATTATAACTCACTTTTTAGTTTCTCTTTTCACCTTTTCAGCTTTCTCATATTTTTGTCTTTCCTCCCTTGCCTTCCTCCAGGTGAAGTGTATAAACTAAAAATAAACGGAGAGAGTAATATTTAATATTAATGTATATTATTGTGCATTTAAATTTGAAAATTTGAAAACTATAACAAGAATATCAAAATCTTAATTAATCTCGAAAGAAAAGGTCAGTAGATTCAAAATTCAAGCTTCTCTGATAGCATGTGAGAGAACTAATTTAATTAAAGAATTTAAAACGATAGATGGATATTAAATATATGATTAATTCTTAGCAAAATTATTGAACTATCATGTTAGAAAATATACCCCCTTCAAAATCGATATATTAGAAAATATACAATGTGTGTGTCTATAAACACTTGTCAAGAGTTGGTAAAGTATTGTGGGGACGGTATTCGAGACGCAAAAGCTTTACGAGGACATTGGCCCACGCTAAAAATACTCGTAAACCAAAAAGTCACGAGTGCCAAAAACTTTACGCATAACACATAGTGACCCCTATTTTGACATAGCGACTTTTTTCTATAACATATTTTTCTAGCAGTTGACGCATGTGCCTGCTTCAGTGCCTCGAAACATATGGTCACTATGTTTTTTTTTTATATAGGAAATGGTCACTATGTTTTAAACAAGGGTCAGCATGAGAAAAATAAGGATTAGTTAAGGGTAAATGTATGTGTGAAAAGTATATATAACAAGGAATAATTATATTAGCAAAGCCACAAAGGTCACTATGTCAAAATGAATTCTTTGATTATGAGTTAGAATATATGTTATAAAAAGGTCATTATGTAAAAAAAGGGTCACTATATTTAAAAAAGGGTCATTATATGTTCCACGTACAATTTTTGACACGCGTGACCTTTTGGTCCACACAAGTTTTACTCATCCGAGACCTGGGATCAAATCGTGTCTACATCATTACACTTAATCGGTCATTTATACCCAAAAAATTAAAACACTCGTCAAGCTTGCAAAATGAGTCATAGAAAAGTCCTGCCTTTGCCGTTTATAAACATTGATTCTCGAAGAGGAATATATATCCACTTAAAGCCAATAGAAACATGACAAGATTTGTCTCTATTACGAAGTGATACATGAGTAGAAGTCCACTAAGATGTCTACAAATGAGTGGTAAATTGACATAATCTGGGCCCAGACTACTAGGCTTTGGCCCAAAACAAGAAGCCTGTCATGCATCATGTATGGTTTCTAGTCCAAAGAAAAGAGCCCAAGAAGGAAATTAGGAGATTGACGTGGACAAGAGAATTAAAGATAAATAGGACCATTAATCAAGAAAATGAAATGAGCCTTCTTTATTAGTTGTTGGTCCTGGATTATTATGTCATATACCTTCTAAGCAAGTGAGTTTTTTGGTGCTATAATAGTCTCAACAAATTATAGAACTACATAAATTAGTGCTCTCATTTTGGAGTTGTTACATATATAAAAAATGCAATATTTTGGCCCAAGATATCAGCTTCAAATAGTGATTTATCATTTGCATTTAATTGCTATTACATCGAATATGGAAAAATAGAGAGAAAGATTTGAGTTAATTATGTTAATCTCTTATTCCTACTAGTCATGTATATAGATAATGAGTACGTCTTAGGTGTAACATGTTACACCATAACTTATTATGTATTAGACTACAAGAATGACATAGACTACAAGAATGACATGGACTATACAAATAATGACATGAATCTCATGTCATTTTGTCATTTATTTTATGTCATTTGAGTTTTTTGTTTTTACAAAAGAAGTGGTGGTTTGTGGATTGTTACACCAAAAATTATGGTGTAACGGTTACACCCAAGAATTTGTGATAGGGTAATTATTGGTTTGTTGTTTATAAAAGGTGTACATTATATATATATATGATATAAACATTGTTTGGAGGAGGGTTGAGAGCAATTTAATATACATGGTATGTTCTAATTTAACCATCGACATTGTGTATATGATTATGCGTGCCTTGTTTAAATTTATTGTGTCAGTATCTGATCTCTGTATTTAAAAATTATAAAAAAAAAATGCCAAGAAGATATACAAAGTCTTTCATGTCCTTAAATTTCTAAAGCTTCTTCGATTTTTTTGTTTACATAATTCATTTGAGAAATTTACATGGTGGTTGTGGAACAACTAGTTACATAAATATTGGGGATTCGATCCCTCCATCTCCGAAACACTACAAGGTGATTAGCTTAGCTAGATTCAGCTAAATGTATGAAAAATTGTACCAAACTACAAAGCCTTACTCCAATAATCCAGTCATAATTTGATGAGAAATATTGCGAATCGAGTGTTTAAGATGAATTGACTTATAGTATATGGTGGAGAGTGTATTATACATATCTTAATTGATAAGACTTTGAATATCATTAAAAAAAAAGTATATGAAACGTAATTTTGAAATATAAAAAAAGTACAAATCACCACGTATAAGAATAGTCCTACTTTAAAAATAAAGTCAACCCCAGCATAAATTTATAATGACCCTGTTTGGCAAATAGAGTTTAGTTGTTAGAGTTTAGAGTTTGCTGTTAGAGTTTTAACTTTTTGTTCAGCAGATTTGACTGCTGATTTGACAACTTTTTTCTATAAATGTGTTTGGTAACAGTTAACTGACTGCTAAAAGCTTATCGCCATTTGTTTGTGTGAAATGACATTTATAGACATTTTAATACACATGTGTAGTATTATTATTAGAGGCAAAAAAGTCATTGAACATATTTTTACCTAATCCTCTAAAGAAAAAGCTCATATTAGGAGCTTTTTCATTTTGAGAGTTTTTATTCCAAAACCTCTCTAAAACTCTCTTTTACCAAACACTTTTAGAGTTTTTGACTAGTCAAAACTCTAAAAGTGGTCCAAAACTCTCTTTTTGCTCCAAAACTCTAATTGCCAAACACCCCCAATATTATTAATTTATAAAAATCAAGCACTATTAACATTAAGTACTATTAAGATGAGCTCTACTTAGAGGTGGGAAAGGGGGTCGTGTCGGGTTTATCGGTAAACAGGGAGAACACCCTCAACCCTAACCGTTCATTAAATGGGCCAACAACACTCAACCCTGACTCGACCCGTTTATTAAACGGGTTACCCAACCCGTTTATTGATCCGTTTATCAAGAGCGCATATACACATAAAGTCATAAACTAAACAAATGCGCGTCATATATTTCTTAACCCGCATCTTATATATTAATATCTTACCTTTTTTTTGAAATTAAAATTAATTCATTGATTCAAAGTCATACGACATCTACAATAGAAGTCAAAACTAATCAAATACATATCAAAATGAAATAGATACAATTCTAATATGACAAAATCACGATCGTTGAGTTGATCTAACACTTCTGAAAACCCTCGTCTTTCATATCGCTGTCTGATGCAGCCATCTACAAGGGGTCTGTCGATCTCTTGTAGTTTTGAACTAGAACTGGATTCAATTCAAGTGATTGTAAACGAAGTACTGACATCTGTTGCAACCCCGCACAAATTTCGATTAACAAATCAACCTCTTGAATTACCCAAAAAACCAAAAATAAAGTCTCCAAACTCTCACATGGAGAGAGATAAAACCCAATATATGGGTAGAAAAACTCTCCATTAGAGAGAGACTGAAGTTCATTAGAAATACTTACATAAAAATCTAGTAACTAAAGGAGAAATGGGTTTCTGCCGCCCAAAAGGGTGGCGGTAGCCCTAGGTTGAAAATTAGGGTTTTGTGGGAGAAGAGAGAAAAAAAGGGAGAGGAGGCGTAATTTATTCTACTAATATCTTACCTAAATAAACCAAAACGGACAACCAAAGAATAAATCTTATGTATTTATGAAAATATTTAAATTATTTGAAGCCCAACGAATAATATTAATAGTACAATAGATGTTAAACGGGTTGTCATGTCGGATTCGGGTTAAAATATTCAACCCTAACCCAATCCGTTTAATAAACGGGTCGTGTCGGGTCAACCCACTTAAACAGGTTGAAAACTTTGACCCAAACTCGCTAATTTCGGATTGAGTTCAGGTCGGGTTAGCGGGTCGCGTGCCGTCAACTTTTACCACCTCTAGCTCTACTGATAATAACCAAGTTATTAACCATACATTCGATAATTAAAAATAATTATTGACCATTAATGTACGTCGTAATCACATGAAGTGTCATTAGTATGATGTAAGAACCTTCATCGACTATCCTTGTAACGCATGACTGGCAATTCATAGAGTTTTTGCTGCACTTCCACTAAGTCGTATTAACTATAATTAAGCTTAGACTTAGTGGGAAATATCAATTTAGTAAATCAAACTCCTACTCATTTGACCACATTCTTGTTGCTTTTTAAAATTTTCTTTTCTCTATCCTTAGCAAGTGCAGAATCAAGAAAGCAAACTCTTTTGGACTGAATTTTGAAGATTGTGGTTGGTGAATTAATTTTACTAGTCAAAAAACTGTAACTACCGACCCAAATCATTATCCATTCAGCCTACTTTCAATTGTATTAGCCGTAATATAGTAAGAGTCTCATATATTTGACTTTGTTGTTTTCATATGTGAGTCATTGGTGGATTATCAAATGGAGAATCATTTTGACCAAAAGAAGAAGTGGACAATCAATTATAGATGGAGGAAGATTTTTAGAAAGGAACATAATTAGCTTAAATGATTTGAATTCCATTCTTTTTTTTTTCTAAAGATAATTAAAAATGTAGCTCCATTCTAAATTCTATTTTAATCTACCCCTTAATGCACCAAGTTTAGATGAATTGATCCTTGTTTATTTTTACACTAATGCGGCAACATAATTAGATTAATATTGCATATAATATAAATGAGCATCTCTTCACTCCAACGAACTAATACCCAATAATTTCTACCCAATTACGATCGTAAGATCCTTCAAACATTCAAATCATATTGAACATCGAGACAAAGGGAACTTTTTTGGATCGTACAATCCAAATGAGATTTTAACAACCATGATATAGTGGCACATTCATGCGATTTCTTTTAATTGGACCGTTTAATTAACTATAGAATAGAAGACCTATATAGACTTGTAAGTTTAACATAATATTATGTTGTTAGCTTCATATTATTTCAAAGTAAAGCAACTCTTAGCACCAAAAAAAATGTAAAGCAAGTTAGCAACTCATCAATAACAATCTCATGCAGAGTCATGCTAACAATACAAAACTTTCACGCAAATATACAGCAATTCCTTCAACAATAAACTTTGACCAAACTATGTACAATAGTTTTACTCATACAGAACACACTTAATTAGCTTATACACCACACAATCTTATCATACATGCATCTAATATCTAATATGTGGCTGACTAATAATAGCTTTCCCATGCTAATCACCAAGATTTTAGATAAACTCGTGATTCATCGCATCTTACCATTAACCATACTATTTACATTCACACCTAAATTAACCTCATCTAGTTCTAATAAGAATACATACACACGTCCGTAAGATGAGAACCATACGCACGATGATCATGAAGCAGTAGATTATGAACACAAAGACCAATACCAATGAACATGTACCAATAAAGATGTACAGTTCATTTGGCTTGTTGTTCATGTACATGTGTTCATTTTGGCCATAACCAGTATACATTTAGCTTTGTTATTCGTATGCGTACGCCGCACCATCTTCTACGTCTTAGCGTGTACACCATTTAAGCTTTGCCAATTTATGCTATTTAATCTTCAATTTTAACAAGAACACTTCTAAAAGATGGCGTGTACTTGAACACTAACACATCTTAAGCACATCAATATACAAATTACCAAATTCCCGTGTCCGAGCAACATAGCGTACCACTACAAGGTTAATTTCTTATACTTACTGCGGTAACTAGAGCAAGGACTACACATCCCACACACATTCAAACAATAATGTCTTCTTACCACTTGATCCTTCACTCCACTTTCTCTCTCCTCCTCCTCTTCCGCCACGTGTCCACCCGACACGGTGGCAGCGGCGCTCTGTTCCAAACAAAGCCGTACAATCCTCTTAGCAACCTCCACGTCATCACCACTTTCCTCCATGATTCTCTCCACTTGCGTCTTACGCAACCTCATCTTAACTCTCGTGGGACCCACAACAGGAGAACCTCCACATGAATGGGACCCACCATTTTCATCATCAAAACTCCTCATATCAACCGTTGATCTCGTCTTCATCGTAAGATCATCAGAAACAGATCTACGTGACGCCACACCAGATTGCACCCTCCTAAGTGGGGATTGATTATTAATAATGGCATTGAAATTGTTGTTTGGAAACTTTGGAAGATCAACAAGAAGGTAGATTTTTCTGGGTTTGAGTTGGTAATCTGGGTTAAGAGGTTTTGCTCTGAGATTAAATCTTAGGAATTCCTCAGAATCTAATAAAATATGATCTGGGTAATCTTTGGTTACGTCGATAACTTTTGCGGGTGTGTTGAGTTTGAAGAATTCGCCATTGATTTTCATTATTTTTGCTGCTTTATTGCTTCCACCACCCATGTTGTTGCCCATTATTCTCTCTCCTCGAAATAAGAAGAAAGGGTCAGATAAGATGGAAGAGAGAGGAGAATGAGGAAATGATTAGTTTTTGTTTGGTGTATTCGTTGTTTAATAGGAGTACTTTTATTTTGGGGTGGTGGCCTGGTGAGAGAATTGGGTTTTTAGGAAGGTGATGTCAGATGTGATGAAGTGTGAATGCAAACAAGATTCTTTTGGACTTGCTTAATTGGTACTATCTCCGCTTTTTTTATTTGCTACATTTTCCTTAAATGGTTGTTTTTTTTTATTTGCTACATTGTTTCAACTTTCCTTATTAAGAGACTTGGCCCACCAAAAAGTAATACTATTATATTTGTTTTTCACTTTTTCCACCAAAAAGTAATATTATTATATTTGTTTATCTCTTTTTCTTCCGAAAGATCTACTTTTTCACCTTTTCCCAACCTCATTTAATCTTTAAAAGGTCAAAAAGACACCAAAAAAGATGGAAATGTGACATCTCCTAAAAACTAAGTGAAAACAATGATGTAGCGAATAAAAAAAAGCGTAGTGAAGATATACATCTTCCTCCATTTTTCTATTCCAACAAATGGCTTTGACGCTTTTAAGGAAATGAGAAAGGTGGGTAGTTTAGTATAAAGGTACCTTTGGAATTGCTTAATTGGTATATACATACTTTCTCCATTTTTTCTATTGCAACAATGGGTTTGGGCACAGTTTTTAAGGAAATGAGAAAGGTGGGTAGTTTAGTATAAAGGTACCCTTTAATTAACTAGTAGGAGATAAATAAACCCTTAATAAAGTAAAAGCAATGAGGCAATCTAAGTGATTAATGATGGTTTTAGTAAGATAGAGTAAGGACTAGAGGTGATCATGGGCTGGGCCGGGCCGAGCCTGAAAAAAATTGCCCATTGGTCGGGCCGGGCCAAAATTCGGGGAAAAATTTTTGTGCCCAAAGCCCGTCATTTCGGGCCAAAAAGAGCAGGCTTTTCGGGCCGAACCAAAAATTAAACTAAAAAGTCATTTTTGGCTTAACCAAAGCCCGTCCCAAAGCAAAAAAAAATTCAGGCCAAAAAATTTCTGCCCAAAATTCGGGCCGGGCCGGGCTTTTTTTATCAGCTCTAGTAAGGACACTATTGTCAACTATAGTTGCCTTTTTTACCAGAAGTGAAATTGTTGCAATAGATGTGAAACTACCCAAAGTAGTAATTGTTGCAATAGAAAAAAAACATTTCTTTTTTAGCACAAGAATTAAGAAGGAAAGTGAGTTCACAATAATGTATTATGCATCTAAACTAACTTTCTATAAAAAAAATTGACTATATTGAACAAAAACGCACTATATCAGACGAAAACTGACTATATTAGAAAATTGACTATATCATACGAAAACTGACTATATAAAAGGTGACTATATCATACAAAAACTGATTATATCAAATGAAAACTGACTATATCATATGGTTTACAGTGGACAATAAGTTATTGTAAACCCGGTCTATTCAAGTTTTTTTGTTGGTCACTCTATTGCACAAGTCATTAGTTGTGTTGGACATCACAAGTAAGGATATACAAGTCATTTAATGCTTAAAAACTTGTCAAATAGGGAAATGTTGCATGTATATTGAAACATTCCAAAGAGAAAAATATTGCATGTATTGAGAAACAAGGGTACTATTAATATTATCACAGCTAGAGATGGCAATGGGTCCTGGACCCGGCTCAGTCCCGCAATGACCCGACCTATTTATAAGGGTATGGGTTCAGATTTTTTAGACCCAACGGGCCTGGGTCCCTGAGAGCACGGGTCGGGCCTGGGTACGGGTCCACATATGGCACACCTGGCCCGCAGACCCATTTTTATATATATACAAAAATAAAAATTTACCTAAACTCTAAGGTTTTATGAGTTGTGATTTTGTGAATAACTCGTTAGTGGTGTGACTCTATTTAAGACTTGTAGGTTGTAACATTTTAAGATTTTATGAGTTATTTTTTAAAATTTTGTTTAGATAATATTTTACCCATGAATGCAGAACATATATATTAGGGCAAAATAATTTACATACATTCAAAAATCTTATGAAAACTAAAAAAATAAGAAGGACCCATTTAGGACGCAGTATGACCCGTGGACCCGCTAGACACAGCGAATCTGGGTCTCAAAATTCTAGATCCAACAGGTCTGGGGTGGGTCTCGGTTTGTAAAAAAATAAATGGGCTTGGGCCTGGGTCCATGTGGGCCTGATCCATTGTCATCTCTAGACCCATTGTCATCTCTAGACCCATTGTCATCTCTAATCACAGCACGTAAAAGTTCTACATAACCTTTATATGAGTGAAAAATATAAGTACAAGATAAAATTAAAGCGCATTAGATTTAATAAGTTCAGCTTAGTTAACTTCAACTTTGAGCTGTAAATGATGTACCTTATAGGACAGGTGGAGCAACTCATTGCCTTATTAACCAATCAATTAATTATATGATCCTTATCTCTTTACACTCGAACAGGAATAGTTATATCTAGTAACCCTAGCTTGAGGTGGAAGCATGATGATAGCTAGCAACAATTTCAATATGCAGCTATCACTGATAATTTTTGGGATATAGACTATGGCCCTGTTCTTTTGAACTTATTTTGGCTGAACTGAACTGAACTTATTTTATTTTTGCTGAACTGAACTTATTTTTGCTGAACTGAACTTATTTTTACTTATTTTTTGCTGAACCGAACTTATTTTTACTTATTTTTCTTTGAACCGAACTTATTTTTGGCTGAACCGAACTTATTTTCTTTGAACTGAACTTATTTTGGCTGAACTGAACTTATTTTTGCTGAACTGAACTTATTTTTGCTGAACAAAACTGTATTAACATAATATTATCAATATTTATTATTATGATAATCAATAAATATTAACATAATATTATCAATACTTATTATTATTATTTAATTATTATATAATAATAAATAATAAATAATAATAAAATAATAAATAATAATAAATAATAATAATAAAAAATAATTATATTAAAAAAATATTAATAATAATAAATAATAAATAATAAATAATAAATAATAAATAATAAATAATAATAATAATAAAAATAATAAATAATAAATAATAATAATAATAATAAATAATAAATAATAAATAACAAATAATAAATAATAAATAATAATAATAAATAATAATAAAAAATAATAAATAACAAATAATAAATAATAAATAATAATAATAAATAATAATAAAAAATAATAAATAACAAATAATAATAAATAATAAATAATAAATAATAAATAATAAATGATAAATAATAAATAATAAATAATAAATAAAAAATAATAAATAAAAAATAAAAAATAAAAAATAATAATAAATAATAAATAATAATAAATAATAAATAATAAATAATAAATAATAAATAATAAATAATAAATAATAAATAATAAATAATAAATAATAAATAATAAATAATTAATAATAATAAATAATAAATAAATAATAAATAAATAAATAATAATAAATAATAAATAATAATAATAATAAATAATAATAAATAATAAATAATAAATAATAAATAATAAATATTAAATATCAAAATATTAAATATTAAATAATAAATATTAAATAATAAATAATAAATAATAAATAATAAATAATAAATAATAAATAATAAATAATAAATAATAAATAATAAATAATAATAATAAATAATAAATAATAATAATAAATAATAAATAATAAAAAATAAAAATAACAAATAATAAATAATAAATAATAATAAATAATTAATAATAATAATAAATAATAATAATAAATAATAAATAACAAATAATAAATAATAAATAATAAATAATAATAAATAATAAATAAATAATAATATATAATAAATAATAAATAATAATAAATAATAAATAAATAATAATAAAAAATAAATAATAATAACAAATAATAACAAATAATAAATAATAATAAATAATAAATAAATAATAAATAATAAATAATAAATAATAAATAATAAATAATAAATAATAAATAATAAATAATAAATAATAAATAATAAATAATAAATAATAAATAATAAATAATAAATAATAAATAATAAATAATAATAATAATAATAATAATAATAAATAATAAATATAAAATAATAATAATAATAATAAATAATAATAATAATAATAATAATAATAATAAATAAATAATAATAATAAATAATAATAATAATAATAATAATAATAATAATAATAATAAATAATAATAATTATAATAAATGATAAATAATATGTAATAAAATAATAAAATAATAATAATAATAATAATAATAATAATAATAATAAATAACAAATAATAAATAATAATAATAATAATAATAATAATAATAATAATAATAAATAATTAGAATAATAATAATAATAAATAATAAATAATAATAATAATAATAATAATAAATAATTAGCATAATAATAATAATAATAATAATAATAATAATAAATAATAATAATAAATAATAAATAATAAATACTAAATAAAAAATAATAAATAAAAAAATAAAAAATAAAAAAATCAAAAAATAAAAAATACAAATTCATCGTTATTATAATTATAATATTAATAATAATAATAACAATAGTAATATTGAAAACAAAAATAATAATTACAACATTAGACAAGACTAAACTTATTTTTGCTGAACTGAACTTATTTTGGCTGAACTAAACTTATTTTTGCTGAACTGAACTTATTTTGGCTGAACTGAACTTATTTTTGCTAAACTGAACTTATTTTTACTTATTTTTGCTGAACTGAACTTATTTTTACTTATTTTTGCTGAACTGAACTTATTTTTGCTGAACTGAACTTATTTTTACTTATTTTTGCTGAAAATAAGTCCAAAAGAACAGGGCATATATGTTTATTGTTTGGCACATCATAACTTGACCACAAGTTAGTTGAGAATAACGTAAACATCAACTACATATGTGTCTCTATATATATATTAAGTATTTTTTAGAAAAATTGTCTATGATGCTTATACCACAAGAGTGACGTAGTGTGAAAAGAATTATCTTTTTTTAAAAAACTAGGAAATTAAAATATTATATGTAATGTGCCACATCATTAGTTGATGGTGTACGATGTGTCCTTATTACCGATTAACAAACAAAGTTATCGATCGATAATATGAGATTATTATTATTTATTAGGTTACTAGTTCTTCATATATATGGCTATTAATGATACTTATATAATTATATGGAGCTATTAATGCATATATTAGTAATCATGCCGCGCTTTATATGGGATAAAGCTGAAAATCAAACTAAATAATTGTAGTGAACATAGGAAATAATTAAGTCGCAAGCGAAAATAAACATAGATTATTAAACCAGTCGAGTCACTTTTGCTCCACTAGTAAGAAAAGGGAGTAATTGTCTAATGTCTATTACAATTTACAAATATCTCTTTTGTTGCAAAAGCTCATAGTGGATGGAGAGAGAAATCGACATCACTCTCTTTTTCTGTCTATACTATGGGTAATTGAGGGCCTTTGCTTGTTCAGAACGAATGAAGCACTAACTATGATAATTATGAAAATGATCTAATCACATGAACTCAACTTATCCAAGAAATCAATTTAATAACCCAAAGTTTTATCTTTTTGAGTTTCTAGAAGAGAAATAAAATTCTCTTTCTTGTCAAAACAAGTAAACTGGTTGGATTTGATAAAAAGAAAAGAAATGCCAAAATGTCATGCCTTTATAAGTGAGTAACTGACTATTGGAATCATATAAAAACTTTCATAACCTCATCCCACACATATGATAGTTAAAATGTAATAATCCAAGGAATTAATATTTGAGGGATTGAATCATATTTTTATCCCACAAATAATCCAAGTGGTTATTTGGTATACATGGGAATTTAAATCCTATGGAAAGTTCCATTTCCTAGGAAATTAATTATTCCTAGGAAATTGACTAATGTGTTTGGTTGACATTAAAGAATTTGTAATTCCCATGAATTGATGAGGGAATTTTGAATGACCAAGGGGGGCTAGGTGAATAAATTCCCACGTTTTGTGGGAATTTCAATTTCCCAGGAATTTTCATTGCCCCATTTTACCCGCTTCCTGTCAACCAAACAACTACCCAATTTAGAAAATCATGGGAATTTCTATTGCCTACATAATTTACTGTATACCAAACAACCACCAAGTATTTGAGGGTTGACTAGTAGCTTCATCCCTCAAATACTTGGATTATTTTTACTAGTCATTTCGATTATTTTTACTAGTCATTTCCTCAAATACATGGATTCTCAAATACTTTAATACTTCCTCCGTTCTTTTTAATTGCAACATTTGCATTTTCACACTTGGCGAAGCACAATTTTGACCATAAATAGTTATGTATTTGTAAAAATTATGCAAATGAGATATTAAAAAACTACACATTGAGATGAATTAAATAAAATCTCATTTTTTTTTTTTTATAAGGTAAGGAAAAAAGAGAGCTTAGGAGACCCTCCTCACGAGGGGAACTAAATAAAATCTCATATGACTATGTTTATATTTGTGTATTGATCATCATATACAGTCAAAGTGTGAGATATGAATATATAGTAGAAAAGTCAAAATGTTACAATTAATAAAGAACGGAGGAAGTATGATATAAATATTTATGTCCCTCACATATTTTTTAACATACTAGTCAATCAATCTTTTTTAATATATGATAGTGATAAAAAAATCAATTGTGGAAGAGTGTTTTTTAAAGATAAGATGAAGGGGGCTCACCGCTCACTTGAGGGGATAAGGGGAATTCCTCAAATGAGTCCCAATGTCCCATGACGTTTGATCCATAAACCTCAGGGATATGAGGTGGGAAGCGATGACACTACTCCACCGCCTCAACCTCATTGTAGAAGTCTAGAAGAGTGTATGTGAGTCATCATATATACATATTATATGAATGGTAAGAAATTATGTAGCACAAAAATGGTTGCGGTTTTCATTGGCAAATATAACTTATTGGATACGAGGAAACCCCATGTCCCATTTTCTTGGAGCCATCTTTTTTTAGCACAAAATAGGATTGATATTATAGATAATAGGGGTGTAAGTTATTTGGTTAAAAACCGAAAACCAAACCAAACCGAATTAGAAATTTGGTTTGTTTTTTTTTAGAAATTGGTTTGGTTTGGACTAAAAAAAAAATTAAAATTCGGTTTTTTGGTTTGGTTCGTTTTGATTTTGGAAAACCGAAATATACAAATAGACCATATAGAAATAGGAGTTAATATTAAATTGGATTGAATCTATTGTTGGATTATCCTTTTCATTCACATCAAACTTCAATTTGGGTTTATGCGCTGTTTTCTGAAAATGACGAAATGACGAAACATTGTTGATATATTCTTTTAAACTATTTGAGGGAAGATCATTCTCACTCCACACCACATGTATTTTATCGGTTCCATGACATGAAGCATAATGAGCAACATCGCTTTAAAAGATAACCATAAACATGTATTAGATGTTGGGAATTTTATGTTGTTGGTGACATGCATGCTGCCATGTTCAAGTGGTATTTTGTATTTTGTAACTTGGCAAACTTAAGTCTTGGGTTATTTTTATAGAAAAGTTTGGTTTCATCTTGGTTTGGTTTAATTTCGGTTTGGTTTGGTTTGGTTTGGATTTTGAAATATTAAAAAAATTCGGTTTGGTTTGGTTTGATTTGGTTTTTGGTTTTGATTTTGGTTTGGTTTGGTTTGGATTGAGTCGAATTCCGATTTGGATTTGGATTGGAAATTTCAAAACCGAATTTATTTCGGTTTGGTTTGGTTTTGACCTAAAACCAAACCAAAAACCAAACTTACACCCCTAATAGATAATACCCCACAATTGTAATCAAAATAAACCTAACACAAGGTATTAACAAGCTTTCTTTAAGAAATAGGATAGTATATGTTTTTTTTTTTTTGACATCTCAAGGATAGTATATGTTAGGGCATTAGGCCATATGAATAGTGAGTTTAAGGTTCAAATCCAACATAGACGATGTTTCTTCTTCAATGCAAGTAATCGCGCCATTCTCATAGTTGCCATCAATATCATGAGCATTATATCCATGAGGTTTTGATGGTGGCTTACTACTACATGGATCGTTCTTCTTTGATTCAGATGAATTTGTGATGGGAGACATTTGTGGATGAGAAAGATGATGATGACAGACTTTATGGTTATTAGGATCAATTCCCTTGCACATTAGCTTCTTCCTTATGTGAGAATTCCAATAGTTTTTCACTTCATTGTCTGTCCTTCCTGGCAATCTTCCTGCTATCAATGACCACCTAATAGCAATATATTGCAATATCAATTGTAATTTTGAAATAACAACAAAATTTTTAAGGAACTTCAGTATGCAAATGCTCATCATCAAGCACACACATAAAATGACGTTGATGCTTTTTTTTTATTTTTGTTCATCTATAGAAGAGTAGCATACATGGCCTTATATATTTTACAATTTGAACAACCACGCCATTACACTTTGTTCCATATTTCTTGCAACACTATAGCAGTTTTGAGGTCTCTAATGCGCTACTTTAACTATTAATATCTTCAACTATGAATGAATAAATATTATGGATCTAACAAGATCCCATCAAGATCCCATCTGCCTATTTTTCCCTCTATAATGATAAGAATTTGTGGTCCAAGTTTATTAAGTTTGACCTTAAAATTGCGAGTGCTACATGAATTAATATGAATACGGATGAATTTCTTTCATGCTAATATTATTAATTATGTCAAAGATTAAGGTTTAACCTTTTTAGTATAGGTTTTATTTTATGATAACCTAAACTTTTTATTTTCCCCATTTCTAATTTGGACAATTAGGTAAAAGAAAGTCTCAAAAACAATTTCCAATATATAAGAAATACGTGTGGGGTTTTGTTGGACTCGTCTCATGGTGTACATTTTGAAAACCAAACTTTTATAATTTTTACTAATATATAATTAAAGATATTAACGATACAAAACGTGTATTGGCAAACGTGCATTAGAGAAATGGGCAATCTATTAAGGGACAGAGGGAGTAGTTACTAACATGGCACGTGAACAGATATACGCCCATCCCTTGCAATTCATTCTTTTGGTAGAGAAAGAAAGATAAAGACTAAAAAACTAATGATTTACAAGTGAGATGAATAATGTACCTATTGCCAAGAAGAGCATGAAGCTTGATGATAAGGTCCTCCTCATCTTGAGCAAAGTTTCCTCGTTTAACATCTGGTCTTAGATAATTTATCCATCTCAACCTACAACTCTTGCCACAACGGTCTAATCCTAAAAAATTAGTTGATACACCCCAAATTAAAAAAAGCAAACATATTAAATTAAATTCGTGATATATATAATACAAATAAATACAGATATAGATATAGATATAGATATAGCTACGGATAGTGTAGAAAGACAAGCTACATGTAAAAATATGTGAAAGGAGGAGGGATAGATCGATAACGAACAAACCTGCAGCTTTGGGGAGAGAATGCCAACAACCTTCACCATGGAGTTTAATGTGATCAACGAGTTTTTGATCTTCTTGCTTTGACCAAGAACCCTTGTTTCTTCCATCCTGATTACAACATGGCTTCCTCATCTTCTTTAGTTCTAGTTTTCTGAAATCGAAGTTATTATAGTATATATACCGCGAAAATCAACACAAGTAAGAGGTATTAGCTAGATGTTTGTACATAAGAGAGAAAAGTAGAGAATTAATGAAGGAATTCAGCATCACATTATATTCTTATGAAGTATAATATAACAAAGAGAAGTAGAGAAAACAAAGGCATATATATAGGAGTATGTAAAAAGCTAGCCATATGACTTATTAGGTTGACTTGGACTGGCGGTTTTATCATGCATATATGATAATTAGGTGGGTCACAGCATGTATTCACTTGTTACCCTTTGCGTAAGGAAGGACGAATGAAGGAAAACAAGGTAAGTAGTTGCAATAAATTAGAGGTAGAGTGGATAAAACTGCATGCAATTTGTAGAAAGATTTGATTTGTTAAGCTATATACATTATGCAATATGTTATATGGATGATGTATCAGAGGACCAGAGGGTGAATGTGAGTTCGTACTTAGTAGTGGGTAACTGCACGCATATCAATATATATATGATGCACTACTCTTCCAAGTCCTTAAAGTATGGCAAAGGATTACAAAACATTGGTTGAATTTTTTTTTCTTGTGATATAGTAATATACTTATAATACTTATTGTTATTGTTTTGCTATTTGTGTGGTCAGAATATGAAAATTTTGATGGTTTTAGGTGATTAATATTTAAGGAAATCTTAAAATTTTAATTTCAACATAACATTAATATTTTATAATAATATAATAGAAGAAATTAATAGTTAAAGATATATATGAACTAAAGATTGTGAAAAGTAAACAAAAACCCCTTTCATAGGACGAACTAGGGTTAGCGCTTAAAGGTCGCTAAAACCACCGGCTATTACATAGCTATACAAGCACTCGAACTTCACAACGTGAAGGTAGAAAGTAGAATAATGTCTGTACCTTAATTACCACTAGCCTGCACCTAAAAGTTAACTTGGTTGACTCTTAACACATGCAACATATTTATTTTTCGGGATGTTTCATAATACTTGCAACATGTCTCTTATTGGCAAATTCTTATACAAAGAAAGCTTTATTTTACTTATATAAGCACATGGATCATGTTTCACTCTCTCTTCTCTTCCCTAATTTATGTGTCATTTGCCAATGTCGTATGTATTAAGATACAGAGGAAAAAAAAAGCTAAATAAAAATTGAATCTTTAATAAGATAATGCACTCGACTAAGTTGCCCTCTATTCTTCAACGTAACATTGCTGATTGCTCTAATGCCTTTTGAAATGCTCCCGCCTCAGAAGAATAAAGAAGATTAATCTATATATATATCTAAAACCCAAAGTAAAAACGTCTTGTCTACTTGGCGTATCTTCCCCTCCCCCACACAATGAAATGGCATATTAAACAATAAAAATGTGTGTTATGTGCCTCGAACCAATGACCTCTCATTTAAGATATAAGTCTGATTTAACCAACAACTACTCTACAATCTCATGTTGGTATTTTTGGGGAAAAATATATATTTAAAGATAAGATAATTTCCTATTTTTAAGACAATTAAATACAAATGTATATATTAATACTCATTAAGGTAATGTTAATAATAACATGTCCTACCCTTTTAGTAATCTTATAATAAAAAAACAAAAGCTCTTCAAATTTTTATAACCTCTCGTAATTAACACTACTACACCATTTCATTCATTCAATTGTATTCTTACACATCAACCTACGTTAAAAAAAGATTGTATTATATTTTTTATAAGTAATTATATATTTATATATATATGTACTATCTTGAAACCGAGGTTATATTGATGAATAATTCATGTTATAATTTACTTTGTAGAAAATTTAAAAGAACTCGAAGATCAATTAATTTCCTAAGTACAATCCAATGCCTATAACTTCTTTTTTTCCACTTTTCTCAAGCGTTTGATTTAAGACTTCAAATTCACATTGATAAATGATTAGGGGCATCGCCCGAGCCAACAACTAGTTGGAGACTATATGTCAACCTAACTTATCTCAAGCCCCCCCAAATGTGTACAAAAATTATCTGAATAAGAAAGTTGAGCGTATATTAGTATAAAAATGAAAGTAATGAAGTAACAATACTCACATTTTAATTAATCAAGTGAAGTTGAGGTGGTGGAGTAGTAGCATCGCTTCGCACCTTATATTCCTGAGGTCTAGGGATTAAATCTCATGGGACTCATTTGAGGATTTCTCCCTATCCCCCTTCAAGTGAGTCCCCTTCATCTTACCTTAAAAAAAAAAAAATTAAGTAATCAAGTAGTTTAAGAAAATAAGTGAATTGCCACAATGATACACTTTTAAACTAGTAATATGTACAATCTATATTATACACACTAATGTACCATATATAAAAGACAATTTGTTTTGCTCTCCATATGAGGTAATAGCCTTAGGTATACGATATAGGTTTCGACTTTTGAGTGATTAGTGTTCACTCATCAAAAGAATGGGTAACTAATCTGGAACTTATTTTTCTAGCTATACAAAGAAGAAGAATGAAGAAAAAACCATCAAAATATTGCATTTTCCACAAGTATTAGTGTATGACTGGTGGGGAAGGCATTCGTGGTTGACTAGTTGTTTAGGAATTGTTGGATTACCATCCAGTATTCTCATAGCAGTAGCACTATAGAGTATATACCACCTGTCTCTTTCTATAAAATTTGGTAATAGCATGAGTTTCCACTTTCTTTGGATAAAGTTGAATTAAAAATAGTTGGCGTATCTAATAACCTTCTAAGTTTCTCCTATCATTATTCAGCCACTACAATAAAATCGTAGCCATTACAATTACTTAATCTCAACCCTTCATTTTTAGTGACTCATCTTGTCCATTGACTTCGTTAACCTTTAAAGCATTCTAAAAAATTGTCGAAAACTAGGTAACTTTGTTAATTGTGAATTTCATAAAGAATAACGGTTAGTTTTAGTTTCATTATAAAAGTTAATTAAATAAATGATGGAAATTTTAAATTAAAAAAAATTGTCTAGATTGATCAAGTTATCATGGCTACAATTTTATTATAGCCATTATAAAATGATCCCATTATTCAATAACCGAGAAATACATTAACAGAGATTGACCTATGTGGCCCCTATTTTTGTTGGTGTAAAATATGTAATAACAGATGACATAGATGCGTAAACCAATAATGATGCGTAAAATCAAAATTCTTATTAACATATACAATCGAGCTGTTATAGCGAGTAGAGCACTATAAAAATCGAGGTATCGAGCTCGAATCCTGATATAAGAAGCTTATAACTTACTTCGTGTTTGTTTATAATTATTAAACATACCTTAATCGAGTTATGAACAAACTTGTCGTCTTCACAAGCATATTGGAAGGAAATGACTATAATAGTGTCAAGTTATCAACCTGGATTACATGAACCAACTCATTGTCTTTCGTAATTGGATGAAAAACTCAAGAAATGTTGGAAGGAAGTTTATGTCAACTTTGTTGAGAATTAGATTAAGCAAACCAACTAATTACTTGAAATCACCACTAATCAACAATCAAATGAAAAGTAATGAAACTAAGAACAAATAAGAAAGCAATGAAAAGCACACCGATTAACGTGGGAAAACCCGAGCACCGGGAGAAAAAACCCACCAAGCAAGCACCTTTGATTAATGAAGAAAAATGGATGAACAATACAAGCATTAATGGATGATTTAATGCTATTTTCTCTCTCCTCTTTCACTAAACCCTAGGTTGATCTCTCTTTTGTGTGAATACACTACAAAAAAATGCTCGTATAGCGACGGAGTTTTAGAAACGGATTTGTATCCGTTTCTAATTTAGAGACGGAAAATTAATAATCCGTTTCTAAAAAAATATAGGGACGGATTTTAAAATCCGTCGCTAAATTAGAGACGGATTTTAAAATCCGTCCCTAAGTTAGAGACGGATTTTAAAATCCGTCCCTAAGTTAGAGACGGATTTTAAAATCCGTCCCTAAGTTAGAGACGGAATTATAAAATCCGTTTCTGGTGTGTTTTACCAATTTTTCCAGACTTTGTCAAAAATTTAGATCTAATTTAGAGACGGATTTTGAAATTCCGTCTCTAAATTAGAGACGGATTTTTGAATTCCGTCTCTAAATTAGAGACGGATTTTTGAATTCCGTCTCTAATTTAGAGACGGATCTTTAAAATTCCGTCTCTAAATTAAAGACGGATTTTCAAATTCCGTCTCTAATTTAGGGACGGATTTACAAAATCCATCTCTAATTTAGGGACGGATTTTCAAATTCCGTCCCTAATTTAGGGACGGATTTTCAAATTCCGTCCCTAAGTTAGTCAAGTAGATATGTTTTAAAATGCACTTTCAAATCCGTCTCTAAATTAGAGACGAAAATTCAAATTCGTCTCTAAATTAGAGACGGAAATTCAAATCCGTCTCTAAATTAGAGATGGAATTTCATTTCGTCTCTAAATTAGGAGACGGATTTGAAAATCCGTCTCTAATTTAGATAAGGAGATATTTTTTATAATGCACTTTAGAGACGGAAATTCAAATCCGTCTCTAATTTAGAGACGGAAATTCAAATTTGTCTCTAAATTAGAGACGGATTTTTAAGATCTGTTTCTAATATTTCTTTCAATTATTATCAATTCCACACGTAAAAGTAAACAAGTAGTACTTGGTGTAGTTGGTATGAGTTTCTCCTTGTGACTTAGAGGTTACAGGTTCGATTCCTACCAACTGCGGTTCTTGAGAATGGGGATTCCCCTTACCCATTTCCACTTGCTTCCAAGAGCCTTGCCTACAAAGTCGACGGGTTGACCGGAGCGAGGTTCCGAACCGAGTGAGATTGTGAACCGGTAATGGGATCGGGTTGAACCGAACAACTAACAATAGGTGATTTTAAAAAACCATTCCTAAACTTAGAGACGGATTTCAAAAATCCGTCTCTAAAATTAGAGACGGATTTTTGAATTCCGTCTCTAAAATTAGAGACGGATTTTTGAAATCCGTCTCTAAAGTTAGAGACGGATTTTTGAAATCCGTCTCTAAAATTAGAGACGGATTTTTGAAATCCGTCCCTAAACTTAGAGACGGATTTTGAAATCCGTCCCTAAACTCAGAGACGGATTTTCAAATCCGTCTCTAATTTTTTGCTACGGAATTAGAAACGGATATTATTCCGTCGCTAAATTAGAGACGGATATTTGGGATTCCGTCTCTAAGTTCGTTTAGCGACGAGGACTTTAGTAACGGACATAATCCGTCTCTAAATCCGTCTCTAAGTACATATAGCGACGGATTTTGACGATTTAGAGACGGATTATGTCCGTCGCTATAGAGTGATTTTTTTGTAGTGATAGTGACCTAAAACATGAAAGAGGGGGGTTTATATACTTTTAGGGGTTTAATACAAATCAAGGGATGAGATTAAAGCTTGAAATCGTAAAAGATCCCGACAAATCTGGGTTGCCCGGACGAGCGCGAAGAAACGCCCGCCCGGGCCCAAGACCCGCCCGCCCGCCCGGGCCTAAAGGGACTGGAAGCTTCTGCCCAAAACAGAACCCACGAACACGCAGCAGCCCGCCCGGGCCCACACGCCTGCCCGGGCCAAAGGGAAGCTCGTCCGGTGCAGGGTATCCCTCACCATTCTGCCTCGAAGGCAGTAGATGCAGCAGTCCTAGAGCCCGCCCGAGCTGGGTATAGCCCGCCCGGGCTCCCTGGCCAGCCCGGGCAGTTGGATTTGGGGGGGGCTGGGCTTCGCTTGCTCGCGTGCTGTTGGGCCGTGCCTACACTAGCTTCAAGCGTGGGCTTCTCCTTGTGTTTGCACAAACTCCACAAGCCCAACAATCTCCCACTTGGAGATTTGGGCAAACCAAGTTTCAAATCACAAAAAAAACATATACAAACTCAAATAAAACATCATCCAAAACCAAAGATGCTTACTCTCCTCCATCTAGCAATGGAGACCAATTGAGGTTCTACACAACCTCAATTTCTCACTGGGTACAACCTTAGTGAGCATGTCCGCCGGATTCTTTGAACCGGCAATCTTCCTCAAAACCAAGACACCATCATCCACCAAACTCCTAGTGTAGTGGTAGTGCCTCTTTATGTGCTTGGTTCGGTAGTGAAACATAAGATTTTTAGCCAATTGAACCGCACTTTGGCTATCACTATGCAACACACATTGTTGTTGCTTCATGCCCATTTCATCAAGAAAGTTCTTCAACCATTCCATCTCCTTTCCCGCCTCCGACATAGCCACATACTCGGACTCCATAGTAGACATGGAGACACACTTTTGGAGCTTGGACATCCAACTAATGGCCGTGCCACCAATAGTGAAAACATACCCCGAAGTGCTCTTGCTTGAATCAACACATCCTCCAAAATCAGCATCAACAAACCCTTCCAAGATCACTCCTTTTCTCCCAAAGCAAAGAGCCATAGAAGAAGTACCTTGCAAGTACCTCATGAGCCATTTCACGGCTTCCCAATATTGCTCACCCGGATTTGCCATGAACCTACTCACAACTCCCACCGCATGAGCGATGTCGGGCCTTGTGCACACCATAGCATACATCATGCTACCAACGGCCGAAGCATAAGGAACAATGGTCATTTGCTCCTTTTCTTCATCCGTTTTGGGTGAATCCTCCTTTGACAACTTGAGGTCAATAGAAAGAGGAGAACTTCGAGGCTTTGCATCAACCATGTTGACCCTTTTTAGCACCTTCTTGACATACTCCTCTTGAGATAACCTCAACAAACCCGCCGATTTATCTCTCAAGATTCTCATGCCAAGTATTTGCTTCGCCTCACCCAAGTCCTTCATCTCAAACTTCTTTGACAAATTTTCTTTCAACTTGTTCACAAGATCCATACTAGAACCCGCAATAAGCATGTCATCAACATAGAGAAGCAAATAAACACAACCATTTGCGTACCTTTGAAAGTAGCAACAATGATCGCCATCCGATTTCACAAATCCATTTCCTAGCATGAACATGTCAAACTTCTTGTACCATTGTCTTGGAGCTTGCTTCAATCCATATAAGCTCCTCATGAGCTTGCACACCAAGTTCCCTTTACCCGAAACTTCAAACCCTTCCGGTTGCTTCATGTAGAGGTCCTCTTCCAAATCCCCATGTAAAAACGCGGTTTTCACATCCATTTGCTCAAGAAAAAGATTTCCGGAAGCCACTATTGCCAACAAGATTCTAATAGTGGTGAGCTTCACAACCGGAGCAAAAATCTCTTGATAATCAACCTCTTCTTTTTGTGAAAACCCTTTTACCACAAGCCTTGCCTTGAAACGGATTGTGCCATCCGGGTTCATCCTTCTTACGAAAGATCCACTTGTTCAATAGTGCTCTCTTTCCCTTGGGTAGTTCACACAACACCCAAGTCTTATTCTTCACCAATGAATCCATCTCATCTTTCATGGCTTGCTCCCACTTAGACGATTCACTAGACTTCATTGCTTCACCATAGTACTCCAGTTCACCCGCATCGGTTAACAACAAGTAATGCAATGAGGGAGAGTATCGATTCGGTGGCTTGATAGACCTTGAAGATCTCCTCACTTGAGGAGTGGAGCTAGCTTGTGGAGTGCTTGGTTCACCTTGAACCTCATCATCCATGTCATCAAGAGGGTCATCCTCTAAATCAATAGATTCATCAACATTGGGAGCTTGAACATCTTGTTGAGAAGCTTGAACATCATCTATCTCAACTATTTCTCGCTCTTCTCCAATCCACCCTCTCTCAATTGAATCTCCACCAAAATTATCCTTATACAAGGATTTCTCATCAAAGGTCACATCACAATGCCTAATCACCACACGGTTCTTAGGATCCCAAATACGATACCCATATTTTTCACAACCATATCTTATGAAGTAGCATTTAATGGTCTTTGGGTCAAGCTTATCACGCTTTTCGGATTGAACATAGACAACACAACCAAAAGTTCTCAAGTGTGAAAGACATACCTCTTTACCACTCCAAACTTCCTCCGGAATCTTGAACTCCAAAGGAACGCTAGGTCCCCGATTGATCAAGTATGCCGCGGTGCTTACGGCATCGGCCCAAAAGCACTTGGGAAGACCCGCGTGGATCCTCATGCTCCTTGCCCTCTCAAGAAGTGTTCTATTCATTCTTTCCGCTACCTCATTTTGCAAGGCTTTCCCGGAATGGTCCTCACCAAAACAATGTCATGCTCTTGACAAAGCTTCTTGTAAGCTTCCAACTCATACTCACCTCCATTATCGGACTTGATACTCTTTATCTTCTTACCCGATTGATTCTCAACTTCCGCCTTCCAAACCTTGAAGGTTTCATACACCTCGGACTTGTGCTTCATAAAGTAAATCCATACTTTCCGGCTAAAGTCATCAATGAAGGTCACAAAATACCGTGAGCCACCAAGGGAATTGATGGGGGAAGGTCCCCATACATCCATGTGCACTAGCTCTAGCTTCTCATCTTTCAAAGACTTCTTGGTTTTTGTGAATGACACTTTCTTTTGCTTCCCAAAGACACAAATCTCACAAAATTCCATGTCGATTGATTTCAAACTCGACAACTTACCCTTTAAAGCTAGAATCTTCATCCCTTTCTCACTCATGTGCCCAAGCCTAGTATGCCATAGCTTGGTGTCACATTCCGTAGTTGTAGCAATCATGCTCTTACACCCTATGGTAGTGTAAAGTGTGCCGGTTTTAGAGCCACGAGCCACCACCATAGCTCCATTGGTTACTTTCCAAACACCGTCACCAAACATGGTTCTATAACCACATGAGTCCAATTGACCCACCGAAATCAAATTCTTTTTCAACTTAGGTATACACCTAACATCTTGAAGTTTCCATAGGCTCCCACTTGAAGTCTTGATCATAACTTCTCTTTTCCCCATGATATCCAAAGGTTCATCATCGGCTAGATAAACCTTCCCCAACTTCCCACCCTTGAAGTTGCGAAATAGCTCCTTGCATGGAGAGGAATGAAATGAAGCTCCCGAATCAAGGATCCAAGACTCAATTGGGCTATCAACACTCAAGATCAAAGCATCACCAAGTTCATCGGATGCAACACTAACGGATGAACTTGCATCATCCCGATTCTTATGATTCACACCACCCTTCTTCTTGGGATTGGGACACTCTCTTTTTAGTGTGCCCCTTTACACCGCAACCCCAACACACAAGATGAGCACCTCCCCTTCGACTTACTTCGCCCCTTAGACTTCGATCTCCCATGCTTGGCATTGCCCTTTGTTGTCTTCCCCTTCCCCTATTGCCACTATGATAAGCTCCACCCAATGATTCACGGACTCCTTTCTCCGAGTGCTCTCACTCAAGATAAGATCCCTCACATTGTCACACACCAACTTCTCCTTCCCCGAAGAGTTGCTAATAGCGGAAACCACCGTATCCCATGACATAGGCAAAGAAGACATCAAAATCAATGCCCTCACTTCATCTTCAAACTTGATATCAACCGAAGACAATTGGCTAATAATCGAATTGAACTCATTTATGTGTTCGGCGGTCGAACCTCCATCAACCATCTCAAGATTAAACAACCGACGCATCAAATACACCTTGTTAATTGCCGAGGGCTTCTCATACATATTTGATAGAGTTTGCATCAACTCCGCCGTTGTTTTCGTCTCTTTGGCATTGAAAGCCACACTCCGGGCCAATGTCAATCTCACCACACCAAGAGCTTGTCGGTCAAGCACTTTCCATTCATCCTCCATCATACCACTTGGCCTTGTCCCTTCAAGTGGTAGGAAGAGATTCTTTTGGTACAAATAGTCCTCTATTTGCATCTTCCAAAAGCCAAAATATTTCCCATCAAACTTCTCAAGTCTCACCTTTCCATCCTCCATTGTTGAAAAACAACCCAAGTTCAAAAATAACAACTTTATATCAACAAAGCAAAAAAAACTTTGAACTCCAAACTCCAAATAACTAGTTTTGCACACAAATCTAATTCAAATACTTTTCCCAAGGTAAACCTTAGCTCTTGATACCAATTGTTGAGAATTAGATTAAGCAAACCAACTAATTACTTTAAATCACCACTAATCAACAATCAAATGAAAAGTAATGAAATTAAGAACAAATAAGAAAGCAATGAAAAGCACACCGATTAACGTGGGAAAACCCGAGCACCGGGAGAAAAAATCCACCAAGCAAGCACCTTTGATTAATGAAGAAAAATGGATGAACAATACAAGCATTAATGGATGATTTAATGCTATTTTCTCTTTCCTCTTTCACTAAACCCTAGGTTGATCTCTCTTTTGTGTGAATAGTGACCTAAAACATGAAAGAGGGGGTTTATATACTTTTAGGGGTTTAATACAAATCAAGGGATGAGATTAAAGCTTGAAATCGTAAAAGATCTCGACAAATCTGGGTTGCCCGGACGAGCGCGAAGAAACGCCCGCCCGGGCCCAAGACCTGCCCGCCCGGGCCTAAAGGGACTGGAAGCTTCTGCCCAAAACAGAACCCACGAACACGGCCAAAGGGAAGCTCGCCCGGTGCAGGGTATCCCTCACCATTCTGCCTCGAAGGCAGTAGATGCAGCAGTCCTAGAGCCCGCCCGGGCTCCCTGACCCGCCCGAGCCCAAGATGGCCCGCCCGGGCAGCTGGGTTTGGGGGGGGCTGGGCTTCGCTTGCTCGCGTGCTGTTGGGCCGTGCCTTCACTAGCTTCAAGCGTGGGCTTCCCCTTGTGCTTGCACAAACTCCACAAGCCCAACAAACTTGTAGAGTGCAAGACACTAAAAACCAAAAAAAAAAACAAAAACTTTTGCCACTCAACTTGCCAAGGCGGAGAAATATTTTTGTTTGTGGTGATAACCATCGGTCAAGAGTCCATAAGACTCCAATTAATTCGGATTTGAACCGGAAAAGGTGGATCGAGGGGCCAAAGCTCTTCCGACATGTTGTTGGCACTTTTCCAAAACTCGAACCTGAAACCTTTAGTTTAGCTAGAACAAATCCTTTACTAGTTGATCTAAGGGAAACACAATTCATATACAGAAATTTCAACTCTAACCAATCTCAATTGCAACTATTGATTATTAGAATAGAACACAAAAGGAACTTTAGTCTAGTTCAATATAGTATCTTTCACTCATAGAAGCTAAATACACATTTTACTGCACAACACCCACCAAATTATGCAAAACACCTGCTTTACTTCCTTTTTCTTCTTGTCCTGTATAACTTCATTTACAATTTTGGGAGCATACAATACAATATGTATGAAATAAGCACTGACGAATAGCTGTTTAAAGAGGTTTTATGAAACTCGTCCTAACAATCACCATCAATGAATTACTTTTCACGAACTAAAGTTGACACAGATCTTCAGCTTCAGACTGAAGTCCAACACAGCAGATAGAACAAACAATAAACCTGAAAGTATATTCCACTAACAGTTACCATAATAACACTTCCAACCACAAATAGACCTTGTATAATGAAGTATTTTGATTCGTTCACAAATAAACGTCATTTTACCTTGAATGTAAATTTTACCACACCTCCACTTACCTATCTCTCAAACAACTTTTTTCTATTTATACTTCTACTGTTCTATATGCGAGCCCAAGCTTAACGGGTTTTTATTTGTGGATGGAGAAAGTATCAAGTTAGCAGGAGTACGAAGAAATACAAAAGGATTCAGCAGAAGAAATGAAATGCATTAATGCAATCACAAAATACCAAAGGGGGATCACCTAACTCAACTTTGACAAGGCAGTTGTAAGTTTGTAACTTGTAAGCCACGTTTCGCCGGATGTCTTCTTGCTAAATATAATCATTTGGCTCCTACCATTTAAGGGGTTTCCTCACCAAAAGGCAGATCCAGCTTCATCGTGCTTCTGATTGCAGCAAAGACTTCCCTGTTCCAAAATGTTTGAGGTTACTCGGATTTGAAACTCAACATCGTGTCTTCAAAAATCCCAATGAATGCAAAATTTTAGATAAAGAGTGTAGTCAGCAAGTAAAAAGAAAACTTTATCTCCAAGTTCTTCTAAAATCTATACTAATATATTAAAAGGTGTTCTTAACCAAGGAACGGTGCCTGATAAATCATATTTATATATAGTTTTAGGGTGCATTTAGGTTGCATTTTAGAGCATTTAGATTCATATTTAGGTTCATTATTGCATCATATTCTTAAGTTATGTTATTCTACTCCTATTCGGTATGTTTTCTTGTTTTTGATGAATTTCAGGTAATGAGAACGTATTTGGAGTATATTTAGCTGAGCTTGAGGATTAGGAGCACTTGGAAATAAGCTACGATGCATAAGGATAGTATGGATACGTCTTAGTACGAGTTTGAGCGAAAACGAAGCGGAAAATCATTAGAAGAAATGTGAAAAAGGAGTCATGTACACTCTTCTGATCATAACTTTTGATGTACTTCTTAGAATCAAGAAATTCCAGTTGGGTTGGAAACTAGACTTGAAGGGCTTTCCAACGATAGGTCACACGCCCCAAATGGACTTCTGGTTCGAGAGATACAGCCTTCGCAAGTTGACGCAAAATCAGCTGTTTTCCCGCCCTCGGCCGATCAAGGGTTTTCGCCCGACCGGGCGAAATGAAATTTTCACATGATGCAAGGCATGTTAGCCCGGTCAACCGGGCGAGAAAGGAGCCAAAATCGCTTGCGCGCCCGACCGGGCGGTCTCGCCCGGTTGACCGGGCGGATTTGCTTTTCTGTCGTAGTTCCTCAATCACCGTCGCCCGACCGGGCGGATTTCGCCCGGTCAACCGGGCGGTTTCTTGACGGGTTTATTTGCCTTTTTTAGCCGGTTTTGTAAAAACTATAAATAAGTCTTCTCTCTCTCTCAAGAGGCCCCTCTCCATTCTGACATTATATTTGGTATTCTTAGGTTTAGCTTTAGTTTCCTTCTTCCTTTTCTCTCTAGTTTTTTCATGGCAAACCCTAGTTTTTCTTTTCTTCATTAATTCATGAGTTTATAATTTTCATCTCTTTTCTTTCATTGATTTCTTTGATCATGCTTTTCTTTGTTGATTTAAATTTCTTTATTTATTTCATGATTGAGTAGTTTATTTTCTAGGGTTTGGGAATCCATGTTTATATGCTATAATTCTTGATGGATGTTTATTGATGGTTTCATTAGTCATTGTTATTTCTAATTGATTAGTGTTTATATTATTAATCTTGCAATCGATCAATTGTCTTGATTAAATATTGCTAATATCGAGTCATAGATCGAGAGATAGTACTCTTTAGAGGCTTGCCTACAATTAGCAAATCCGATTATGTTGAGCCACCGTACTAGCATATGTTGATTTGAGAGCGTTAAGGCGCCCGACCGTAGGATTAACACGTGCTCTAGATATCTCGATTCATTGAACCATTGATGACATTTTGATAGATTATAGTTATAAACATGGTAAACCATTGCCCTAGATCCTTTTTAGTTTGATTTTCGTAGTTTGATTAGTTTAGAACTTTAATTCATTATTCGTGATCTTGTTTAGTTTTTCCATGCATTAGAAGCTAGATTAAAACAACCATCTCTCGTGGATTCGACCCTACTTACCCTACTACATTGTTAGAAGGTTTTGGAGGAATTATTTTTGACAGTGTACGACAACCTATCAAATTTTGGCGCCGATTCCGGGGAGACGGTATAGTTTTATTTAGTTTTTATTGTTGGTGAAATTAAACCGCATATATATATAGTTTTCCTTTTTTCTTTCTTTTTGTGAATATATATATTTTGTTGTTCTCCTTGTCTGTTTTAGTGTGTTGTCATGGAGTGGAATAATTATAGTTCGGAGGGGGTGTTTTTTCTAATTATCAAGGGCAATGTGATTATTCTCGGGTATTATAATGCGAATGATTATGTTTATGATGCATCATATAATTGTCAAAATTTACAAAATCGTGCATGAATTCCTATGAATATTCCCATGACCCTAATGAGTCTTATTTGCTCGATTATACTCAATGTTATCAACCCGAAGTGAATAATTATTTTCAACCCGAAACATCGTAGCGTCAAGAACTATTTAACATGATGAAAGAGTATATGGTTAAACAAACATGAAGATTTAAACGAATTAGCTCATGATTATCAAAACATAGCGAAATCTATTGAATTACTTGTTGTGCAACAATCTACTAATCAACAGAGTTATACTTGATGATGATGATTTTGGTGTTGAGAATTATACTCCGGAGGAGAAAGGCGTTGATATGACTCATGATAGTTTGGTAGAAGGTAAGGGTGTAATTGGTGAAGTTGGTAGTGAGTGTCTCTATGTCGACGAATCCTTAGTTGAGAGTGAAGTGTCTCACACTTCTTCTATAAACTTTTCATCCGCATATGAGTCTAAAGTTGAGAGTGAGATAATACATGAGTCTTTGTCGGTTCCATCCGATCTCGTTTTTGAGTCTCATGTTCCCTTCTCTAAAAACTTGATCTTATTCCTTCTTCCCCTTTATTATATCCTCCATCGTTCCTTCTTTCTCCCCTTTTGAATGACTCTCATGATAATGTAAATAATGTACAATTGGTTTCTTTTCCTTCTTTTGAGTCCCGTAAAAAGACTAACGATTTTTCTTTTTCTACTTCTTGTAAATCTAATTTTTCCTTCGATTTTTCTTTTTGTAGTTTTAGTAATTTTTTAGGATTATTTTTTTTCATTTTTACTTTTCATTCTTATATAATATGCTCGAGTTGTTTTGCGGGAACGTATGATAAGCTTCTTAGAGCGTTGAACTATTATGAGTGATCTACTAGTCTTAAATGGTCATGCAAGACCTTAAATCGGCGCTTATCGGGAGGCAACCCGACTTTTTTTCATTTTTTTTATTATTTTTTTTATTTTATTTTTTTTTGGTTTGACTAACTTTGCTAATATGTGATGACATCTTTTGCTAGGTACAAGCATAGCCAATTTTTGGCTAAGTTCACCGCCTCATTACAACTATCGATTGTGGTGGAGGTGTCGATGCTTTTGACACTCCCTTTGATTACCCACCCCTTTTGTAAGTTGTACCTCTCCCTCATTTCCTTCCTCTTTGTTCACATTGAGGACAATGTGTCATTCAACTTGGGGGAGGATGTCTCGTCATCATTACTTAGCACATGTTAGTTGCATTTAGTGTAGATTTCATTGCTTTCGTAGGATGTTGCACGGTTTGTACCGCTCACTAGGAGTGGGAGTTTACGTGCAACCAAAAAAATTGTCTTGCTTTCTTAGTTGCATTAGTTTATTTCATCTCATATTAGATTTCGTGTCATTTTAGTTGCATCTATCGGACTATTGCTAACACTTTTGAGAACCTTGTTGATATTTTACTACAATTCTTGAGCATCATTCATCTTGTTCATGATTCTTCATAGCATGATTGTTTCGCAATTGATTGGTTGTGGTAAGATTGATTGATCTATCTCTGGCTCGATTTAACTTTACTATGCGGACGCCCTAACCTAAGTGAGCTTCGTGCCTATAAACCGAAGTATTCGTGTCGGCTTATGTTTTTTTTTTCATGTGTGATTAGTTCCTTAGTTGTCGCATTGATCTTGATTTTGACTTGGTACTCTTTTGATATTTGATAGTGCATACATTTTGATATGATTGAGGCATTCTATTTCATGATCTTAGCTTCGAGTTATTCTTGTTTTCATATTATCCTTTCTCTAGCCCCGCCGAGCTTTCGACTATGTTTGATTGCTACCTACATTACAAGCCATTGGCCTCATTTGATATTTGTCCTAACCCTAGCTTGGGGAACGAGTATTAGTTTTGGTTTGGTTTGTATTGAATTAAAGTGTTCAATTTATGGTTTAGAAGGATGGAAAAGTATGTTTGGTGAGCTTTGAAATTGAATAGAAAATTCAAAAAAAAAAGAAAAAAAAAGAAGTGAAAAAAAAAAAGTTGTGAATAAAGTGAAATAAAAAGGGTTATGACTGAATTTCTTGAGTGAAAAAGGTTGTTGATTATATTTGGAGATTGTTGGTTGTTGCGTGGAGTTGTTGTGATCTTTCTTGGTCATGTTTTCAGTTATATGATGCTCTCCCTTCTTGGTTTTTCCACCACAATTCCAAAATTATTCCATACCTTTAACCTCAGCCCCATTGCAACCCTTAAAAGTCCTCTTGATCATTGTGTATTGTATTGTTGAGTGTTAAATGAGTCAAAAAGTCAAAGTTAAAGAGTATATGTTTCATCTGAGTTGACTTGTTTTAGGTTGAGTGTCATCATTTATCCTTTAAACACATGAGAGATTTGAGCGCACATGACTATAGTGAGGTCTGTCAGGTTTGGTTAAATCTAGCTTGGGAGAGATGGTATGTGGTATGATTGGAGAGTCGATTGCAATACATGACATGCTATGCGGCTTTGTTCGAGATTGTTTCGATACTTGGTTTGTGTAGTGATTATATCTCTTGTGTTTTCAGTTGAGTGTTTAGCCCTGTTGTAGTCCTATATTGTAGGTCGTCTTTCTTTTCCAATGTCTATGTCTTATTGCTTGGGGACAAGCAATGGTTTAGCTTGGGGGAGTTTGATAAATCATATTTATATATAGTTTTAGGGTGCATTTAGGTTGCATTTTAGAGCATTTAGATTCATATTTAGGTTCATTATTGCATCATATTCTTAAGTTATGTTATTCTACTCCTATTCGGTATGTTTTCTTGTTTTTGATGAATTTCAGGTAATGAGAACGTATTTGGAGTATATTTAGCTGAGCTTGAGGATTAGGAGCACTTGGAAATAAGCTACGATGCATAAGGATAGTATGGATACGTCTTAGTACGAGTTTGAGCGAAAACGAAGCGGAAAATCATTAGAAGAAATGTGAAAAAGGAGTCATGTACACTCTTCTGATCATAACTTTTGATGTACTTCTTAGAATCAAGAAATTCCAGTTGGGTTGGAAACTAGACTTGAAGGGCTTTCCAACGATAGGTCACACGCCCCAAATGGACTTCTGGTTCGAGAGATACAGCCTTCGCAAGTTGACGCAAAATCGCTGTTTTCCGCCTTCCCGGTCGGCCAGGTTTTCGCCCGACAGGGCGAAATGAAATTTTCACATGATGCAAGGCATGTTAGCCCGGTCAACCGGGCGAGAAAGGAGCCAAAATCGCTTGCGCGCCCGCAAGGGCGGTCTCGCCTTGGCTGAGGGCGGATTTGCTTTTCGTCGTAGTTCCTCAATCACCGTCGCCCGACCGGGCGGATTTCGCCCGGTCAACCGGGCGGTTTCTTGACGGGTTTATTTGCCTTTTTTAGCCGGTTTTGTAAAAACTATAAATAAGTCTTCTCTCTCTCTCAAGAGGCCCCTCTCCATTCTGACATTATATTTGGTATTCTTAGGTTTAGCTTTAGTTTCCTTCTTCCTTTTCTCTCTAGTTTTTTCATGGCAAACCCTAGTTTTTCTTTTCTTCATTAATTCATGAGTTTATAATTTTCATCTCTTTTCTTTCATTGATTTCTTTGATCATGCTTTTCTTTGTTGATTTAAATTTCTTTATTTATTTCATGATTGAGTAGTTTATTTTCTAGGGTTTGGGAATCCATGTTTATATGCTATAATTCTTGATGGATGTTTATTGATGGTTTCATTAGTCATTGTTATTTCTAATTGATTAGTGTTTATATTATTAATCTTGCAATCTGATCAATTGTCTGATTAAATATTGCTAATATCGAGTCATAGATCGAGAGATAGTACTCTTTAGAGGCTTGCCTACAATTAGCAAATCTGATTATGTTGAGCGACCGTACTAGCATATGTTGATTTGAGAGCGTTAAGGCCCGACCGTAGGATTAACACGTGCTCTAGATATCTGATTCATTGAACCATTGATGACATTTTGATAGATTATAGTTATAAACATGGTAAACCATTGCCCTAGATCCTTTTTAGTTTGATTTTCGTAGTTTGATTAGTTTAGAACTTTAATTCATTATTCGTGATCTTGTTTAGTTTTTCCATGCATTAGAAGCTAGATTAAAACAACCATCTCTCTGTGGATTCGACCCTACTTACCCTACTACATTGTTAGAAGGTTTTGGAGGAATTATTTTTGACAGGTGTACGACAACCTATCAGTGCCACGTGGCGCTCTCCCTTAGGTTGTTTTTTACTACATGTGATCCATATACAACAAAAAAATAGTAAATGCGTTACACAGGATTTGATCCAATGACTTCATGGTTTATATACTAAAGTCTTAACCACTAAACCAGATATCATTTTAAAGTAAAATGTTAATAATGAAAACTATAAGTTCCCGGGGCATAGCCCGGGCCTACAAACTAGTATAGAATTAAAAGCTCGGACTTGACCTGAAGGAGAAGTAGAACAGTAAATTCCTGTTACATAAAAGACTTATTTCCATTATAAGATGATGTCAGCTTCATCATCACATAAATCATAAGCAAGTATATTATGGTAGACGCTAAGTCCTAAGCCCTAACTAGCACCACCACACCCCACCTCTCTCCACCCTTCATCTTGAAAAAAGAAGATAAGTTTATTTTTCCGGCGACCGATTCAAATTTCAGATCAGATGCTCAATGCTATATTCAGGTTCATATTCACAGCATCTGCAATCCTAATTTTTTTGGGTACTAGTTCACCAGCATAAGCAGCACATCAAGAGACAAGTTCAATGCAAATTGGTCAAGCAACGGGAACACATATTGAGTGCCCACCACTATTGGAAAGCTGCTAAGCTCTTCGATCATGTAAGAGAGATGAAGACAGCAACAAACTTCATGAAAATTTTCTTGGTTTAGGTGGATATGGTGAAGTCTTCAAGTTTCTCACTTTGACCTAGTCAGGCTTGTTGACACTAAGGTGACTCGTATTTCCACTTGTGGTCAAAGAATGCAAGGTTACTGTTACCTTGATCCAGAATACTATCAGATTATTAGTTAATCTAATAGAAGTGAATTTAGCAGCTTTGGCGTTGTAAATATAGAGCCCCTTACTTCCAAGAAAGCTACAAATTTTAACAGGGAAGATGATGTGAACCTTGCTGTTTATGTAAGAAAGCTGGCAGATCGACAGAGATTATCAGATGCTGTTGACTCAGGACTTGCAACGCAGGCCAGCATTTAGAATTGGATGGTGAAAGCATTTGGGCTAGACACAGGGGAGGAATCATAGGTAAACTGTTGCAAAGATATCACAACTTACAGTATGCTCAGCATGTAGAGCTTCAGCAACAGCATCATTATGCTGATGAAGTGCCTTCTTGCAATTTTTAATCTTCTGATCAGCCGCTTTTGATGTCCTCAATAAACTATGATAAAATAGCGAGGTATCAGCAAAGTGCATGTGACGAGGTACTGCAAAGGGAGAGTGATGGGGAAGAAGGTCAATGCAGGGTTGAGAGAAAAAAATACATGGACATCGTATCATCAAAAAATGGCAAATACATGGACATCGTATCATCGAAAAATGGGCATGTTTGATCAAATTCAAAGAGTAACAGAGACATTATTACTGCTGGGATATCCTAGCAGCTTTTCCAACATCATCAAAGAGATCATAAAGTTCTTATCGGACTTTTGACATTAAAAATCAATTGCATAAACTTTTAAATCGACTCTAAAATTAATTGATAGACCAATAAAATATCAAATCCTTAAATTTCTTGAGAGAATAATTAATGGATTAATTAAACATGTAAGCATGATGCTCACCCCACTGTACTACACAAATTGTATCATTATTTGGATGAGAGGTCCTCTAAGGAAATAAACACAACAGTGCATGGTAATCCCAATTTCAGATGCAGTTTATCACTTGCTAGGGCTGTACCGGCAAGGAGAATATACCTAAAACTTTGAAAAGAGCAGATAATAGCCCATCACTCCAGGCAATAAAAGATACTTTTCAGCATTACCTGTCCATATCAATACAATTTATCAGACCATAATCTCGCAGGCAATGGTTATAAAAAAATGAATTTTCATAAACAAGGCCCTTCATACTTGAAAAATAAGTAATGATCCACTTACACCCTGCAAACATGTACTACTTTAAGTTGTTAGCAACAAATGACTACCATTATTAAGTGAAAAATCCACAAGTCAAAACGAGTATACTACTTATTGTTTAAGTCCTTTTAGTTCTGTTCCTAGTTGCTTATTGCCATTGGTTACGTTCTCATATCGCTTCGTCTGCAAGCCTACTCTTCTTTACCAGATATATAGATAATCAAAGCTAAAAATTGTTTACGTCATTCACATAATGTATGATAGCTTCTTTTAACACCCCCTCACAAGCATAGGCAACAGCAAAACAGTAGTTACAGCATCCACACCTTCGCTTAACAAAATAATGATATAAACATGTTAGAGCGCGGAAAAACTTAGTTTTTCGACAAATTTGTTCACTTTGGGAGGTAAATCGCCATATTGGCTAAGATTGCTGCAAATTGGTCATACTGCTAAGATTGCAGCTGCAAAATTGTTCAATGAGGGAGTGTTCAAATGCAGCCATTAAGTTCATTGAATGTACTTAGCAGAAATCCATTACTAGGGCTACCCAAGCTGTCGAAATGAAAGACCATAACTTTCAATTTTTAAATAAAAGCATTTCAATACTATAAAATACAGCAGATATCAACAAGATAACATCTCAATTGTGCTTATCGACCAAGATAAAAAGGATAAGCAATAGTATAATTACAATTTATATAAACTCTGGAGGCGAATTGGAGTCAGGCTTGCTGTTATCCCCCAAATCTCCTGGACCTGGGTGCTGCAGATTCTGCAGAATCTGAGGAGGAAGACCACCTAGCCCACCACCCAAACCATCAGCAGCTGATCCGAAAAATTGACACATAAAGCGCGCCATGATCCCAAGAATCTGCAATTGGTTTTGACAAGCATCAGCATGCATTTGCATCATTTGCTTCTCATGCTCAATTTGCAAACCCAACATTCTCTCCCTCCACTCAAGCTCCTCTTCCTCCCTCTTCTCTTCCATCTTCATTCTCCACCGCCTTTCCTCGTCTAACTCTCTCTCCAACCTCAACTGCCTATCATATTCCTTTCTTGCCCACCTAATTTGCATCTCTTCCAACTCCAACTCTCTCTCCTCCACCCTCTCCTCTGCCTCCCTCACCCTCTTCTCCTTATAATTCTCCATTTCTCTCTTACCTCCCTCCTTCGCCGCGACACAATCTTCTCTTGCAAATTCTCTCTCCTTTCTCCTCTCTTCCCTCTTCACTAAAACATCTCTCAACTCCACAACCCCAGCACCCAACATTGCAATCCTCCTCTTCTTCAATTTCTTCCCCAAACTCTCACTCTTTCCTTCTCCTCCACCATCAATTTCCTCTATCTCTCCACAAACAAATTCCCCACAATCTCCCACTTCCTCTTCTTCCTCACCCACTTCCCCATTCTCCTCAAATTCATCACAATCAATCTCAAATCCTAACCCTAACCCTAACCCATCATCCCCATTTCCCCCAAAAAACCCAATTTCATTAAATTTCTTGTTTTCCTTCAATTCAAGCTCAACATCCCCAAAAACCTCCTTATATTTCATGAAATTCTCCCAATGATTCTCCCCATCTTCCCAATTAAAATCCCCATTTGAAAATCTGATCTTCTGCTTCACCCCCAAATACTGGTGCCTCATATTTTGGACCTTGATTGATACATCTCTCCATGTCCACTTAAATGGGTAGTTAATCGGATCTTGAAGATGATGAACTGCGTTTACATGATCAGCAATTGGCTTGAATTTCTTCTCTCTGGTTTTTAATTTTGCTAAAGTCCCTGAATTTTGGAGCTCTGAATATCTACTCAACAGGGTTTTCTCTTCCAGTTCTGACCATTTCTTGCGCTTCATAGTTTTGTTGAATGAATATGAATGCTTTTGTGTTTGAAAATGGAGGTTTTGAGGTTTCATTTGCCGCTTTTTGGTTAATTTTTGCAAAGTGTGACGACATGAAGATCGTCTGTCGTGTCTAGTTGGTCAACATTCTACACTCTCGTAAAAAACTTGGTTCCAAAAAAATTGTACTCCTGATTCCTCAAGACTCATGAGTACTCTTTTCTTGTCTAGGTTCATGCCGGTGTGTTTTATTTAACTAGTGTTTAGTCATTAGTGGGTAATGGTATATTGAGGCCGTGTTCTTTTAGAATTAGTTTCAGTTTAGCTTAATTATTTAATTCTCATATTTTTATTTTAGTTCAGTTCATTTCAGTTTAGCACAATAGATTAGGGTTAAATAGGTATTCTTCTTATAGGTGCAATGTATATTATAAATCTATGTATATCGTGTACCTTTATTGTTCATTTCTCATCCGAGTATAGCGTCGCGTTTGTGCGTAGAATGACTTATCACGGCAATACAACTTTACATGTTTATAATAGTGAGATCAACTTACATACGTCAAGTCAAGCAAGGTTTGGTCTAGTGGTAAAAGTTTGGCTTCATGACTTTACATAGCTGGCTGGATATATCTTTTGAGGAAATAAAGTTGCTCTCATATCCAATCATATTTATAAGGAACCTTTAATGTGTATCTAAAACCTCATAATTAAAGATACATTAACACGATCAGTTAGTTCATCTAAACAAAACACAATCAGCTACTCGATTGACTCATTTGTAAAGTCTTATGGACTACTTATTATCACAAATGTTAAATGAAACCTATGAAACCTAATTTGCTTCAATGTTTCTTTCTTCACTACTACCAAGAGGTGAACAAGGCAACTAATCATAAACCATCCCACGCTCCTCTATTGATTCCTCTAATTCTAATCTATTCACTCAATCTTTCTAAAAAGAAAAAGTGAGTTAATTTGGTCATTTTCTCAAGCACATGACAATTTGTTTTTGTTCCAAACATATAAAAGAAAAATATCTCACATCAAATCAAATCCAATCTCAAATCTTGGACGGTATAACTAACCGTATAATTATAAGGGTACAGAGATTGGCACTACAAATAGTTGGTAATTTGGTATCAATTGTATCATGAATGACGAATGAGTTCATCTCCTTTGACATTGGCAGCCTCACTAGTCAACAATAACTTATTTACTCAAACTCTCCTAAATTTTCTCTCTTTCTCACCCAAAGAAACTTAAAGACTGAAGAACAAGATAAAAATGGACTCTTTTTGAGAATTGAATGTGTAATTCTCACTCTTCTACCATTTTGCTGATTAATTCTCACCCTTTTTTATCCTCGAAAATCCCAAAATCCTGCAATTTTAGGTGACCCATGAAAATATGTTCTTTACTTTTTCATTCATTGTAATCTGTACTTTTTTTTTTTTTTGCATTGAACTGTTTAAAATTGATTAAAATGGGTTTCCTTTTGTGCTGATTGATCAGGTCAAATAATTGGAAAATAAGGTCGATGAATTCGTCAATGGCGCAGCCTCCCATTTTATCGGTTGCTTTGCCTTCTGAGACTGGTCGTGTTCTCAGCATTCAGTCTCATACTGTTCAGGTAAATGAAGTTTTTGCCAAATAGTATATTCTGGATTATGCTAAATTAGTTGAAAATTCAATTATTTTGGTGGGTAATTGAATAAGTGGTTATATTAACCAATTAGTGAAATTCCAATTATTTTGATGGGTAAGGGTAATCTATGACATAATGATAGTTATATACTTATATGTATGGTGATTGCTTTAGTAATTGGATTTTATAATGCATGATTTTAATGTTGATTGCTGTTATGGATTTCGGCTAGCTTAGTTGGTAAAGTCTTAGGAGGCGGGAAATGAATCCCTTTGGCATCACTGCCTTTTGTAGCTATTTATCAACCAAAAAGCAGAAGATAATTGTTGGTTATGTTGATGTGAATCATTTGATTTTGTGCTTCCTTGGATTCAGGGTTATGTAGGCAATAAATCGGCTGTGTTTCCGCTTCAACTTCTTGGATATGATGTAGACCCGATTAATTCTGTACAGTTTTCAAATCACACAGGCAAGCTGGTTTAATGCCAATGTATTTTTTTCCTCCATCAGAAATTTTGACACTTGATGAACTTCTTCTGCTTATTAACTTTTTGAGCTGTGGACCATGTAGGATATCCAACATTTAAAGGTCAGGTATTAAATGGGAAAGAACTATGGGACTTGGTAGAAGGTCTAGAAGCAAATGGTCTGTTGTTCTACACTCATCTATTGACAGGTAAATCGTGGGCTATGCTTCATGCAAAATAGTTTTCCCGAATCCTGACACTGATAGAAAATTGAAAATGTCATGCAAATGCTACTGTGCAATATCCAAAAAGATAAAACTACCCAAGTGATACAAAATGAAGAAGCTTGTGTATTGTCTTTTGTTCATAGAAGACCGAATATATTATCTATAGGATAAATTTGGAGGTTATCTAAAACTTAAAGTTCAGCTAGCCAATATTGGTAAGTTTCATTTTGTAAGGTGAACCTCGTGTTTTTGTTAGACATGGGAGATATACATCTCCAGGGTTAGTTTTTCTCATGTTGGTATGAGAGACATTTATATGCATTGAATTGTAGCTATCGCTCCCTGCTTGTTTATCACTTCCCCCATCTTTGGATAACTACTCTGTAACTTTCCAACAATTAAGTTTTTTATGAGGTCCAGTTTTTTCAAGAGCATCATAGTATGCAAATTGCCTAGTTTTGTTATGGGGACAATAGCCATCTCAAATTGCTACAGTTGATCCACAGGAATTCCACGACATGTTTTTGGTCGATAAGAATAGGAATTTATCCCATTAGAAATTTAGAACCATACAGATCAACTCAGATGCAACCTGTCAAACTAATATCAATTAAATCCTGTTAGCCAACGTTATGAGGTTAATCTTCACCATTCTACTTTCTATGCTGTAGCCTATGAGTGGTGCTGTATGCAAATGAGTCATCATACTTCCTTGAGTTACACTGTATTTAGAAGTATATGCTTGTGGCACTTCCTAGAGGTAGGTCTCTCTTTGTGGACCGTCTTGAAAATCTAAGTTGCTTTCTTTATTTTGCAGGTTACATTGGTTCAGTCTCCTTTTTGAATAATGTCTTGGAAGTTGTTACTAAACTACGGTCCGTGAATCCTGGGCTTCTCTATGGTAACAGTCTCACTATCTCTCTTTTTATAATGATATAGGTAGTTCTTTTTCTTCGATAGTGATATGGTTTTCTGAAGCTTTTCTTTAAAGACTTTTGTTTATTTGGGACTTATTTCTTGTTGACCTTACTAGGTGTATTAGCAAGTTCACGCTAGAAGTATGTTTGTCTTTTAAAATTCAAATCATCTAGCTACAAGGAATATCAATGAGACTGCAGAACAGTGTAGATTGAAATGCAGAAAGTTAGGGCCATGGGGTCTAATATGTTGTATATGCTCTCAAATTGACTGTATTATCCCGTCGTAGATGTGTAAATTGGGAAGTGCAGACTAGACTTGAGATGAAAATTATGAGTTGCAATAGTCGGCACAGGGGGTTACATATCCTCATGGATGAAACATTAAGGAGCCAGTGCCACTGGATATATTTCACAATACGATAATCTTTGGTATGCTAGCAAGTAGCAAATTTCAACTAATGCTTTGCTTACTGCTTCAAATTGCATTATTGGATGATCATGATCCTGATTATATAAGAGGAATTTGAAAAGCAATTTCAAGGGGGATAACTTTTCTTGTTTATTTGTTTTAAAGAGCTGCATCTACTCCCCTTTTACTGGATTTTTTCTTTCCAGATTAAAAAAATTATAAGAGTAAAAAAGAAAAATATTCTCACTATAGCTAAGGTTCTTCTGTTTGCTTTTATTGTTGCGAATTTCCTCCACAAATTATCGAGTCAAAAAAGTATTATGTATGGAATTAAACAACTTTCGATCAGCTTTTCTTTTTCTTTTTCCTCATGGATATTATTAGTGCTTTAACATTAATATCATATTATACAATTACACAATTCCTAGTAGCATATTGTAATTTTGTAGTTTCTTTTATGTTTGCAGAACTTCTTTATTTGTGATGGATGGGACTTTATTTGCTCTTTGTCATATCTTTACTTAATTGAGAAGGTTATGTCTGTTTTAGACTTTCAGCTAGGCTCTCCCTGACATCCGCTTCCTTTTCAGTTTGTGATCCGGTCATGGGTGATGAAGGAAAGCTCTATGTTCCCGAAGACCTGGTGTCAGTATATAGGGAAAAGGTGTGTGGATTATTTGTAGATTTATCCACTATGTTAGATTAAGCCAGTATCAACATTTAGGATTTTTATTTTAAAGATGTCAAGCATGCAAGTGTGCCTCACCGGTCAAAACTACAGGCTCTTAGATCCCTGGAATCCATGACTTCACCTGTTTCCTATGTTAGAGCCACATGGTTGCTGATGTATTTATCAAGATTCTACTATTGCACCTCAGGCTCATACTTGGATGACTTATTTTTCTATTAAGGTTAGTGGAATAATGAAAATATATCTTGAGAAACAAAAAAATATGATGTGGCTCCAGGCTGCCAGCTATTGAAGATAGACAGATAATGAGATGGAGTTTGTTTGTAACTCATTGATAATAGGAGCTCCAACGGAAGTCAGGGTCATTAGTAAATGGTTTGGTTGTTTCATCCTGTTAGGATCTGATCTCTTTCCTGGAAGTTGGAAAACAAATTGATGTATTTGGCAGCAAGTACTTTAATGAAATTTGAATTTCCTCTTAGCTTGCCACTTCCAAAGGTTGGCAGTAGAGGTAGTCATGTTGCGTTCTCTTGGAATTTTGTCTTGTGCAATGAATCCAAGTTAACTATAAAACCATAGCTTGATAAACTTGAGCCTAACTAATAAAACAAACAAAGCTGAATTTGTTAGTATACAAAAATACCTTGGCCCAATGGTGATTCCATGATGGTTATCCATGACGTATGATGATATTGGGCATATTCCATCTACCATGGTCCATCGCCTACTATTTTTTAGTGGGAGCACCAAAAAGACACAAGTATTGTATAAGGCAAATGCTTATCTGATTATATTAGCTTACTGTTGAGCGGTAATATCTCCTTGAACTGGTGAATTATATTTATATCTTTCTCTCTAAGCAGCGTGATATTTTCTAAATTATCTGCTACCTTTTCCTGTCTTGTTTATAGTTTCATTAATATCTGCTATCAATTTATTGATTAGGTTGTTCCTGTTGCATCAATGTTGACACCTAACCAGTTTGAAGCTGAACTGCTGACTGGTTTGAGGTATCCTCCCTTTTCTGGTTCTGCATCCTAAGATTTGTCATGCAGTTATTTTTCTTTAACTTGAGGATCCTATATAGTGAACTCTTCTCTTTAAATCACTAATTCTGTTAATTAAACAATAATAAGAGGGGAAATTTTCAGTGGAAAGATGAAAATTCTTTTTGCAGTTTTCTCCCACATTTCGCTGTCATTCTTTCTAATGTTCTTGTGTGATTCTTTACTGGGCTAGGTAAAGCTGAAAACATGGCGTTTCTAGAGGTAGATGATACACATTGACATATTTTTGCAATTCAATATATAATGTGAAACAAGGACCTTCTAGTGCAAGGTTTTTAGTTATTTAAAAATGTTGCTACAAATGATAGTACATTCTTATGCTATTTCTTGGCATGCAAGTAAAGATTGTTGACATACATGGGTGACTTTTTGTTAATGAGTTCTTTTTTTCTTTCTTAATGTTGGTCGAAGTGACACCTCCTGCAATGTGATTCCTTATTGAATTTTGTTTTGGAATGAACCTACCCTTCGTATATTTGCAATCTGCAAATAAGTTAGTCTTTCAATATATGTGTTCTACGCCTTTATAACCTGTATTTGTGACAGGATTGTGTCAGAACAAGACGGCAGGGAAGCTTGTAGCAAACTTCATGCTGCTGGACCGGCAAAGGTTTTTCTTCTTGTGCTTCTATCATGAGCTTAAGTTTTAAAAAGATGATATGCTTTGTATTTAAGGTATTTCAGGTGTTCTTGGGTAATGTAACTCCTATGTAATAAGTGTATGTGTAATTCGTGATTTCGTGTCAATATGTTCTTATGGCTAAAGGCCTAAAGCAACGCCATGCAGTTCATGTGGTATTAGGATATTTAAGCTGGTTGATATTATTGGCTTAAAGACTGATTGTAGTCAAGTAGTCAACTAATCTGAAAAGAACCTAGCATGTCTACTGATGTACAATACAGGAGTATAGGGTATCTGTTACTTCTTCCAAAGTGAGGAAATGCTAGCTGGGGGTGTCACCCATAAATAACGATTAACTTTGCGGGTTGCACATAAAGTAGCGGATTGCTTAGTTGGCGAATACCAATTCTAATAAGAAGATGAGTGTATACAATAGGATGGAAAAATCATCTTATTCCTCATTAGAAATTACCTCATATCCCTTTGAAAGTCACCCTTGCTCTTAAAGGTTTGGAATAGAAGTATTCCTTATCTAATGTAGAGTAACCCTTGATCACTGATGACTGATCTTCTCTGCAACTTCAACTACTCATTGGAAGATCGCGTCTTAAACCTTGGAAAAGTATAGACTTTTGAGAGAGCATATGAGGAAACACCCATGTAATCTAGGCTTTCGACAATGTCAAACTTGTGCAAGACACTCAAAAAAAGGTTTGAAGCTGGAAATCAGGCAATGCTCATTTTATTGAAGTGGGAAAAAAGTCCTTTGAAAAATAATTATTAGAGTACTTGAGGAAATACTCGGGACACAAAGATGACAAGACCATCATCTTTCTGGAGGTTGGACTTATATTACTGAGTGTCATAGTATGAGTCTCCTTTTTACAGTCTGGAATGGATGGATACTGGTCATTATTTGATGACAATATAGACAAGTAAATTTTGCTTGGCAACTGAGTTGATCATTCTTGACTTTTTTCCTTCTCCTTTTGATATATATCTTGATTCAGCTTTAGTTATTATATCCAATTGTGATGAGTGTGGATGATGGCTTCCCAGGTTGTCATCACGAGTATAAATATTGATGGTAATCTCTACCTCATCGGCAGCAGTAAGAAAGAAAAGGTTTGTGTAAATTTGATCCTGTGAATATTTCCTGCATTGCTTTCTTCATTTCACCATGTAAGCTGCTATGTCAGAATTTGTGTTCTGACATCATAGTTCCTTTACTGGAAAATCATATAATGTTCTTTTGTCATGTTCTTCTTTTTAGTCATGCGATCTGTATGAGATATTGCTTTCTGGACATGGTTTTCATATAGTAGTTGATTTGTTGATCTCATTGAGCATGAATAAACCTCTATTGACGGAATCTTGCTACCATTGTATATAGAACGTGGCTCCTGAGCAATTCAAAATTATGATACCGAAAATCCCGGCATATTTTACGGTATGTAGTTTCTCATCTTATCTATCTGTCACTCTGTTATATAGGAGAGAAACCTAAAGTTTGCTAATCTGAATAATTTTTGCTCAAGCTTAAGAGTTATGTACCTTGCTGTAACCATCACCTGTTTTTCTGTCTGTATATAGTATGACACTCATGATAAGAACTGACAGACACACTGTAGATTTTGTATAAACCTTATCAGTTCTGTATGTTACTGCAACTGTTGGAAGCTTCTTCTAGTGTTTGGCCAACTGTGCTTCATTGAATTCTTTGAAGTTCTACATCTCATAATGCCGTTGCCATTGCTTGAGACTGATTTCTTTGTATGTAGGGAACAGGAGATCTAATGACTGCACTATTACTCGGATGGAGCAATGTAATTTTTCTTTCCTTAATCTGCTTAAGTTGACTTGGTTTCTTTGTTACTCATTTAGCTGATCTTGGCATCTATGTTGTACAGAAGTATCCTGATAATCTTGCTAAAGCAGCAGAGCTTGCAGTTTCAAGCTTGCAGGTATTTTCCACTTATTCTTCTTGCTTGTACTAGAGTCATACGATGATATGACACTATGACAGCCATATGACAGACCTTTATACTGCATCACATAATGACTTATTAATTTCTGACAGTAACCCAAGGAAATTTGAGTTGTGGGTTAGTTGGTGCTCTATTTTTGGTATTCATCATGATATACCTAGTCCATGTTACTCGGACTCTTCATTTTATCTCAATTACCCGTGCATATTCTTGACACTCCAACATGGCTTGGACACTGACACTTCATTTTAGGCCAAAATCATTGAAATTTTTCATAAACTAGCCCAGTTGATACTTGGACAGACCGCTATCTGACACGATTAAGCTGAGTTAACATAGATTGAACGATGGGATGGTTTATTGTCTGAATTATTACTTCATTACAAAAGACAGCTTATGCCGTGTGCTCTTGTTTCCTGTGAGTTTGTCATTGAAATGTTGTGTCTACTAGAGGCTGTTGATTTTGACCTGATCCCATGTCTCTTGTGCTTGGATGCAACTTAAATAAAATAAAAAACCATAATTCGATATGTTGGCCTTTATATGGTCAGTGCCATGTTTGTTGTGCATTGCGTATATCTTCTCTTACAGAACATCAAATTCCACAGGCACTTCTGCATAAGACAATAAACGACTACAGACTTGCAGGATTTGATCCCAAGACAAGCAGTCTAGAGATTCGATTGATTCAGAGCCAGGATGATATCCGCAACCCACTTGTCAAATTCAATGCTGAGATATATAGTTAAGAGTTTTTGTTACCTTGTCTGGTTCACTTTTTGGAAGTTGCAGTTCCGAAGAAGTCTTAAAGATTTAAACTTCTCAGGAAATGCTCCAAGTTTTTGGTTGACATTCGGAAGTAGAACTTCCTATATGAAGTCGCGTTTACCTATGGAGGTTTGGAAGCTATTTCTTTTTATTTGGACTTCTTGGGAAGTTGTACTTTCAGTGTTTTGGTCAACCAAACAACCTTCCAGTTTCCTAGTTCCCTCTTATTATAACTTCAATTGATTTTCCTGTCAATCAGACACCTACCCATTTGTAAAAACAAAATTATTATTTCTGCACAGAAGCTCAATATGGACCACATTGTCTAACTTTAACTGCCCAAAAAGCTAATGATCTTCTGGAGAAAGTAACCTCAGTTCGGTGCTCTCTTTATTTCTATTTTCTAGTGTCTTGATTGAGATTGAAATTTTGCATTATGCATGTATACAGGTTTATAAACTTCTGTATGGTCATTATGACTGAACTGTTAACAACCTGTAGTTTTCTACTGCGGTAATAGTTCACGATGTAGCAGTCTTGTGAGTTGTGACAATAGAAAGAAAGAAAGAATTTTGGACCTGTTTGCTTCCATTTTGACTGCACATGCCTTGGATTTTTCTTTCAACATCTAGACTCGTTATATATAGGCGGCTTAATTTTTGTCATTTGATGCACTAACACAACACCAGCATTAAGCAAGTGAAAGGAGTTTCTGCTATTGTACTTGAGAATTTTTGTGTATGACAAGATTATTATAGTGTAATGATGTCTTCTTATTCTCTTTTTCATAAAAATTCAAATGTGGTCATTAGATATGGAGTCATAAAGGAAATTGTGGAAACTTTTATATGGAGGGAGTTTATTCTTTGACTCTATTAATAGTCGAAATGATCTTATGATTCCTTTTTTTACAAGTTTATATACTTGAAGAATTTTTTCATTTAAAACAAGTCATCATGTCTATACGTTTACATTAAAAGACTAATTGATGTGGACACGTCCTAATAAGATAAATAAAAGTTTTTATCTATGTATTATCAAAAAAAAAAAAAAAAAAAAAAAGATAAATAAAAGTTTGCTATTGATGGAAAGCCCCAACATTTTGGTCATTCATACTTGAACATGTACCACCAAACCCACTTAGAAAATTTTAATATTATTAGCACGCTAAATAGAAATAATACTTATTTTGTGAATGAGAATGAAGGGGGGAAGGAAAAATAACAAAAATATATGGTCTTCTCCCGTACACAAATCTCAATCCGCAATTCCCCTTCCCCTCCTCTTCTTCAAACTTATATTTGGAACCATCATTCTTAATTTTTCATCTATATTGACCATTGATGTTTTACACAATAGCCATTGTAATTTGTGAAAATAGAATAAGATAGCTAGTTAAATTAGTAACATCAAGGTGAGTTCATAAAAATCTGAAACATCTATGCTTTTCACTTACTCCCTCATGTATATATATTCGACACCTCAATTTTAAAATGCACAAGATAAATATATACTTTCTCCATTTTTTTCTACTGCAATATATGAATTTTTGCACTACTCACAATTCACAAACTATCCTTTCATCATCAATTATGATTTTCTACATAACGTAATGAAGGATTTTGTCCTTAATCAAGTGTAACAAACTAAATGTATATGGACAAATTATGGAGATAATATATTCAATAATATTAGGTGACCGCGACGTTTTGCTAGAAGCTAATTACGGTTTGTTGGGCTAGTATAATTGGGCCAACTACTAATATATATTGGATCCTATGAGGTCATACAATGTGACAACCCTTGGATATTACCCAAATCCATTTGTAAAATGGGTTGGGCTAGATGGGTGGAATAAGATGTAACTCATGAGTTTATTAGGCTCATAATGTGTGACATTAAGAGGCAAATAAAGCCTCATGAAACACCTCTTTTGCAACCACCTTATATAGAGATATGGAGGTTACAAAGTGGTACTACCTTTACAACATTACATCATCTTTAGAGAGGAAAAATCTGATTTTTCTCTTTGCTCATTCTCCCCCCATTCGACCATCATACACCCCAAAAGCAAGAGGGTTTTCCTCTCTTTCGTACTAGCATATGTGGTGATCCAAGGGTTGTTTGTGGACCAACACTAGAGGAATGGCGGTTGATGTTCTAATGGATCTCTACTAGAAGGCTTGTGGTGTAAGAGGAATTCACGGATCGAGAGGTATAGTTCTATACTCTTATTAGATTCATGTTAATTTATGCAAAGATCTTGGTGTTAGATGTTTGAGTATATATATGATACTCGTTTTCCGCATTAAGCATCTAAATTCCTACAGTGGTATCAGTTAGCCTATTGCATAGATTAATATGATCATGTTGATGCATGTTTTCCTTCATTTTTTAATTCATTTAATTTAGGGGAGGGTATTAGCATGAGGATGTTTATGCATGGTTAAAATTTGGTTTTAATCTAGTGGGAGTATAAAACTTGTTTATACAATTTTTCAGTACATGTATATATATAATTGATATATATATATATATATATATATATATATATATATATATATATATATATATATATATATATATATATATATATATATATATATATATATATATATATATATATATATATATATATATATATATATGTGTGTGTGTGTGTGTATGATTCATGAATTGCATGCTTTGAGTTTTTATGCTTAATATGATTATGTATAATTTTGTGGCATGAATTCTTGAATTTGAGGCCAAGTATGATTTATGTATGCGTAAAAATATTTTAATGTATAAAGAAAAGCATACATTTATCGATTAAAATTACCTGAATTGAGATCGAAAAATGGAAGCAGTAGGCTTCTCGCGGGTCGCGACGCATCTCGCGGGTCGCGAGCGGTGCTCTGGCCTCAACGGCTTGTTTTCTTCAACGGATTAAAACGTTTAATCCGTTTATCCCTTAATGCATATTAAGTAGCTTTTATGCTTGGTATCCTATGCTAATGCTTAAATGAATTAAAATTATGTTGGGAGTTTATTTTATGATATTTAATTTTATATTAGGTTGTTAGATTTAATAAGTTGATTAATTCTTTCATGCTAGTATATGTGATTAAATATCATGCTATGTTTATATTTTAATGTGATCAAAATATATGTGGTGCCTAAAAGTGCTTATGTATTTTTCTTTAAATTTAATAGTTGATTAAATTTGTTAGATTAATATTTTAAAGCCCTTGAGAGATAAATTCTAATATGATTAAAATTTGTCTTAAGGCCAGGTACTAACCATTTGATTTAATATGAGATTAAATCTAGATGATGTTATTATGTTTTAAAGTTGTTAAAGCATACTAATTAATATTAATAGTTGATTAAAATACATGTTTTATATATATGATATTATGAATGCATGCGGTGACTAGTTTGGCCCAAACTTGGATAGAAATTACGATCTGCGTATTGTTAATGTATTTTTGTATTCTAAATACGATCTGCGCATCGTTGGTATTTTTCTAATATTTTAGTTTAAAATTCCAAAAATATTTATCCAAGTAGTAATAAGAAGAATGGTGATTCAATCTTATTCCATGAAGCACGAGGATGGAGATCCATGGTGATTCAAGAATGGAGGCCTTAAAGAGTAGTCTTTAGGATTAGGGGCCATACTATGATCACTTTTTATTTTATGCATTTAAATATTGCTTTTGAATGCTTTCTAAGTTTTATTATGCATGTGATTTATTTTTGCAATGAGTTCACTAGTTATTAAATCACATAATAATTTACTTAGGTCCCTAAAGTTAATATTGGGTATTTTCTATTCCAAATAAACATCTACTAAAACCTTGATCGTTAGTAATAGGTTCTGCCAAAGTAGAGTGTTACTTCCAATCTTGGGCTAAGTATAGTAAATTTCTGAAATTTGCATGTTTAGTTTAGTTGGGCCCAACAAAATCATCAAAACGATTTTGGATTTTGAAGCAAAGGGTTGGGTTTTGTGTTTGGGTGACAAGTTATGTCTAGGATTAGGAAGGCTCTCCCCAACGTTGTTTGTAACTTCCTTACCTGGGAGCTTTAATCACCTTAGCAATCACCCATCAACTAAGAATTACAATTGTTGTAATTAGTAAATTAAGGAGTTTACTTACCTTTTAAACTTGGTTTTAAGTAGAGGCCAAAGTCCACTTATAAATCATGTTTGATAGGATCTTAGAATCACTTGATTCAAAAGGGACACTTTGAAATTGATCAAGTGCATGGCTTTTATTTTAAAGTGTTTAAAATTTGTTAAAAGCTATTATGATAAACATACTTATTACTTTTGCATCTTCTATGTAGATATCATGTCTGGTAACAACAATAATTCACCTTTTAACTTACGTTCAATCCTTGAGAAGGATAAGTTGAACGGGAACGACTTCCCTTGATTGGGAAAGGAATCTAAGAATTGTTCTTAGGTCCGAAGGTCGAGAGGATGTTCTTGAAACCCCGATCCCGGTTTTAATCACCACCTCTACCGAAGCCGAAAAGGAGGCTAGGCCATTGGGAAAGATCGTTTTTGTTACTTGCCTTATGCTCGCGGCTATGGAACCAAGCCTTCAAAAGAGGTTTGCAAGCTTGGATGCCTACAATATTATCCGACAGCTGAAAACCATGTTTCAGTAACAAGCTCGGATAGAGAGGTATGAGACTCACAAGGCTATTCTTGAGTGTGCATTAGTTGAAGGCAAGCCGGTCACCACTCATGTCTTCGAAATGATTGGTTATTTCGAAGCAATGGAGAGGTTGGGCTTTCCTTATAGCCAAGAGTTGGCTACTGACATCATACTACACTCACTTCATGAAGGGTTCAATCAGTTTAGATTAAACTTCAATATGAATGGGGTGACGAAAACCCTTGTTGAGTTACATGGGATGCTCATGATTGCTGAGTAAAACATCACCGTTGTACCTAAGAAGGAAGTTCTTATGGTTCAAAAGGGAAAGGGTTTTAAGAAGAAATGGGCTGGCAAGAAAAAGCAAGATAAGGGCAAGCAAGTTGCCACTAAGACTGCTGATAAGCCACATGCGAAGCCAAAGCCAAAGGTGGCCGCAAATGCCAAGTGCTTCTATCGTGATCAAATAGGTCATTGGAAGCGTAACTGCCCGAAGTATCTAAAGGATAAGAAGTCTGGGGCTTCTTCTTCAGGTATCTATGTCATTGACATTAATTTAGCAACATCTACTTCTTAGGTATTTGATACCGGTTGTGTTTCTCACATTATTTCGAATGTGCAGGGACTAAGAAAGAGTAGAACCTTGGCTGAAGGGGAGGTAGAACTGCGCGTTGGAAATGGTGCAAGAGTTGCGGCCGTTGCGGTTGGGACTTATAGTCTACATTTGCCTTCCGGATTAGTATTAGAGCTTAATAACTGTTATTATGTTCCTGCTATTACCAAAAACATTATTTCTATTCCTGTTTTGGATAATGAAGGTTTTTCATTTACAATTGAGAAAGGATCGATGTTTCTCTATTTATTTGAATTCAATGTTTTATGCCACTGCTAAAAGGTCTAATGGTCTATATTTCCTAGACTTAGACAAAGATGTCCTTAACATAGACAACAAAAAACATAGATCAAGCGATACTAATCCTACTTATTTACGGCATTGTCGTTTAGGACATATAAATGCGAGACGCATTCAGAAGTTACATAAAGATGGACTTCTAACATCCTTTGACTTTGAGCCATTTGATGTGTGTGAATCATGTTTAATGGGTAAAATGACAAAGTCACCTTTTACTGGAAAGGGTGAAAGGGCCAGTGATCTAGTGGGCCTAATACATGCTGATGTGTGTGGACCAATGAGCACAAAAGCTAGAGGAGGGTTTGGGTAATTCATTACTTTTACTGACGATTTAAGTAGATATGGATATGTCTATTTAATGAAGCATAAGTCGGAATCATTTGAAAAGTTCAAAGAATTCCAGAATGAAGTCCAAAACCAGCTTAGCAAGACGATCAAAGCACTACGATCCGATCGTGGTGGTGAATATTAGAGCCAAGAGTTTAGTGATCACTTGAAGAGTTGTGGAATTCTTTCACAACTAACTCCGCCTGGAACACCTTAGTTGAATGGTGTATCCGAAAGGAGGAACCGAACTCTACTTAATATGGTTCAGTCTATGATGAGTTTTGCTGATCTTGCAATATCCTTCTGGGGATATGCTCTCGAAACTGCTACTTTCACACTTAATAGAACTCCATCAAAGGCAGTAGAAAAGACACCATATGAGATATGGAGTGGAAAAGTTCCAAGCTTGTCTTTTCTACGTATTTGGGGTTGTGAGGTTTATGTAAAACGTTTACTTTCAGATAAACTCGCCCCTAAATCAGATAAGTGTTTCTTTGTGGGTTATCCCAAGGAAACCAAGGACTATTACTTCTACAATCGAACTGAGGGCAAAGTGTTTGTTGCTCGTCGTGGTGTCTTTTTGGAAAAAAGATTTTATTTCCAAAAAGGCAAGTGGGAGTAATATATTTCTCGAAGAAGTTCGAGAAAAGCAACAAATGGACATAGTTCAACCTATGTCAGAGTCAGAAACACTAGTACCAGCTGTGGAGCTTGAAGTAGTTCCTCCTTTGGAGGAATCTTCTCCCATAACTGACCATGTGTTGGAGGACGTGCATCTCGTACACGAACCTCCTACTGTCCCACTCGAATCTAATTCGTGCGAAAATTCTCAAATTGTTGAGAAGAAAATTTCTCCTGTTGCAGCCCCTCGTAGGTCTAGTAGACCAAGAATACCAAACAAAAGGTTTATTGATTTCTAGTTAACCGAAAGTTCTGAGATAATGATTTTAGAATTTGAGGAACCTACTACTTACAAGCAAGCTTTGATGAGTGAAGACTCCGAGAAATGGCTTGAAGCCATGAGGTCCGAAATGGCATCCATGTCTGAAAATCAAGTATGGGACTTGATGGATTTACCCGATGGGGTTACACCTATTGGTTGTAAATGGGTTTTCAAAGTGAAAACAGACAAGGATGGTAACATTCAGATTTACAAAGCAAGGTTGGTTGCAAAAGGGTTCAAGCAAGTTCATGGTATAGATTATGACAAAACCTTTTCACCAGTAGCAATGCTTAAATCCATTCGGACACTCCTAGCGATCGCTGCCTTTTATGATTACGAGATTTGGCAAATGGATGTCAAAACCGCTTTCTTGAATGGGTTATTGAAAGAGGATGTGTATATGACACAACCGGAAGGTTTTGTGGATCCAGAATATCCTAGGAGGGTATGTAAGCTTCCAAAATCTATTTATGGATTGAAGCAAGCATCCCGAGTTGGAATCTTCGATTTGATGAGGCAATCAAACAGTTTGGTTTTCTCAAAAACGGAGAAGAGTCTTGTGTTTACAAGAAGGAAAGTGGGAGTAACATATTCTTCTTGGTCTTGTATGTAGATGATATACTTCTCATAGGAAACGACATTCCCATGCTTGAGTCAGTCAAGGAATGGTTGAAGAGTTGTTTCTCTATGAAAGACCTTGAAAACGCTGAGTACATTTTGGGGATCAAGATCTATAGGGATAGGTCTAAGAGGATGATTGGACTTAGCCAACGAACTTATATAGATAAGATCGTTTCTAAGTTCAACATGGAAAACTCTAAGAGAGGTTTTGTACCCATGCAACATGGTGTGTCGCTTAGCAAGACTCGGTGTCCTTCCGGACCCGATGAGATTAAGCGAATGAGTAATGTTCCTTATGCGTCGCCTATAGGGTCCATTATGTACTCCATGATTTGTAGGGGTGTAAGTTCGGTTTTTGGTTTGGTTTTGGGACAAACACACACCAAAAAAAAAAAAATGGAAAAAAAAACCAAAAAAAAAAAAAAAATTTTTTCATATTTAACAAAGTCCAAATCCAAACCAAACAATCGCCCCAAACCAAAAAAAAAAAAACCGAAATTACAAAACCAAAACCAAACCAAACCAAAAAACCGAAATTCTTTTATGATGCAAATTTTTTTTTTTCCAAATCTTACAAATAATACGAAAATTATCATGTTTTCAAATATTCAAACAATAAAAAAATTTTTTCAATTTTCAAAAAAATTTAAAAAATAAAGTACTAGAACTAAAGATAATTAAAAAAAACAACAAAATCCAATAGGATAGGCAACTTGGTTTGGTTTGGTTTTTTCGTTTTTAAAAATAAAAACCCCGAACAAAACCGGAAACCCAGAAAAAAAAAAAAATAAAAAACCAAACCAAACTTTTTAAAAAACCAAACCAAATTATTAATTCGATTTGGTTTGGTTTGGTTTTTTGTTTTCAACCAAATATAACTTACACCCCTAATGATTGTTCCCCCATGTTTCATTTGCCTTAAGCATGTTTAGCATATTCCAATCAATCCTTGACGCACACCGGCATAAGAATACCCTAAAGTACTTAAGAAGGACTAAGGATAATTTCTTAGTGTATGGAGGTGAAAGTAAGTTAATTGTTGAGGGTTACACATATGCGAGCTTCCAAACTGACAAAGATGATTTTCGATCCCAATCTGGTTTCATCTAATGTCTAAATGGAAGGGCAAAGTGGAGGCGGAAAAGTTCAAAGCAAAGCACTCTGTCGATGATTCTACAACAAGGTGAGTATTCACTGCGTCAGATGCAAGAAAGGAAGTCGTTTAGATGAAGAAGTTCATTCGGAGCTAGGAGTAGTGCCTAGTGTTGGAGATGGTATTGTTTTACATTGTGATAACAATGGTGCCATAGCTCGCCTAAGGAACCAAGATCACATCAAAGGTGTAAACATGTACTTAGGAAGTTTCATCTCATTCGAGAAATCGTTGAGAGAAAAGATGTAATAGTTAGTAAAGTTCATACGGATAGCAATGTCGCTGATCCTTTGACTAAACCATTGCCTCAGCCTAAGCATGAGAGTCATACTAGGGCTATAGGGCTTAAGCATGTAGGAGAGTGGTTTTGATTGTGTACTATTTACTTTTAATTAGTTCACAGTTGTAGTTACTCTTATGATATGTTTGGTTATGTTTATCAATAAAAGGTTGTATTCTTATTTAATATTGGTTTAGTATTAAATAAAACGTTCAAAGTATTTTAAAATGTTTAATTTGATAGGATTGTCAAATACGTGATTTGACAAATGAAACCCTATCCAGTGAACAGGAGTTATAATATACCTTGGTCCCTAGTTCGAATCATTAAAGTTGAACGTAAATGATTCTGTTTCATGGACTAGATTGCAAGTTCATTGATAGCGCAGTTTCATAGGCTATGGGGACATAGAGATGTCTAATCATTTGCATAGGCGTGTATAGTTGATACACGTTGGGCAGACCTAGTGGGAGTTATCTAAAAGGTTTATGAGAATCTCATTAATATATTTAGTGGATTCCTTTGACATGAGTATGACATTATTCTTACTTAAGGATTAGTATGTTTTTGACACTGCAAAACGTCGTGCGTATAGTATAAAGGTCGTGGATCGGAAACGCTACGAATTGAGTGGGAGTTTTGGTTATACAAGACTGGATAAAGTCCTCCTAAGAGTTAGGATTGGTGTCTTGGCCTCTTGAAGAGCGAAAACTGAAAATGCATGGCCGTGCTCAAATAGATTAAGGAGTTAATCATTTGTTTCGACAATTCGAACTCGAATTTCAAGAAACAACTTGAATATTGGTATGGTTTACATACGATGTTACCATGTCATCAAGTTAGACATTAAGCATCTTAAGGAGTTTGAAGGTTACACACTTGTTCTTAGACAAGTGGGAGATTGAAGAATTTTGTCCTCGATCAAGTCTAACAAACTAAATGTATATGGACAAATTATGGAGATAATATATTCAATAATATTAGGTGACCGCGACGTTTTGCTAGAAGCTAATTACGGTTTGTTGGGCTAGTATAATTGGGTCAACTACTAATATATATTGGGTCCTATGAGGTCACACAATTTGACAACCCTTGGATATTACCCAAATCCATTTGTGAAATGGGTTGGGCGATTTTAGATCGGTGGAATAAGATGTAACTCATGAGTTTATTAGCCTCATAATGTGTGACATTATGAGGCAAATAAAGCCTCGTGAAACACCTCTTTTGTAACCACCTTATATAGAGATATGAGGGTTACAAAGTGGTACTACCTTTACAACATTACATCATCTTTTGAGAGGAAAAATCTGATTTTTTTCTTTGCTCATTCTCCCCCCATTCGACCATCATACACCCCAAAAGCAAGAGGGTTTTCCTCTCTTCCGTATCTTAAGATACGTGGTGATCCAGGGTTGTTCTGAATGGACCAACACTAGAGGAACCACGGTTGACGTTCTAACGGATCTCTCTTAGAAGGCTTGTGGTGTAAGAGGAATTCACTGATCAAGAGGTATAGATAGTTCTATACTCTTATTAGATTCATGTTAATTTACGCAAGATCTTGGTGTTAGATGTTTGAAATATACGATACTTCGCTTTTCCGCATTAAACATCTAAATTCCTACAAGTAAAATATAGTTATATGATGAAAGTATTAGATTCATTGTCTAGTTATGTACTTTCAAAATATACAATGTAATTAAAGATATTACTAATAATTAATATTGTATTAGCAAATAGCAAGTGTGAAAAGTGAAAAGTGAAAACATCAAGGTTGCAAGAAAAAATGGTAACCCTCGTCTCTTGTTCAGTTGTTCTCTACACGACTACACCTCCAAAGAGACTTCTGGACTCCTAGTTTGGAAAATCGAAGTTATTTTAAGCTACCATTTTTTTTACTGCAAACATTCGAGCAGAAAATTAATATTCACTGGGAAATAAGAGAAATGGATCCAGAAAAAGCTACAGAATTGGTAAAGCATGGCTCAACTCTCCTTCTTCTCGACGTTCCTCAGTACACCCTCGTTGGCATTGACACCCAGGTTCTTCATCTCTCTATTTCCCTCACTTCTGTTTTTTGGGTTCGTGAAAAAAATGAAGAAAAGACAAGTTTTTCTGTTTTTTTGTGTACATATTTGGATTCTTGTTGTTGGGTTTTTATGTTTAGGGGGTTATATTAATTGGTAAAGACTTATTTTTGTTATGGTTTCTGTAAAAGAGCTATGCTTTTGTTTGTTATTAGCTTCTTTAGGATTGTTGATCACTTCATATGTGCAGGATACTTAAGTAGCTAATGATTATGATGGTTGGGTTATTTATATTTCCTGCTGAATTGGTATTATTTTTGTACTTCATTTTGTTTCACTATAATGACAAAATGATACTAGTACTGAAATAATGGTTACGTTCCTATAATCTAAAAAAGGTTATATGTCATCTTAGATTTTGGGTGAAAACTTACAACAAGTATATCATGTTCCCGCGTACCCAAGATTAATTTTTTTACCCATTTTCGGGGTTAATTTTGCTCATTCGAAGCTATACGAATTTCAGATGGGAAAATGAGTAAAAAATTGTAACCTTGTAGGTGTGCCTGAGAACACCTAAGAATTTGTAGAAAACTTTAGGTAAAAGCCGAATTCTGTGGAAGTATACTCGGCTTGTTGCTGATCAACTGATCTAGAGACTGAGATATACTTAGTAGTTCACTATGGAATGCCTATAACAGTTATAGTGACTTTCTGTAGTTGGATTAGTAGTCAACCATAGTTGCCAACTCAGTTATAACTAGTGATATGGGTTGTTTGGCCGATGCTTGTGAAAGTTGATTCTAAAGCCGGAAGTGTGTTTTTACTTTTTACAGCTGAATACGGCTAGTTAAATTTCATACTCCATGTATGTTTAAATCTCTCCTTCAGGTTGAATTATGCTATCTAGTATTAGCTCCTTTGTTTGGTAATCATGCACACCACTTTGATTGGAGTGTCTCTATGTAACCTCTTTTTTTTTTGTTATTAGTGGTTGTTCCTTGGTTCATTGATGTGAATGATGGATATGCAACTTGCTGAATATGTTTATTTATTCTTTCAGGTTTTCTCTGTGGGACCTGGAATTCAAGGGTATCAAGATGATTCCTCCAGGCATTCACTTTGTATTTTACAGTTCGTCAAATAAGTATGCTCCCTGCTTTTTCTTTTTGTTCGTGTCTGAGATTTTGGCCAATTATTTGTCTGTATTCTCTGGTTGAAATGTGTCCATTTGAACTAAGTTGTATTTTGTTCATTACCTTATTCTGGGTCGGCCATTTAATCTGTCAGATGAGTGGTTTAATTGTATGGAGTTTTTCATTTTCCGTGCAGAGATGGGAAGGAGTTTTCACCCATTATTGGCTTCTTTATTGAGACTTCCCCATCCGAGGTTTGGCTGCTTACTAAATCCCGTGTCTTTATTAATCGGATTCCGATTACTGGTGGCAGCTCATTTGCTTTGGTTACAACAGGTTATTGTTCGTAAGTGGAATCTACAAGAAGAAAGATTGGTCAGAGTTCCAGAAGAAGAGGTTAGAACTTGTTGCATTGATGTGCTAATGGGCGTTACTCTCATATTGATTTGATGATGTTGCAGCTATGCTAGCTTCCTATCGTAGAGCATAACACATCTGACATAAGTTACTTATTATTACATGAGGAACTTGTGCCCAAAATAGTTTTTCTTGTAGATATTAACTCTAGGGTTACTGGCCTGGTTGAATTCACATACGTATCTGACGTAATTTTCCTAGTCATGATTATGGACTAGTCGTTTTAGAACTATAACATTCATTTTGGCAAGGACAGACTCATATTCAGCAAATGCATGTTGGTTGCTAGTTCACTTCTGAAAATTATTGGTTTGACAGCTCACTATTTTGAGCTTGTGTGAGAAATTATTACCCTTGTTGTGTGATCTGTCTTCCAACTTTGACATTTTCTTGACATTTCTCCACTTCAGGAAGAGAGATATGCTCAGGCTGTGAAACATTTTGAATTTGATAGGCATCTCGGTCCCTACTCGTTAAATGATTATGGAGATTGGAAACGTTTGTCGAATTACATCTCTAAGGATGTCATTGAGCGTATTGGTATGAACATTTCATCTATTTTGTACGCGACCTTTTACATCTTTGTTTTGTAAAGCCAACTTATTTGTGTATGTTGTTGGCTTGTGAACTTCACAATTATTATTGAGTTGACCATCTGCTTTGGTTGGTTTTATGGATTGAAGTAACTTGTTATTTTTATAATGGCTTACAATAATAATTGACTATTATGTGCATGGAGCAAGGGTTAAGGGTCCGTAACTAATTAGCTTGGGGAATGTGAAACTTATGATATGGAACCGGAGTAGTTGATGCAATTGAATGCCTTAACTCAAGTAAGAGAATGAATATGACAGATAGGTTTTTACCTCATATTGCAGTTCAAGCGTATCCCATCCTCGTATAGGCGGATTCAGCAGTTTTGATTGCTAACCTAGCATCTTTTGCATTGATTGCTGAACTTGGGATCATATTTGCTTGTTTTTTAAGTTGAACTTGTTGGAGGTTATTTAACATCCTATTGCTATCTCATTCCTATTTGTCACTAGTTGCATGACCACAAATGTTCCCTGCCTAAATCAGAATTATCACTTTTGAAACAATAATATGTAGTAGATGAGATGTGAACTTGTATCCTTTCTATTCTCTCCTCATCATGATTATCTGTCAAAATTTCAAAGAATTATCTGTATCTTTTACAGGATTTGATCTCATTTATGTCCTATCTCACAGAACCGATAGGTGGGGAAATTACTGTGGCATGTGAATCAAGCCTAGTTGGCAGCATTCCCAAGACCACCATGGAAAAAGCTTTAGCTGAACAATTGAAAGATAGTAAATTACATAAAGAGGTTGAGAGTTCAGAAAAGAAAGGATGCTACTATACACCAATTCCTCGGGTTATCAAGCAGAAAGGAATTTCTGGAGCAGAGCTTACCTCTGTGAATCTTGATAAGGTAGTTTTCTAGAGTATTGTCTGTCTGTGCTTGTGCTAAACAGGGTTTGGTGACTTTTGCCATTAATTCTGTTTCCCTTGCTTTAATACTTCTGTCACCTATTCATTCAGACTTATATTCTGGAAAACATTCTTATGAAAGAGTATGATGGTGTTGAAGAAAGACTTCTCGGTGAGCTGCAGTTTGCATTTATTGCGTTTCTGGTATGATATAACTACTATAACAAATAAAGTCACCTTGTAAAAGTAGCATCTTAATATTCCTCTGTCCAGTGTCTTGATGACTATTGGAATCTTTCACAGATGGGGCAATCACTTGATGGATTTCTACAATGGAAATCTTTGGTTAGTCTTTTATTGGGATGTACCGAAGCTGTAAGTTCGCTTACTCACGATTCTCCCCTGCCTTACAGTTTAGCATCATCTTATCAGAATTCCGTGTGTTTGAGATATAAGTTCCGTGATGAATACTTTCAGCTGTTGATGTTCCTGTAACGATTTGTGGGTTGTTTTAAGCAGTTGTACATCTTCGACATTTTGGGAAGTTAATGAGTCCATAGCTGTCATCGACCCATTGTTTTTCACAAAGGTGTGTGCCCTTGTGGGATTCGGGCGTTCATATCTATGTGGTTTTTGCCCTTATTTCTGCTAGACCATTGATGGGGAATTCATTGTTGGCTTGCTACTTCACAATATAAGCAGAGGAAAAATTAGTAATTTGATTTATTCCGTGGTCCAGCTGTCCAAGCTGAAATATTGCTGTCAACACTCAACAGGATATTGAGATGTTGTCATGTTATGCAGAAAAAGATGGTTAGATCAGTGTGTCATCATAGTTTCAGAATTTAGACAGAAACTTGCCAAGAGCCAAATAATGCTTGTTACTGAAAGGACGGTTTTCAGAAGTCCTAGATTCAGTTTTCTTCTTACTTTGTAAGTATGGCCACAGCCACGACCACGGACCCTTTTAGAGTAGCTGGACTACTTTCAAACTGGCAGGGTCAAGTGATGATTTGACATGACCTTCTAGTAGCCATTAATAGCCTTGTTATTTTGAGATTTTCAATATTTTCATCGAAATTTTAAACCTCTAGGTGTCAGTTTCACAGTTCTCTGGAACACAAGCTTTTATTAGAAATAAGTGTAAAGTTCCATCTTCTTTCTGTGTCCTGATGTGGTGCATTGGGATTTATATGGTTTTCTATGGCTATTTTTTTTAGAAAATACTAAGTGTGCTGAGTATGAAATTATGCTCATTTGAATGAATTTTCTAATTTTTTTTACCTTTTTCCTTATATCTTGCAGCCATTTCAGACAAGGAGCCAGTTATTTGTAAAGGTAATATCTAATCATTTGTAAGTTCCCTGTATTTTTACAGTTTCAAATTTGGATGATAGCCTTAGATGGGATAAGTAGTAATTGGTTTCATGCTGGCAGTGTTTCTGGTACTTTTCTCTGTTTCTTTCCTTCCTAATTTCCAGAAAACTTCTTGCAGTTCATCAAGTGCATATACCATCAGCTAAAATATGGTATTCAAAGGGACCAAGCAAGGAACAGCGAGATAGAGAAGGAATCGTCATTATTTCTGGATGATTCATGGTTTTCTTCTGATAGCTTTCTGCATCACCTTTGCAAGGTAATCATGCCATCAAACTAATATTCATGTATATATACAGAATCAAAAATATTAGAACTTGAGTCCGCTGAAGGACTATGCCTCCTTTCATATGGCTTCTGAGCTTGTATCTCCCTGAAATAACCAAGCTCAAAACTTTTTCCAGCAATTTTTGGTGTTCTATCTAGTAGCCTATACTTCTCTCCTCTCACTCTGTTGACCTCTTCCTTGGGCTGTGAAACTGGATAGCTGCGATTGGAGAAGGGCTATGCTACTCAGACTCCCTCATTTTACCTTAAGTATCCGTGTTGGATCCCCGACACTTCTACATGGGTATGGATCGTGTTGGATCCTTGACACTCCAACATGGGTATGGATACTTTGATACTTCATGATGGTCCAAAATGTTGAATATTTGATATATAGACGAGTTGGGCAATACTTAGTCCGAGTGACATGGGAAGGGTACATTAATTGAATAATAACCTCCTTAAATCGTCATCCACCAAGCACCAAGTAAAGTCTATGACCTTGAAGAAACACAATGGCAGAGTGATGAAAAGGAAAGCAATTGAAGCAGAGGATGGTGTGAAACACTTTTACTTCATAAGATCATACATTGTGACAGATGAATAGAGTTAATCTGGAACTTGATAGGTCTTCCTATTTGGCTGGTGCTAAACTCCTAATTCTAGACATTCTCTTTGGCTATATGCAGGAATTCTTTTTGCTGGTTAATGATGCCTCAGTTATTGATGGTGATCTTTTGACATGGGTGAGTGCTTTATATATTATAACTAAGTGTTTTATAACTGTGTTTCTTTCTGCTATGCTTCCTTCATATGTATTCATAAGCAGTGTTACTGAGTTGCGGTATCTGATTTCGGTATTAGAATGGGTATAGAAAGCAATTTTGCTATCTAGGTTTTTTATAACAATTGCATGTAAGAATTTTCCTTTTCTGGATCACAGTTGGTTGTGGTTTTAATGAAGTAGGTTACTCTAATCTTATGACACTTTTACACTTAAAGCGTAGAGTTGGGCACATGCCGCCATGACCAGGCAGGCTAGTCGCCTCGTGTTGCTTCGGCTACGCCTTGAACGGGACAAGGAAAAGTCATGTCGTGATGGGCTCATGCCAAATTTTCGAAAGAGACGTCCGCCCACCGCCCGGCCCACGTGTGGGGACGGGGCACTTTAAGAATTTTACATTTTTATGTTTTGGTGTTGAGTTCGTGCCAAAGCTCAGAAAATGATCTTCATGAATGACCCATGACCCACCATCGTGCCTCTCATCTCACGCCGGGCTAGTAGCGAACTCAGGCCGGGCCGCCCAAGCCCGGCTCTATGAAAGAGGAAGTTGAATTGCTATTGTACGCTTTTACTGTTTTACACACATTTTTTACAATCTCATTTCTGATCATACTTATCTCTATGGATGTGAAAGAACACATTGGAAATCAGACAATGAAGATATGCTCATACTTGATTCTCATACCCTTTTTTACTAAAATTTATGCACGCACTTATGGTGAGGAGATTGATGATAACCTTAACACTTTTTTTCTCTTCATAATCTCAACAGACCAGAAAACTCAGAGAATTACTTGAGAAGACGCTTGGCTGGGAGTTCCAAAAAAAAAAAGTGATGTGTACGGGTTATACTTTGAAGAAGATGATGAGGTCAGTCTGATACTCTGATTTTCTCCAATGTATAAAAACTCTCTTCTGATATGTTACAGAACAAAGTTCATCTGCACAATTGCATCCTCACCATTTTCCCTCCACTTTCTATCTCCTTGGATGAACTTTTGCAGTATGCCCCAGTGGTTGAGATTCTGGATGAATCCAACTAGATGAAGCAATTGCTTGACAGCTTGAGAGTTGAGATGACTAATACGATGATCATACTGCTTTATGAAACCAGAACTATATATTCTTGTTGGAGGCCCCCTCAAAATCTGCCTCTTCTTCCACAGAAGCCAATATTCACCCTTGGATTAAGCCCTCGAAAAGCAGAAAAAAATGGCCTCTCTGCAGTGTAGACTCACTGAGTGGAGCGGGTTTAACACAGTGGGCTGTTTGCAGATAAAGGATTGTACATAGCTCCAGGATACAATAGTTATTGACGCACTTCAGGAAGTTTCCTGCTTATCGAAGCAGCTTCACCTTTTGTTCATTAATTTTGCTTATCTTTGATATTGTTTCTTCTTTTTCATTCTCTTATTCTAGTTTAAAACTAATGTGTAGGAAAAATTGCCTTAGCATGAAATTATTCATGCATTTCCAAACTGTAAACTCTGTAGAACTTCTGAAATAAGCTTGCAGAACACCTTGGCCTCACTAAGACCCTAACAGAAGGATAATAATGCTATTATTTGTAAATTCTAACGTATGCCTATCAATCTAGAATCAATTTCAAACAATAATAGAACAACAAATTGAAGAAAACAATAAATAGACAAAAGAATTTTTAACGTGGAAACCCGGAGTAAGGGAGAAAAAGCCACGAATATGCACTAGGAATCAAGATGATGTTTCAATGGTGATTACAAGCTCTCAAGATTTCTCTAAAGCTTTCTCACTCTCTCTAATCTGAGAATAATGATGATAGAGGCTCCAATAGCTCTCTTAGGGTATTTATACATTAGGGATATTATTTAGAAGTCCTAAGCAATCAAGGAAAACTAAGCAAACGAGGAAATAGAGGCACACATCCTGCTGCCACGCTACAGCATGCTCGCTGAATCCTGCGGGCGCAGGATAAGACCTGCGGGCTGGTAGTCTTGCTCCAACATGCTGGGCACTGATCCTGCGGGCGTGGGAACACAGCCTGCGGGCGCAGGTTTCAGCGAGACCAAGCCTGCAGGCTGCTCTTTAGTGCTTCTGTGACGCTTCTCATGCTCAATGTTGGTTACTGATCGTGATGCCACACATACACATACACATACACATACACACCACATCACACATCCATCAAAGCAATGCTCTTCCAACTACCATCTCCATACCCATTACCCAACATTATTTATATCCCAAAACAATAGCAAGAGGATTTGCATCAAAAGGTCCTGTACTGCAAACTGACAACAAAACTTCTTGAGATAAAGCATGCAGCATGTACCCGAATGGAGCTTGGCGCTCAATGCTGCTTCAGGCTTATGTATGCCAGGAATACCTTTTGTCAAAACAAAAGGAAACAAGAAAAAACCCCTGTTTCAAACTTTCGTAAACGTGTATAGCTGCTCGTGGATGATCAAATGGAGAACTGATTTTATTCTTGTGCATCGAGTTGTGGAGTTTATAGCATTAAGATTAGCTGGTTCGACTTCGGGGTTTGATACATAAGGATGACCTGGACGTAAGGGGCGTTTCTGCCATGAGAATTGAGAACACATATCTTATGTCACTAGTCACTAGTCACTACATAACTTCATCAGTTGTGAAATTGCAGCGTCGCTCTTTTCTATTCTGTGCCAATAGTTGAAAGCAGTTGTTAATAGATTTTCTTCTGTCATGAATTCCTATGTCAAGTTGTCAACATAAGGAGACATAATATTAACATTATTGTAATTCTGTGGCTTGCTTTTCATGCATTTCTTCCTAGTGAATACCTTGTTCATGTATTTGCATGCTAATAGTTTCAGTTTGGTAGCCGGTATGGGTAAGATTGTTTTATTAACATAAGATAAGAGAAAATCATGGTCAAAATCCATTCTTGAAAACCATGACAACAAAAAAGGAAGTAGTATGACCGCATAATTTTAAATAAGTCTTCTACGCCCAGTTTGGCATTAAATGCCGTGATTTCCCGTTTTGGCCTTTGTTAATTGACTTTTGTCATATTTCTTTGTATTTAGTAATGTAAAGCGTGAGTCCAGTGGGATCTTATTATGCCTGTATGAGAGGATTTCAAATATCGATTTTTTATAATTTTTCTTATACGCAATTAGAGATATTAATGTCCAAATAAGCGTGTTGGGATACGTGAAAAAACGGAAATGGTGCGTGTATTGTGAGCGAGTAGTATTTTATAATGTGTAGACTCAAGTTTGAAGGAAATTCGTGTAATGACATACCAAAAAAATTGCATGAGTGTGAAAATACGCTGTGAAAAGATAACAACTCTACAGTTTGATAGAAGTTTACTCTAACTGTACGTATTAAGGTGGTAGGTTACCACAGAAAAATACAGATGTAAAATTGAGGGAATTTGTTTTCTTTTTCTTTCATTTTTGGGGACGGGGTCTAGCTAAGGTCTAAACTCTAAAGTCTTGGTTTAGGGTAAGGACTTCGTGATTCCAAAGCCCATTTTGGTGGAAGTATACTGTAATTAGCAGAAGACTCTTCCTCCTTGACTTGATCATCTCCCGTGATGTCCTTCGGAAATGCATCTGGATTGGATTTTATACAACTTTGCAATGCCAAAAATGGATTTACAGTCTGAGCCCTGAAAATGGACATACAAAAAAGTAGTAGTATTATTCTAAGACATGTCCTCCATTAGTCACAAGAATGGAGTAAAGTCCAGTCACTCCAGTGAATGTCTCTGATGCGGACTAATAAAAGCAAGTCTGTCAATCGAGTGTGTGCAATCACCCAAGCAATCATTGTTTTCTTACACCAAAAGCTAAGGCACATGAGGGACCTGTTGAACACCTCTTTTGACCAAGTTTCTGATGAAGATTTTTGCGTTCTTTCAGAAACAATACATCTCCGGAACTATCAATATACATTTTGGACATGAGGGTTTTATGCAAACGAGTATCTCAAAAGAGAAAATGTTAATGACTAAGGCTCTGTTCTCCTTACTCTAATTTCACTTACTTCAGGAAAAGCGAGTTCAAAATATAGCAGATAAGGGCTTGCTAGGGTCAAATAATGGCTAGCTAATTATTGTGGAGGAATATAGATCCAACTTCTACATATAAATATTGAAGTTGTCACTGATTTGATCTCGGTTTCATGTTGTTTACAAAGAAACCGAAGAGCATGTGTGGTTTGTGCACTCACCCTTTTCTTCAGCAGTGCTCTTGAGAAAACAGAGGAATGCCTCGGAGAACTGACTCCCACATGAACCTTTTCGCAGGTCAGCTATACAAGGGCATTCCAAAGCCTTTTTAGCCTTTGCATCAATAGACTGAATAGAACAAATATAATTCATTTAGAAAGAAATTATAGAACACAGGAAATTATTTCTTGAGAATATAACAAAGAAGATACTTCAATTCTGAAGCTTTATGACCTCGTTCTCGTCATCACCATATGCTGCTGCCTCTGCAAAGGAAAAAGAAACATATTAAGGTCCAAAAACAAATCACATTCTCATTGGAAAGAGAGATACAATCATCAAGACTAATCAATTTGACATTACAAGAAATAAGGAAGAATCTTGACATATCATTAAAGATGCAAAAGACATGTGCTCCCTCGTGGATGGACAAGAGGAGCATTCTAGCAAATTCCTTTCAAATCCTTGTGAGGTTGGAAAATTTTGGTTTTTTCTAAGAGGAAAATAGAATAAATACATCACTTCTCCCTGCCCCCAAATTCCCTCCTTCAAGAAACAAGAATACTCTTGAAATATCATTGCAACTTTCTTTTTTCTTACCAGAGATACTTGTGATACCCACATCTTGACGCATATTGGGCTATACCATTTAGTACAATCAGTTTTCCAGAACCCATACATTCAAGCACGTCTATCAAGGAATGAATACCTTAATTAATTTTTTAATCAGAAACTGTTTAACACAGGAATACAGGATGGCTACCTCAATGACCCTCCCTAAACGTGGTTCCTGGTTCGCATATGCATCTACATAACTAAATTGACATTAGTTCTAAAATTTCCTTAATTGTTGACCATGGTAGCCAATAAACATATCATACCAAGTCTGCTAGCTGGGAAAAAAAGGAAAAACACTGATAAAATGTGGGAAGAAGGCCTAAGGAAGCCCTCATTGGCTGCTGTTAGAAGAGAGAATTAGAGATCTTGGACCAACAGCTACAACAGATATCTGATCATTTTATCTAAACCCTGTAATTCAGTCAATGATACTTCTTTTGAACCAAAGTGTTTGGCAATCTTGTTCAGCACAGAGGCATTCAACATACATGATGAATTGAGAGAGTTTACAAGATAATCTCAAGTAAGAATATTATTCCTCCATGACCAGCATTACCTAATTTGCGGTACAAGAATGGAGTACGGGAACACAACTCGATACCTAGTTATGTGAAATCAGCCCAAACGTATACCATTTGTATGCACCAAATCACCTATTCCATATTCCAATTCACAAGGGTTCAGCCGTTCAGGTAGTCAATGATAGTGGAAAAAGAGTTATAAATCCTTCCCATCATCCTATCCTAGGGGATAGGGCATATGGCAAGATATTCCAAGAGATTCAAGGTCCACAACCAATCAGTGACCACGTCTCCAAGAACCGAAAACACAAAAAAATCAACAATGTTGCAGTTTCAATCATTCAGAGAGATAGAAACCCAAACAGCAAAACCGGTGTGCCGATTCTCCCCAATAAAGAGTTTATTTTGTCAACTTTATTTTAACTTATATAAGATTTTTATAAGATCGGATAAGATAAAATAAATAAGTGGTTAGACACACGCCACAATAAACTATCTTATAAGATAAGATAAAGATCGTATAATTATATAAGATAAGGGCAACAAAATAAGTTGAACAAACGGACCCTAAGTCTTACATATAGTTCTATATAGTAAAACTAGTTAGACACTTAACTACTAGTCTCAAAATTGTATGCAATGTTCTCCAAAATTCAAGAGTTTTTATGCTGGTATGAAGCATCCCAAAGAAGTACCACTCTAATTTATTTGCTAGTTGCTGGTGTTTAAATTCCATGAGAAAATTGTAAATTTAATAGATATAAGAACTAAAGAAGCTTAAAGGTTAAGAATTTCTGGAAAAAAATGAGCACAATTATTCTCAATATCACAACTCTCATCGAACTTAAAATTCAATCTCGAAACTATTCCTAGATCATTATTTTCAACGACTATTAAACGAAAATAATTTGGTGAAATTAAAGTAGTAATTAAAGAGCAGATAACAAAAATTAAACGAAACCCAGAAAAGATTATAGGGAGATAGACCTGCAATCAGAGATTCCATGGAAGAAGGCGGAGCCTTGGTGTTCTCCTTTGAGGTCTCATCAATGGCGGATGTATCACTTTGAGATTGACCCATTTTCCTAAAATTCGACCCAAATTTCTAATTAGACTTTCTTTTTAAGCTAATACACTGGTTTTGAACTTTCTTTGAAGGGAAGAAGACATAAGCTCCGTATGTGGGCTTCCAACGGACCAGCATTATCATAATTCATAGGGTTATTAACTTAGAGTCAATCTTGCGTGGGCCTGAAATTTGTCAAATATTACCCAACCCGTCAATCCGATCCGAACACAACCCGTTAATAATGGGTTGGGTCGAAATTTTCAACCGTTTAATTAAATGGGTCGACACCACTTGCCGTTTAATTAAATGGGTTGGGTCAGGTTAAAATCTCAACCTGATTTTAACCCGTTTAACCCATTTATGGAAACAACCTAAAACCCTAACTAATTTCACAGCTAAAAAAAAATTGGGCTACCCTATATAGAAAGTTAAAAAGTAAAAAATTCTAACTTGATTACAGTTAATGTTGAACAATTGATTATGGAGTTGGAATGATGTTGATTTTGAATAAAAGTTGGGTTGATTTTGAACAATATATAGCATATGGTTATGTAATCGCTTAATCTTTGCGATTCTTTATGTCAGCTTTTTAACATACTTTCTGTTGTTTTATTTTTTTTTTAGAAAAAACACGGGGAAAAGTTTAAATGGGTCGACCGAAGGTTGACCCATTTATCATAAGGTCAGGTTGGGTTGTAATTCCCAACCCGTTTAAGTAGCAGGTCGGGTTGGGTCGGGGTTCTCAACCCGCTAACCCGCCAACCCAACCTGATGTCTTGGCCAACTCGACCCGTTGTGCCGCCTTTACGTGGACCCGACCCACACTAATATTGTTGTGGCAAAGCCCACTTATTTAACATAGTTGTCCTTTTTTTAATATAGTAAGCTTTTAAAAGTTTAAGTTACATTATACGCTTACTAAACTTACTTATCTACCATAGTGACCGTTTTTTTAAAATATTATTTTATTATATTATTTTATCATAATGAAATTTTCACTTTCGTGGCATGTAAGCTTTTTTTTTACATAGTCAAACTTTACAATTTATATCTAATCATCTTTTATAGTATCTATTTTTTTTTATAGTAATCTTTTTTTTTTTCATAAATTACATGAATTAACATTGAGGTCCACATTAATTTAGTGTGGACCCAGGGTCCATATAAGTTTTTCAGATCTCCGTTTTTATTTAGATGCAACATTTGACTTGTTGGATATATTAAAATAATCAAATCTTACATCTAATTAAAAAAAAAGGAATTATTTATGTACGTGTAATCCGAAATGTCACACATTAGTTTAGAGATTTTATCAATGACAAATGGACAATGAAGCATGACTTATGAGACAATTAACACAAACCAAAAAAAGAAAAGCTTATCAATGACAAAGGTAGTCATTTATATCAACAATGTCCTATATAATATTCCATTTCACTCCTCTCCCCTATTTTTCTTTTCTCTCCTCTCCCACAAAACCCTAATTTTTTAACCAGGGGCTATCGCCACCTTTTTTGGGCGGTGGTAGCTTTTCTTTCTCCTTTTTTACTGGGTTTTTTATGTTAATGTTTCTAATAAATTTTAGTCTCTCTAATGGAGATTTTTTTACCCATTTATTGGGTTATATCTACCCATATATTGGGTTTTATCTCTCTCCATGTGAGAGTTTGGAGACTTTGTTTTGGGTTTTTGTGTAATTCAAGAGATTGATTTGTTGATTGAAATTTGTGCGGGTTGCAACAGATGTTAGTACTTCGTTTACAATCACTTGAATTGAATCCGGTTCTACTTCAAAACTACAAAAGATCGATAGAACCCCTTGCAGAAGGCTGCATCGGAACGGCGATGTGAAAGACGAGGGTTTTGAAGTGTTAGATCTACTCAACGATCGTGGTTTTGTCATATTAGAATTGTATTTATTTTATTTTGATATGTATTTGTTTAGTTTTGACTTCTATTGGAGATGTCGTATGACTTTAATCAATGAATTAATTTTTAATTTAAAAAAAAAATATTCCATTTCACCAAAAATATGTCCTAGTAAACTTATACAATTAAATTAAGGTGTTCATATGTATTCTTTTGAGTTAATTTGAATTAAATTTATGTGAACTTTTTTAACAAGAAATTAAAGTTAATTTAAACTTATATGAACATGACAAAACAAAGGGAGAACTTAGTTGAATTTTCATAATTTTTTATTGATACATAATTAACGGTTTTTTATAGAATGCACGAGGTTTCACGAAATGCACCGGTACCTTCGTTGTTTCAAAAATGCACTCCGATGCCCTTGTCATTTGCATAAAATGCACCAAATACCCTTTGATGATTAACGGTGTTAAGTTTACGTTAGCTTTATTTACCATTTTGCCATTATTAACCCTAACCTAACCCCTAAACCGCTAAACCCTTACCCTAAACCCTTAAACCCCTAAACCCTTACCCTAAATCCTAAAATCCCTAAACCCTTAACCCTCCCCCCACCACCCCCGCGAGTCCCCTCTGCCCCACCACCCCCGCAGCCCCTCCTCCCCCACCTTGCGACAGCCCCCTCCTCGCAGCCTCCCCCCGCCCCATCGACCATCCCGCGGCTTCCCCACGCCTCCGCCGACCCTCGCGGCAACACCCCCACGGTCGCGATCCCCCCCCTCCCCCGCCCTGCCGAATACCCCTCCTCACCTCGCCGAATCCCTTCCTCCATCCCCATCGAATTCCCGTTGAAAGATGGTTTTTTTTCAATTTTTCTTGAATACCGGTGGTTTAGAAGATGAAAATTAAGTGGTTTTTCGAGCGGTTTTAGGGCATGGGTGCGGCCTGGCACGGAATTGGGGGTGGGAATTCGGCGTGGTGGGGGGGGGGATTCGAGGGGCGGGGGGGGAGAGCTGGCCTGCGGGGAGTGGGAAGCGGGAGGAGGGCTGCGGCGAGGGTGGGGGGAGAGGGGCTGCGGAGGGGTGTGGGGGTGGGGCGGGAAATCGACGGGGTAGGGGTGGGGGGGGATTTTGCTGGGCCGGGGGAGGGGTGGTGGGTGGTGGTTTGGTGGTGGTGGTGGTTAAGGTTAGGTTAGGGTTTGAAGTTAGGGGATTAATGTTGGGGAGGGTTAAGTTAGGGGTTTAGTTAGTTAATTAGGCTAATTAGGGTTTAATTAGGGTTAGATGGGTTAGAGGAGTTAATTAACCCTAAAAGCTAACGGAAACTTAACACGGTTAATCATTAAGGGTATTTGGTGCATTTTATGCAAATGGCAAAGAGCGATCGGTGCATTTTTGAAACAACGAGATTTTCGGTGCGTTTCGCGAAACCTCGAGTGCACGGTGGAAAACCGCATAATTAAAGTTGTTAATCACAAAAGTAGTACATTTGATACTTCGTAAAATTGCTAGTATTGCATGAGTTATGGATTGAGCAAGGGTAGTATGATATGTTAACGATATTCAACCTAAAAACATAAAAAGTATCATTAATGTCAATATAATTAACCATAAAGCATCATTATGGTCATATTTGAGAAAGACCATTGAAAACAAGGCTTACCGGTTATCGAATATAAAATGCCAAAATTAGAGGTGATCAACATGTGCCACATGGGCCGGCCCGAAAATGGACGGGTTTTGGGTAAGATTTATCGGACTTTGGTCGGATCCAGCCACGAGACTTAACATGAAAAAATCGGGGTAATTTTTAGCTCTCAGTTTCGAAATGGCTTGAAAAGTTCGTATGACCCCTCCCCCGACTAGCGGGTTTGGGCACGGTTTTTTGGCCGTGGTCGGACCCGACCTAAGGTTTTGGCCCGAAACAAGCTACTACTTTTTGGCCAGCGCCTGGTCCGGCTATAATCACCTCTCTACCAAAAAACAGGTCTACCAAAGAAATTTTTAAAAACAAACTACAAGACCCGACCCCGTTTATTGGCCCGAACGAGTTAATCATCTAAATCGGCCACACGCCCAGTATGGTGTTGGAAGTTTGCAACTAGATAGAGAGAAAGAGAGAGAGTAGAATGAACAACACTACCCTGTTGCTGAGACGCTGCTTCTGTTGCACAACCATTCCTTCTTCTTCTTCATCATCATCTCTCCAAAGAGGCCTCTTGTTTTCTTGGGTTCTCCTGAGGATTTGTAATCTCTCTTTCTCTCTCTACCATTTGTCTCTCTTTTTTTCTGATTGGTTTTTTGTGGGTTGTTCTCCAATTGTCTGTAAAAGTTCTTTGATGCTCTTTCAATGCATCTCAATCTTCAGACTCATCTTTTGAGGTCAAATTCATTCCTTTTTTCTGAATTTCTAGTGTTTTTTATGCCTGGAATTAAGTTGGGTATGTTTTATCAAAGATGTTAACTTTATTGGTGTTATGGGTAAATGTTGTTCATTTTTTTGCCATTACAAACCCAATTAAGAGTTTTCGTTTACTTGCAATTGAATTATGTGATTTAATTTTTGTTAGTTGGAGTTAAAGGGTTTTAAGTTGCCCTTATTGTATGTGGATGTAAATATCATGTAATCAACTTTCTTTGTTGGGCACAAGTTTGTGCCTTTTAAAAGTTTAGTTTCCTACTTTTGCAGATTGTTTGTGTATTTTGATTTATGTAGAAAATAAGGCTAATGCACCATCCTCCATGTTATTGTTATGCCCTTGAAAATGTTGTGCCATTACAAGTTCGAGCAGTTCCCAGTTCATCTCGGCGATGGAAATATGAGGCTAATCAAGTACCATTTTCGTAATGGAAAGCAAAAACAATAAACAGAAAAAATGATTGAATATGCGGCCTATGTGTAAATTTGTCATTCTCCGTATTTATATTGATTTTGAAAGAACTTCAATTTTCAAGCGCATATATACCCATGCTAACTGTTCAATAGTGATTGGAGATTTGAGAAACTTTTGCTTGGTTATCTACACATTCTATGCAAAACATTGAAATCTTTCGTTTCTTCTTTTGATTCTTTCCGAAATTTTGGATGTCATATAAATTGCTCTTTCTTGTTCCAACTCTTATAAATTGATGTTATTTCTGAGTTTGCAGCTATTGTCAAATCCCAACAGCCTTCTCAGAAAAATAGGGGTAGAAAGGTGTTGCCTTCTACTGTTGCACAACATGCTCTTGATAGGGGAACTTCTCTCCGATCTCATTTCACACCAACAGCGTGCCAATGAAGTGATTGGAGATATAATTTACAGTGAAGGGAATAATCTGGTATTCTATGTGTTGTGCTTTTTAATGACTTAGCATGGAAATGTTGACTTGTTGAATTACATTGGAGTCACCAGGGAACTGTAATTGTTTCTCGTGGATGTAGTGTGAGCATAGAACTTTGCAATTCTTTGTCCCAACTCCCATGTGCTGCCTTATATATAAACGAATTTTGTGCATTTTTGCCTTTGTTAGGGCGTTAGTACTTCATGCAATTTGTATCTTTTTTTCGTATGGACTTGATCCTTATTTTGGCATTGACTTATGTTGGCTCCTACATGCTTTAATCTTCATAATTTTAATAAAAAGGCTTCCCTGGAGACTGTAGTCTTTAATTTCTTAGTGTGCAATGTATGGAGTTACATATATTAGACATTGCCATTCCTGCGCCTCAGGGTCATGCCTTTGCAAGTATTTTTTGGGTTCCAAATTCATAACAGCCATTACTTCAACAGTATCCTGTTTTGTACCTCTCATACCGTTTGATGAGAGATGATTGGGTTGATTATCATGTGTGATTATTTGATGCAGGAATTGTTTTTGGCCAATCTAAAGGGCCATGGAACCTGAACTTTGTGTTACAGCTGCATATGGGAACATTCTATCCAGCAAATTTCTAAACATTCCAAAGCAAGGTTGGTATGTCAATTCCATACAATGCTTAAGTCTTCGTTTTCTTGTTGATACTCAATGACCGTAACAGTAGAGTGATAGATAAGAGCATCTTTTTGATAGTTTCCAGTTCTCTAATTCGATAGACAATAACAAATCACTGTGATCCTTATCCTTCATGTTTTTTTCTGCTCATCCCAATCCTCAACCTAAATTCTGTATAGGCACAGTAAATATACACCCAAGTTTGCTTCCCCTTTATCGTGGTGCTGCTCCCTGTTCAAAGAGCATTACAGGTTGAAATGATTTTTGATAAATCTCCATGTATATCTTCGCGCATGCTTGTTATTGCAATCTTAATATGTTTGGAGTACTTCAACTTTTATCCAGGATGGTGTGAAGGAAACTGGTGTTTCATTAGCGTTCACTGTTAAAGCACTGGATGCTGGGCCTGTCATCGCATCTCAAAAAATTGGTGTTGACGACGATATTAAGGTACGAACACTTACCTTAAACCCAATTACTTGGTTTTTAGCTGTCCATGGAACCTGAGTTTATGTGAATTGTTGAGTTCAAGTAATAGTTATCTAGAGAGAGTGAAATTAATTAGAAATAGATGTAAAATGCTGTTAATTTGTATCTAAAATTTCAAAATGGTTTTCTAAACAATAAGGTTCTTTGTAGGTAGTACAACAAAGATGTCATTTTTACTTTTCAGTAATTATGTATGTGCATGCAACTAGTGGAATTGATATTCTAAGTCAAATGTACTTAAGTTCAGAAACATTTTATAGACACGATGTATATGGTTTTACCAGAGTGCATTTGTCTAACAAATATCCCTTCCAATCAAATTTGCATGCAGGCACCAGATTTACTGGATTTTCTCTTTGATGTTGGTGCGTTGTTAACTTCCTTTATATTGCTGCAAATTTTCCGTTCTCCCTACTTAAACTGCTGATATCTTAACCTCGACTCGAGCTATTAGTGATCTTAACTTTACTCTGCTTTGCAACATTTATATGATAATGCTGAATGCACTCATATTATTCATAAATTGCAGCTGAAAGTGAGTAGGTTCGTGCTGTATGTAAAAATAAATAGTATGAAACAATAACTTTTGTTCAGATAAATATCTTGATAGTTGAAGACGTTATTGGGATTTTATCTTATTATTGCAATATTGTATATTTTTATCTTCCCTTATGTTGTTTGTATCCTTTTCAAATTTCATTAACCATCCTCACCCAAAAGGCAAGTGCCTTTTAGCTGCTATGTTGGAAGTTGTCTCACTTATAATATTTATACAGGATCAAAACTTCTATTGCACGAGCTTCCTTTTATACTCTGACGAAACAGCAAGAAATAAAGCGCAACCTCAGGATGATTGTAAAGCTACCTTAGCTCCAAAGGTATCAAATTCTTATTCTCCAAAATATGGCATGCTGAGGTTCTTTTCACTATGCAAGTTGAGCTTAGGGGTGGTACCTTTGTGCAGATTACTCCCGAAGAATCATGGCTATCATTTGATGAAGAGGCTACTGTCCTTCATAATAAAGTAACACTCTTTTGCTCTTATTTTATGTGATGTGAGTCGATCATGACACCACATTTCCAGGTCCGGAGCTTTTGCAGGTTGGCCAGGAACTGAGCTAGAGTTCAAGTTGTGGACGCATCGAATGCTCGAGAGAATATCCTAGACAGCAAAATTATCACAACTAAAGTTTCCAGCAATTCTAGTGTTGAGAATGCTGAGGCAGATTACGTGGCTTTTTTTTTTAGAAATGGTGCATTGATCTTCACGTGTGGTGGAGGCACAGCTTTGGAGGTCAGATTCTTGATTCTTCAAACTTTTACAAGTAGTAATAAATTGTCCTCACCGTGCATTTGATAAGAGATGCATTTTGAGTATGGTTTCCAAGACTGAATAACTAAAAATCAAATATTTCTTTGTTAGATACAACATTGTTATTTAGATTTTAAGTAGGAGACAACGTCATTAGACTTGCTTATTTGGCACACGTAAATAAACTATAAGCGGATTTTTGTATCCTATCTTTTCTTTTATAAAATTATTGGCCTACTATTTTGGCGCTTATATTGACCCTTTTAATGAAGACACTGTCCATCATAGGTCCAGTACGATAAAAATCCTTTGCTTGACTATACTCTTATGCTTAGTGAGCTACCTCTGTTCATTAACCGGGCTAAATGTCAAATGCATTTGCAGGTCCTAGAAGTTCAGCTACCCTTTTAATTTGACTACCTTATGCTCAGTGTGCTACCCTGTCCATTAACCAGGATTAAATATAAATTACATTTGCAGGTCCTAGAAGTTCAGCTACCAGGCGGAAAAGTAGTGAAGTCGGCTGCATTTTGGAATGGGTTGCGGGTCAAAAGCTAAAAAGAATCAAAGACAAGGAAACTGCAATGTATCACAAGCATAAAAGTGAGTAAGTAATTGCTTATTCCTTTCATTGAAAAGTTTCTAGAAGAAATAAGCTTCCTTGAGTTGCTAAAGTTGAAGAACTAGTTAATAGTTATAGCAACATGCAGAATTTCGGCAAGACTGACTGCTCTTCCTGTGCACTAGTAATTCATTCTTTTATTTATCTACTGACTATTATTGTCCAAATAAATTTCATCCACTTAGTAATGTGTTTTTCTTTTGAACTCCAATTGTATCTGATACATACATCTGACACCTGCAGATTTAATACATAAGATGTAACCTAATTTAGACTTTTATGATGAAATCTTACTGTGTTGCCTTTTGCTTCTGTTATACATCGAAAATCACTAAATACCAAATGGTTTGGTGGGAATAAATAAGGGGGTACCAGGACATTAATCCCCTTACTATGGTTTCCCATTGACGACAAACTTGTCTTCATAGCCTAGTTGTAGTGCGGGTGTTATTGTCTTTTCACCCCACTATTCTCCGTCGAACCGTTTGGTGTTTCTTTTCCTAGTCTAAAATGCATCAAAAGGGAGTTGTACTTTCTAAAGCTAGTTCTTGGAACACAATATGTGGAGGAAAATTGTGGTATTATATTGCATTAAAGATGCCTATGCTTGTCTCATGCAGTCCCTTCACTTCTTTTGGGATGCACTATGTGCTGTTTATACTTAACCGCATTCTAAAAACTAGATGCTTTATAGAAAAGTTTTAAAGTTGCTCACTTCCTTTTTCGTTGGTGTATGCATTACTTAGGCGACTTTGTTCTTTTGACTTGAAATTGTAACAGGACAAAAAAATCGCGCAGCAGGGGCTCCAGACCTGCCACAAACTAACTTAACCTGGATGACTTGATCCCAAATAGCTAACTCAGACTACGAACACCCCGTTTGGTAGGGCGTAAAAGCGTTTTTGCGGAAAAGCGTTTTATACATTTTTGATTTTACGTTGTTTGGTTTTGCGAAAAGGAGTGTAAGCCGTTTTAAATTTGGAATAAAATTGTTAACGATGATGGAAGCCATTTTCCGCTTCAAAATGAAGAGGAAAGCGTTTTCTTGCCTGCTATGCGCTCACTACCGCGTCTCGCTTCTTCCTTTCATTTCATACCGTTTCATTATTTTTAACTACATGGAGGCAAATGTTGACTGGCATTTTTGAATTGTGTTTTGCGTTGTAAGTGTTTTCAGAAAATCGTTCTGTTTGAAAATGTTTTACGCGCTCCAGCAATTTTAGACGCATTTGAATTTCGCATAGCCCAGTTTTGACATGGATCGATTACACTATATAATTAACATGATTACTCATTCATAGAATATTAAAGACTAAACCCAAAAAAATATACCTTTTGAATAAGATGACTCACCATTCTAAAATATGACCCTTATCAAACCCGATAGGCGATATGAATGATTTGATCTGCCATCTCGCATGAGTACTATTGCTTCGTACCAAACCCGATAAGCAAAGAACCTTTTCTATTGATTCATTAACCTACCAAACTAATTAAATAGCTACTAAGAGGTTATCATAATCTCTCTTCTAGTTCCCTTTTTCTTTTAGGGTCCATTATGAAATTCCTAGTACTTTCTTCGCAGGGTCTTTCTAAAGCTAGCTAGACTAAGGAATTATTTTAGTAGTCTTTTTTAGTGCCTTTTGAAAGCTAAATTATAGGTGCTCTTTAAAGTTTGTGTATTAGTGGTTTGTATCCCATCTCCAAACCTGGTAAATAGCTAGTGGTTTCAATGCTCATTATTGATAGGGAGGCGGCTTCTTTTCATCAAGAGGGAGAACACTGAAAGTTACATGCATCGTGCATGTTGATATAGTGATCCAACCTTTTGGGGGTGGTATTGTAAGACTATTTGATTAAGTTTTACGCCTGTCCCATAAAGATTTTCGGGGCTAAATTTTTTAGCCTGTATAGTCAGATGCTTAGTAAACAGAAGTTATCAAACGCGTTATTTTATTTAAAAAGTAGAACGATAAGTTTTTTTAATGCATTTATTTTTATTGTATAGTAAAAATAGTGTTCACAGAATCCTTATCGATAAAACGCAGCACCTGGTCAAAGGAGAGTAACAGTAAAAAGAAATAATATATTACTAGTAGGATCATACCAAAGTTTCGAAGTGCTTAAACCAATTTTATCAAACATAAAAGAAAAGCCTGTTCTTAATTATCTTAATTTTGACGAAAGTTAAATTTCATCTATCAAGGTAAAATCAAAGACATCAAAAAATCCTTACTTCCCACCCTTGTATGTCAACGCCAGATCCGGCACCGGTGATCGGTGATGAAAAACGCATTACTCGTGAGCTATTATCAACTCATAACCAATCCATCTAATTAAAAATGGCGCGCCACACCTTTGTCGAAAAAAAATTTAACCCACAAGCTACAGGACTCAAAACCTTGGAAATCGAAGAGAACAACCAACCCCCTATGCTGTTTCAAACCCATTGCTAAGCACCTCAAAATCCCATGCTTGCGAAAAGTAAAAAACATGTGATATCCATTATGCAAGGCAAAGGGAGAGACTGGAAGAATACAAAGCGATCGGGATTACAAAGGCGTAAATTCCTATCTCACTTTTTCCCCGCCAAGCCATCTGATTATCAGATGAACCCACGTTACAGATTTAAAACCCGAAGTTAGTTGTAAAAATCAACTCAAAAACGTAGCTGGGGCGGTTTGAAACTCACGCTTTTCGCTTTAACTCAACCCTTCCGTTCCGCGTATCCTTTTTCCCTTCCTATTCCTCCCTTCTTTACCCCTGGAGTAGCAGCAACCGTCACAATGAGCGTTTTCCATCACCCCTCGCCTTTACACCCGAGAGCATTAATGACTCTTGAAGGTTTAGTGTTCAACTCAATCCCTTATGGTGCTTTTCTGTTAATCATTTGGTCAAGAAGTGGCCTTAAATTAAAAAAGAATATAGTATGTATCATGTAGTAAAGGCGTGGTAAAAGTTTTAGAAAATCATTAGGCGAAGAACCTTGGTGCGGAAAATAGGAAGTAGTAGGTATAATGAAAAGAACATAAACTCGGTGCATCACGTACATCATGCTTCCGGGTATATGAGATCAACAGTGCATTTATCTGTATATTCTTTCATTCTCGGCTTCTTTGGCTGAATAAAGACAGGCATGTCATTTCCATTACCTATAACCTTTTATGCGTTAAGTTATGCTTTGCCAAAGGATTAGTGAGCTAAAGTCAATCCTATTCCTAGTCCAGTGTGTGAATGATAATCATATCTAATGAGCAATTTATCAGGGAATATGTTGGGCACACCCTTTATACTGTTTTGCATATTCCACAAGCTACATTTATCAGTTTATCACATATGTCGATTTTTACAAAAACTTAAAATAAAAAAAAACAGCAAGGTCAGCAAAAAGATTTAAAGAAGTACAAATGAGATATCTGTGAATTGTTTTTAAATCAGTTGGGCTATCTAGAAAATAGTTCTCGATGAAAGCAAATTAGAGAGTGGAAAGAATTCTGGACACTTCAACTTTGCAAAATTTGATCCACTTTATGAGTGGTTAGTGTGTATATATGCATAAAAGCATAATGAATGTGCACCAATGTGTATATGTCCGCGAGGCTAATAAATACAAAAATTTTTGGTGTATGGAGTTTCCTCATAGAGACAGGAATGTTGATGGTAAACGAGTCACAAGGTTTTATGAACAAATATTTGTTTCTCTTCCGGTAAGAAGGGAAATCCATGCAATAATGAAGACAAATTCCACAAGATTATGTATAATTACACGGAGACAATCAACCCTTGTATCAACTCATTGACTTATTCGGGCCCTCTCTTTTCTAATAAAATATTTGTTTTAAAAAAGCAAAAAGCCAAAGACATCTAAATGTACAAAAATGAAAGCAAAAAACAAAAGCACTTTCAAAAAATCCTCTCCCCTATTAACATAAATCAATAATTTATTTGTCAAAAAAGCGCAATTCACCCACTAATAAATCGTAAATATCGCATGTACTGCAGGCGGGAAGTTCGGCATCTTTGATCTAAAATTTGGTCTAATTTCAAGATTATATATACTTTGATCAATCATTCAAGATCCTTTTATCTAACAAGTATGTTAGATTTATCATTTTCTCTTGTTTAAGATGAAGTAAGTTAATCTGACATATTCTATTCCCTCATTTGACTTAGAATATTATCTTAGCTAAAATGTAAATTTATTAATTGAGTGCTTCTGTTTCTAGTTTTTCTTTGAGATAAAAACCATGAAATTAAAATTGTAATATTTTATTAGTTTAGTTGTTAAATAGAAAATAAAAAGAAAAATTCAAAGCATTTAGCTTCTTTATCTGGCAATTATTCAGAGAGGGTGTAGACTTCGCGGCCCAGGACCGGATCGACAATCGGGGGATCGACCGGCTTTTCTTGACCGGACCGACCGAAAAATTGCAATGCTTATTGACCGACCACGCATTTTCAGTTGTTGATCATAATTCATAAGGTTTGTGAGAAGCATGCAGTGCATTCGGCATGGGTCAATGGGTCGGGCCTTTCTAAATGTTTTTTATTCCACGACCGACCCAAAGCCGCGGATCGCCAGTGCCTCCTCAAGGCGGGTCCTACTCCGCTGTGTTTTGCTGGGTCATTATTCTAGATTCTCTAGTATTAGACTGTTAAAAACAAAGAAAAGCGTGAGTTCTACCTCGCGGTAGCCTACGAACTTGAAATAAAATTCTCTTTGTAGTAAGTGATAGGTCAGCCAGAAGGACAACCCACAGCATCGAGCTGGAAGTCCGAACAGGCCGCCTCGACCCACAGCTGGCCCGTCCATGCCCACCCTAGAAGCATGCATGATCTTTAGAGTACAGTGGTTATTGGTAGTGATCATGGCCTGCCAAGCACTAAAAGTGGTCGCTTTCTGAGCCAATGCTTGGCCGGCGCATGCTTCGAGGCCAAACTCCCGCGCTCGAAACCTGCCCCTGCCAGGCAGAACCGGGTCAGAAGCAGCGAGGCGGGCTTTTCGGCCACTTGTCCGGCCAAAAAGTAGCATCGCTTTCCATATTATTTATAAGTCACTCGTAGTCCGGATTTTTTCCCAAAAAATCGGGCTGGGCCCGACCGCTGAGCCGAAAATTTGTGCCCAAACTCAGCCTCCTTGGTTGGACCCATGTTAATCACCTCTAGTACTTGGTATTAGTTGGCGCTTGACGCTTTGTTCAAACCAATATATCTAACCACCCGGTAAGCAAAGTCATTATATTTTCAAGCTAATCAGGAAATTATATTGGTTGGAATTAAACTTTCAAAAAAAAATTAAAAATTTTGGAGAATGTATTTGTATATGTTAAAATAAAACACACTTACAATGATTTATTATGTTAACCATAAAAAGAGTGTCTTAATTATCGGTTTAGGGAAAAGGAACACCTTGATTTAACCTTCAAATAGTTTCACGAGCCAATCCTCTCAATTTCAAGCTTACATTCTAAGTAGTATGTCAAGGGAGAAGAGACTTTGAGTGGGAGGGAGTGTGATGTTCTTGGGTCGGGTTGTTAGTTTGAATATGAGATTAAGTGATGTTAAATTCTCAAACCTATCAAAACATGACATCGGGATTTCATGATTTTCAAAACTTTATATCTGATATACGCTACTAATTTTGGGGTTCATAGCTTGCTTACCAAGTCACTTTTAGTGACTCTTGTTGCTTGTGAGCAGCTTCACAAGTCCTGCGTGTTGTCTCCGGCTCGAATCATTACTACGCTTCTTTTCTCTCCCTTATTCTGCAAAGTCGCTCTGTTGTTTCTCACGTGTTCTCAATGTGTAAGGATCCCAACTATCACTCAATCAATTTTCAATGAAAAAGTACAACCGATGGCTTGGCAACTCCGGGCTACTGCAAAACCAAGCTCATCTCAACAACCAAAAGTTCAAACATAGAGTGATCCTACTTTTTAATTTCTTGTAATTTGGTTTTACTTTCTCTTTCTTGTGGAGATCACTAATGACCCAAGTAGTAAGTAGGTATGTAAACTCTTTATAAATTTTCTCGATGTCAAAAAAAAAAAGCTAATCTCTATACCCACTATTCAGGTAATTAATCCAAGGAAGAAGG